>JAWNZC010000094.1:0-320942 GCA_035771165.1 Paragorgia papillata
TTTTTTAATATGATCGTCGTTTAGCGTGCGCTTGCTGACTCAGATCAAATGACACTTTGATTTGCCAACAAAATATTTTCTGCTCGGTAGACGGAGATTCTGTAAACGGCATTAGATTCCTTGTTAAATTCTACATAGGACACTGTACGAAACGAATGTTAAACTGTAAACAAAGTAATTTATTTATATTTTTTTAATATGATCGTCGCTTAGCGTGCGCTTGCTGACTCAGATCAAATGACACTTTGATTTGCCAACAAAATATTTTCTGCTCGGTAGACGGAGATTCTGTAAACGGCATTAGATTCCTTGTTAAATTCTACATCGGACAGTGTTACGAAACGAATGTTAAACTGTAAACAAAGTAATTTATTTATATTTTTTAATATGATCGTCGCTTAGCGTGCGCTTGCTGACTCAGATCAAATGACACTTTGATTTGCCAACAAAATATTTTCTGCTCGGTAGACGGAGATTCTGTAAACGGCACTAGATTCCTTGTTAAATTCTACATAGGACAGTGTACGAAACGAATGTTAAACTGTAAACAAAGTAATTTATTTATATTTTTTAATATGATCGTCGCTTAGCGTGCGCTTGCTGACTCAGATCAAATGACACTTTGATTTGCCAACAAAATATTTTCTGCTCGGTAGACGGAGATTCTGTAAAACGGCATTAGATTCCTTGTTAAATTCTACATAGGACAGTGTACGAAACGAATGTTGAACTATAAACAAAGTAATTTATTTATATTTTTTAATATGATCGTCAGTTAGCGCGCGCTTGCTGACTCAGATCACATGACACATTGATTTGCCAACAAAACATTTTCTGCTCGGTAGACGGATATTCTGTAAACGGCATTAGGTTTATTTTTAAATTATGCATAGGACAGTCTATGAAACGAATGTTAAACTGTAAACAAAGCAATTTATTTATATTTTTTTAATATAATCATTGCTTAGCGCGTGCTTGTTGACTCATATCAAATGACACTTTGACTTTCCAACAAAATATTTTCTGCTCGGTAGACGGAGATTCCGTAAACGGCATTAGATTCCTTGTTAAATTCTACATAGGACACTGTACGAAACGAATGTTAAACTGTAAACAAAGTAATTTATTTATATTTTTTAATATGATCGTCGCTTAGCGTGCGCTTGCTGACTCAGATCAAATGACACTTTGATTTGCCAACAAAATATTTTCTACTCGGTAGACGGAGATTCTGTAAACGGCACTAGATTCCTTGTTAAATTCTACATAGGACAGTGTACGAAACGAATGTTAAACTGTAAACAAAGTAATTTATTTATATTTTTTAATATGATCGTCGCCTAGCGCTTGCTTGCTGACTCAGATCAAATGACACTTTGATTTGCCAACAAAATATTTTCTGCTCGGTAGACGGAGATTCTGTAAAACGGCACTAGATTCCTTGTTAAATTCTACATAGGACAGTGTACGAAACGAATGTTAAACTGTAAACAAAGTAATTTATTTATATTTTTTAATATGATCGTCGCTTAGCGTGCGCTTGCTGACTCAGATCAAATGACACTTTGATTTGCCAACAAAATATTTTCTGCTCGGTAGACGGAGATTCTGTAAACGGCATTAGATTCCTTGTTAAATTCTACATAGGACAGTGTACGAAACGAATGTTGAACTATAAACAAAGTAATTTATTTATATTTTTTAATATGATCGTCAGTTAGCGCGCTTGCTGACTCAGATCACATGACACATTGATTTGCCAACAAAACATTTTCTGCTCGGTAGACGGATATTCTGTAAACGGCATTAGGTTTATTTTTTAAATTATGCATAGGACAGTCTATGAAACGAATGTTAAACTGTAAACAAAGCAATTTATTTATATTTTTTTAATATAATCATTGCTTAGCGCGTGCTTGTTGACTCAGATCAAATGACACTTTGACTTTCCAACAAAATATTTTCTGCTCGGTAGACGGAGATTCTGTAAACGGCATTAGATTCCTTGTTAAATTCTACATAGGACAGTGTACGAAACGAATGTTAAACTGTAAACAAAGTAATTTATTTATATTTTTTAATATGATCGTCGCTTAGCGTGCGCTTGCTGACTCAGATCAAATGACACTTTGATTTGCCAACAAAATATTTTCTGCTCGGTAGACGGAGATTCTGTAAACGGCATTAGATTCCTTGTTAAATTCTACATCGGACAGTGTACGAAACGAATGTTAAACTGTAAACAAAGTAATTTATTTATATTTTTTAATATGATCGTCGCTTAGCGTGCGCTTGCTGACTCAGATCAAATGACACTTTGATTTGCCAACAAAATATTTTCTGCTCGGTAGACGGAGATTCTGTAAACGGCATTAGATTCCTTGTTAAATTCTACATAGGACAGTGTACGAAACGAATGTTAAACTGTAAACAAAGTAATTTATTTATATTTTTTAATATGATCGTCGCTTAGCGTGCGCTTGCTGACTCAGATCAAATGACACTTTGATTTGCCAACAAAATATTTTCTGCTCGGTAGACGGAGATTCTGTAAACGGCATTAGATTCCTTGTTAAATTCTACATAGGACAGTGTACGAAACGAATGTTGAACTATAAACAAAGTAATTTATTTATATTTTTAAATATGATCGTCAGTTAGCGCTTGCTTGCTGACTCAGATCACATGACACATTGGTTTGCCAACAAAACATTTTCTGCACTGTAGACGGATATTCTGTAAACGGCATTAGGTTTATTTTTAAATTATGCATCGGACAGTCTATGAAACGAATGTTAAACTGTAAACAAAGCAATTTATTTATATTTTTTAATATGATCGTCGCTTAGCGTGCGCTTGCTGACTCAGATCAAATGACACTTTGATTTGCCAACAAAATATTTTCTACTCGGTAGACGGAGATTCTGTAAACGGCACTAGATTCCTTGTTAAATTCTACATAGGACAGTGTACGAAACGAATGTTAAACTGTAAACAAAGTAATTTATTTATATTTTTTAATATGATCGTCGCCTAGCGCTTGCTTGCTGACTCAGATCAAATGACACTTTGATTTGCCAACAAAATATTTTCTGCTCGGTAGACGGAGATTCTGTAAACGGCATTAGATTCCTTGTTAAATTCTACATAGGACAGTGTACGAAACGAATGTTGAACTATAAACAAAGTAATTTATTTATATTTTTTAATATGATCGTCAGTTAGCGCGCGCTTGCTGACTCAGATCACATGACACATTGATTTGCCAACAAAACATTTTCTGCTCGGTAGACGGATATTCTGTAAACGGCATTAGGTTTATTTTTAAATTATGCATAGGACAGTCTATGAAACGAATGTTAAACTGTAAACAAAGCAATTTATTTATATTTTTTTAATATAATCATTGCTTAGCGCGTGCTTGTTGACTCATATCAAATGACACTTTGACTTTCCAACAAAATATTTTCTGCTCGGTAGACGGAGATTCTGTAAACGGCATTAGATTCCTTGTTAAATTCTACATAGGACACTGTACGAAACGAATGTTAAACTGTAAACAAAGTAATTTATTTATATTTTTTAATATGATCGTCGCTTAGCGTGCGCTTGCTGACTCAGATCAAATGACACTTTGATTTGCCAACAAAATATTTTCTACTCGGTAGACGGAGATTCTGTAAACGGCACTAGATTCCTTGTTAAATTCTACATAGGACAGTGTACGAAACGAATGTTAAACTGTAAACAAAGTAATTTATTTATATTTTTTAATATGATCGTCGCCTAGCGCTTGCTTGCTGACTCAGATCAAATGACACTTTGATTTGCCAACAAAATATTTTCTGCTCGGTAGACGGAGATTCTGTAAACGGCACTAGATTCCTTGTTAAATTCTACATAGGACAGTGTACGAAACGAATGTTAAACTGTAAACAAAGTAATTTATTTATATTTTTTAATATGATCGTCGCTTAGCGTGCGCTTGCTGACTCAGATCAAATGACACTTTGATTTGCCAACAAAATATTTTCTGCTCGGTAGACGGAGATTCTGTAAACGGCATTAGATTCCTTGTTAAATTCTACATAGGACAGTGTACGAAACGAATGTTGAACTATAAACAAAGTAATTTATTTATATTTTTTAATATGATCGTCAGTTAGCGCGCGCTTGCTGACTCAGATCACATGACACATTGATTTGCCAACAAAACATTTTCTGCTCGGTAGACGGATATTCTGTAAACGGCATTAGGTTTATTTTTAAATTATGCATAGGACAGTCTATGAAACGAATGTTAAACTGTAAACAAAGCAATTTATTTATATTTTTTTAATATAATCATTGCTTAGCGCGTGCTTGTTGACTCAGATCAAATGACACTTTGACTTTCCAACAAAATATTTTCTGCTCGGTAGACGGAGATTCTGTAAACGGCATTAGATTCCTTGTTAAATTCTACATAGGACAGTGTACGAAACGAATGTTAAACTGTAAACAAAGTAATTTATTTATATTTTTTAATATGATCGTCGCTTAGCGTGCGCTTGCTGACTCAGATCAAATGACACTTTGATTTGCCAACAAAATATTTTCTGCTCGGTAGACGGAGATTCTGTAAACGGCATTAGATTCCTTGTTAAATTCTACATCGGACAGTGTACGAAACGAATGTTAAACTGTAAACAAAGTAATTTATTTATATTTTTTAATATGATCGTCGCTTAGCGTGCGCTTGCTGACTCAGATCAAATGACACTTTGATTTGCCAACAAAATATTTTCTGCTCGGTAGACGGAGATTCTGTAAACGGCATTAGATTCCTTGTTAAATTCTACATAGGACAGTGTACGAAACGAATGTTAAACTGTAAACAAAGTAATTTATTTATATTTTTTAATATGATCGTCGCTTAGCGTGCGCTTGCTGACTCAGATCAAATGACACTTTGATTTGCCAACAAAATATTTTCTGCTCGGTAGACGGAGATTCTGTAAACGGCATTAGATTCCTTGTTAAATTCTACATAGGACAGTGTACGAAACGAATGTTGAACTATAAACAAAGTAATTTATTTATATTTTTAAATATGATCGTCAGTTAGCGCTTGCTTGCTGACTCAGATCACATGACACATTGGTTTGCCAACAAAACATTTTCTGCACTGTAGACGGATATTCTGTAAACGGCATTAGGTTTATTTTTAAATTATGCATCGGACAGTCTATGAAACGAATGTTAAACTGTAAACGAAGCAATTTATTTATATTTTTTTAATATAATCATTGCTTAGCGCGTGCTTGTTGACTCAGATCAAATGACACTTTGACTTTCCAACAAAATATTTTCTGCTCGGTAGACGGAGATTCTGTAAACGGCATTAGATTCCTGGTTAAATTCTACATAGGACACTGTACGAAACGAATGTTAAACTGTAAACAAAGTAATTTATTTATATTTTTTAATATGATCGTCGCTTAGCGTGCGCTTGCTGACTCAAATCAAATGACACTTTGATTTGCCAACAAAATATTTTCTGCTCGGTAGACGGAGATTCTGTAAACGGCATTAGATTCCTTGTTAAATTCTACATCGGACAGTGTACGAAACGAATGTTAAACTGTAAACAAAGTAATTTATTTATATTTTTTAATATGATCGTCGCTTAGCGTGCGCTTGCTGACTCAGATCAAATGACACTTTGATTTGCCAACAAAATATTTTCTGCTCGGTAGACGGAGATTCTGTAAACGGCATTAGATTCCTTGTTAAATTCTACATAGGATAGTGTACGAAACGAATGTTAAACTGTAAACAAAGTAATTTATTTATATTTTTTAATATGATCGTCGCTTAGCGTGCGCTTGCTGACTCAGATCAAATGACACTTTGATTTGCCAACAAAATATTTTCTGCTCGGTAGACGGAGATTCTGTAAACGGCACTAGATTCCTTGTTAAATTCTACATAGGACAGTGTACGAAACGAATGTTAAACTGTAAACAAAGTAATTTATTTATATTTTTTAATATGATCGTCGCTTAGCGTGCGCTTGCTGACTCAGATCAAATGACACTTTGATTTGCCAACAAAATATTTTCTGCTCGGTAGACGGAGATTCTGTAAACGGCATTAGATTCCTTGTTAAATTCTACATAGGACAGTGTACGAAACGAATGTTGAACTATAAACAAAGTAATTTATTTATATTTTTTAATATGATCGTCAGTTAGCGCGCGCTTGCTGACTCAGATCACATGACACATTGATTTGCCAACAAAACATTTTCTGCTCGGTAGACGGATATTCTGTAAACGGCATTAGGTTTATTTTTAAATTATGCATAGGACAGTCTATGAAACGAATGTTAAACTGTAAACAAAGCAATTTATTTATATTTTTTTTAATATAATCATTGCTTAGCGCGTGCTTGTTGACTCAGATCAAATGACACTTTGACTTTCCAACAAAATATTTTCTGCTCGGTAGACGGAGATTCTGTAAACGGCATTAGATTCCTTGTTAAATTCTACATAGGACAGTGTACGAAACGAATGTTAAACTGTAAACAAAGTAATTTATTTATATTTTTTAATATGATCGTCGCTTAGCGTGCGCTTGCTGACTCAGATCAAATGACACTTTGATTTGCCAACAAAATATTTTCTGCTCGGTAGACGGAGATTCTGTAAACGGCATTAGATTCCTTGTTAAATTCTACATCGGACAGTGTACGAAACGAATGTTAAACTGTAAACAAAGTAATTTATTTATATTTTTTAATATGATCGTCGCTTAGCGTGCGCTTGCTGACTCAGATCAAATGACACTTTGATTTGCCAACAAAATATTTTCTGCTCGGTAGACGGAGATTCTGTAAACGGCATTAGATTCCTTGTTAAATTCTACATAGGACAGTGTACGAAACGAATGTTAAACTGTAAACAAAGTAATTTATTTATATTTTTTAATATGATCGTCGCTTAGCGTGCGCTTGCTGACTCAGATCAAATGACACTTTGATTTGCCAACAAAATATTTTCTGCTCGGTAGACGGAGATTCTGTAAACGGCATTAGATTCCTTGTTAAATTCTACATAGGACAGTGTACGAAACGAATGTTGAACTATAAACAAAGTAATTTATTTATATTTTTAAATATGATCGTCAGTTAGCGCTTGCTTGCTGACTCAGATCACATGACACATTGATTTGCCAACAAAACATTTTCTGCACTGTAGACGGATATTCTGTAAACGGCATTAGGTTTATTTTTAAATTATGCATCGGACAGTCTATGAAACGAATGTTAAACTGTAAACAAAGCAATTTATTTATATTTTTTTAATATAATCATTGCTTAGCGCGTGCTTGTTGACTCAGATCAAATGACACTTTGACTTTCCAACAAAATATTTTCTGCTCGGTAGACGGAGATTCTGTAAACGGCATTAGATTCCTTGTTAAATTCTACATAGGACACTGTACGAAACGAATGTTAAACTGTAAACAAAGTAATTTATTTATATTTTTTAATATGATCGTCGCTTAGCGTGCGTTTGCTGACTCAAATCAAATGACACTTTGATTTGCCAACAAAATATTTTCTGCTCGGTAGACGGAGATTCTGTAAACGGCATTAGATTCCTTGTTAAATTCTACATAGGACACTGTACGAAACGAATGTTAAACTGTAAACAAAGTAATTTATTTATATTTTTTAATATGATCATGGCTTAGCGTGCGCTTGCTGACTCAAATCAAATGACACTTTGATTTGCCAACAAAATATTTTCGGCTCGGTAGACGGAGATTCTGTAAACGGCATTACATTCCTTGTTAAATTCTACATCGGACAGTGTACGAAACGAATGTTAAACTGTAAACAAAGTAATTTATTTATATTTTTTAATATGATCGTCGCTTAGCGTGCGCTTGCTGACTCAGATCAAATGACACTTTGATTTGCCAACAAAATATTTTCTGCTCGGTAGACGGAGATTCTGTAAACGGCATTAGATTCCTTGTTAAATTCTACATAGGATAGTGTACGAAACGAATGTTAAACTGTAAACAAAGTAATTTATTTATATTTTTTAATATGATCGTCGCTTAGCGTGCGCTTGCTGACTCAGATCAAATGACACTTTGATTTGCCAACAAAATATTTTCTGCTCGGTAGACGGAGATTCTGTAAACGGCACTAGATTCCTTGTTAAATTCTACATAGGACAGTGTACGAAACGAATGTTAAACTGTAAACAAAGTAATTTATTTATATTTTTTAATATGATCGTCGCTTAGCGTGCGCTTGCTGACTCAGATCAAATGACACTTTGATTTGCCAACAAAATATTTTCTGCTCGGTAGACGGAGATTCTGTAAACGGCATTAGATTCCTTGTTAAATTCTACATAGGACAGTGTACGAAACGAATGTTGAACTATAAACAAAGTAATTTATTTATATTTTTTAATATGATCGTCAGTTAGCGCGCGCTTGCTGAGTCAGATCACATGACACATTGAGTTGCCAACAAAACATTTTCTGCTCGGTAGACGGATATTCTGTAAACGGCATTAGGTTTATTTTTAAATTATGCATAGGACAGTCTATGAAACGAATGTTAAACTGTAAACAAAGCAATTTATTTATATTTTTTTAATATAATCATTGCTTAGCGCGTGCTTGTTGACTCAGATCAAATGACACTTTGACTTTCCAACAAAATATTTTCTGCTCGGTAGACGGAGATTCTGTAAACGGCATTAGATTCCTTGTTAAATTCTACATAGGACAGTGTACGAAACGAATGTTAAACTGTAAACAAAGTAATTTATTTATATTTTTTAATATGATCGTCGCTTAGCGTGCGCTTGCTGACTCAGATCAAATGACACTTTGATTTGCCAACAAAATATTTTCTGCTCGGTAGACGGAGATTCTGTAAACGGCATTAGATTCCTTGTTAAATTCTACATCGGACAGTGTACGAAACGAATGTTAAACTGTAAACAAAGTAATTTATTTATATTTTTTAATATGATCGTCGCTTAGCGTGCGCTTGCTGACTCAGATCAAATGACACTTTGATTTGCCAACAAAATATTTTCTGCTCGGTAGACGGAGATTCTGTAAACGGCATTAGATTCCTTGTTAAATTCTACATAGGACAGTGTACGAAACGAATGTTAAACTGTAAACAAAGTAATTTATTTATATTTTTTAATATGATCGTCGCTTAGCGTGCGCTTGCTGACTCAGATCAAATGACACTTTGATTTGCCAACAAAATATTTTCTGCTCGGTAGACGGAGATTCTGTAAACGGCATTAGATTCCTTGTTAAATTCTACATAGGACAGTGTACGAAACGAATGTTGAACTATAAACAAAGTAATTTATTTATATTTTTTAATATGATCGTCAGTTAGCGCGCGCTTGCTGACTCAGATCACATGACACATTGAGTTGCCAACAAAACATTTTCTGCTCGGTAGACGGATATTCTGTAAACGGCATTAGGTTTATTTTTAAATTATGCATAGGACAGTCTATGAAACGAATGTTAAACTGTAAACAAAGCAATTTATTTATATTTTTTTAATATAATCATTGCTTAGCGCGTGCTTGTTGACTCATATCAAATGACACTTTGACTTTCCAACAAAATATTTTCTGCTCGGTAGACGGAGATTCTGTAAACGGCATTAGATTCCTTGTTAAATTCTACATAGGACACTGTACGAAACGAATGTTAAACTGTAAACAAAGTAATTTATTTATATTTTTTAATATGATCGTCGCTTAGCGTGCGCTTGCTGACTCAGATCAAATGACACTTTGATTTGCCAACAAAATATTTTCTACTCGGTAGACGGAGATTCTGTAAACGGCATTAGATTCCTTGTTAAATTCTACATAGGATAGTGTACGAAACGAATGTTAAACTGTAAACAAAGTAATTTATTTATATTTTTTAATATGATCGTCGCTTAGCGTGCGCTTGCTGACTCAGATCAAATGACACTTTGATTTGCCAACAAAATATTTTCTGCTCGGTAGACGGAGATTCTGTAAACGGCACTAGATTCCTTGTTAAATTCTACATAGGACAGTGTACGAAACGAATGTTAAACTGTAAACAAAGTAATTTATTTATATTTTTTAATATGATCGTCGCCTAGCGCTTGCTTGCTGACTCAGATCAAATGACACTTTGATTTGCCAACAAAATATTTTCTGCTCGGTAGACGGAGATTCTGTAAACGGCACTAGATTCCTTGTTAAATTCTACATAGGACAGTGTACGAAACGAATGTTAAACTGTAAACAAAGTAATTTATTTATATTTTTTAATATGATCGTCGCTTAGCGTGCGCTTGCTGACTCAGATCAAATGACACTTTGATTTGCCAACAAAATATTTTCTGCTCGGTAGACGGAGATTCTGTAAACGGCATTAGATTCCTTGTTAAATTCTACATAGGACAGTGTACGAAACGAATGTTGAACTATAAACAAAGTAATTTATTTATATTTTTTAATATGATCGTCAGTTAGCGCTTGCTTGCTGACTCAGATCACATGACACATTGATTTGCCAACAAAACATTTTCTGCTCGGTAGACGGATATTCTGTAAACGGCATTAGGTTTATTTTTTAAATTATGCATAGGACAGTCTATGAAACGAATGTTAAACTGTAAACAAAGCAATTTATTTATATTTTTTTAATATAATCATTGCTTAGCGCGTGCTTGTTGACTCAGATCAAATGACACTTTGACTTTCCAACAAAATATTTTCTGCTCGGTAGACGGAGATTCTGTAAACGGCATTAGATTCCTTGTTAAATTCTACATAGGACAGTGTACGAAACGAATGTTAAACTGTAAACAAAGTAATTTATTTATATTTTTTAATATGATCGTCGCTTAGCGTGCGCTTGCTGACTCAGATCAAATGACACTTTGATTTGCCAACAAAATATTTTCTGCTCGGTAGACGGAGATTCTGTAAACGGCATTAGATTCCTTGTTAAATTCTACATCGGACAGTGTACGAAACGAATGTTAAACTGTAAACAAAGTAATTTATTTATATTTTTTAATATGATCGTCGCTTAGCGTGCGCTTGCTGACTCAGATCAAATGACACTTTGATTTGCCAACAAAATATTTTCTGCTCGGTAGACGGAGATTCTGTAAACGGCACTAGATTCCTTGTTAAATTCTACATAGGACAGTGTACGAAACGAATGTTAAACTGTAAACAAAGTAATTTATTTATATTTTTTAATATGATCGTCGCCTAGCGCTTGCTTGCTGACTCAGATCAAATGACACTTTGATTTGCCAACAAAATATTTTCTGCTCGGTAGACGGAGATTCTGTAAACGGCATTAGATTCCTTGTTAAATTCTACATAGGACAGTGTACGAAACGAATGTTAAACTGTAAACAAAGTAATTTATTTATATTTTTTAATATGATCGTCGCTTAGCGTGCGCTTGCTGACTCAGATCAAATGACACTTTGATTTGCCAACAAAATATTTTCTGCTCGGTAGACGGAGATTCTGTAAACGGCATTAGATTCCTTGTTAAATTCTACATAGGACAGTGTACGAAACGAATGTTGAACTATAAACAAAGTAATTTATTTATATTTTTTAATATGATCGTCAGTTAGCGCTTGCTTGCTGACTCAGATCACATGACACATTGATTTGCCAACAAAACATTTTCTGCTCGGTAGACGGTTATTCTGTAAACGGCATTAGATTTTTAAATTATGCATAGGACAGTCTATGAAACGAATGTTAAACTGTAAACAAAGCAATTTATTTATATTTTTTAATATAATCATTGCTTAGCGCGTGCTTGTTGACTCAGATCAAATGACACTTTGATTTGCCAACAAAATATTTTCTGCTCGGTAGACGGAGATTCTGTAAACGGCATTAGATTCCTTGTTAAATTCTACATAGGACAGTGTACGAAACGAATGTTAAACTGTAAACAAAGTAATTTATTTATATTTTTTAATATGATCGTCGCTTAGCGTGCGCTTGCTGACTCAGATCAAATGACACTTTGATTTGCCAACAAAATATTTTCTGCTCGGTAGACGGAGATTCTGTAAACGGCACTAGATTCCTTGTTAAATTCTACATAGGACAGTGTACGAAACGAATGTTAAACTGTAAACAAAGTAATTTATTTATATTTTTTAATATGATCGTCGCCTAGCGCTTGCTTGCTGACTCAGATCAAATGACACTTTGATTTGCCAACAAAATATTTTCTGCTCGGTAGACGGAGATTCTGTAAACGGCACTAGATTCCTTGTTAAATTCTACATAGGACAGTGTACGAAACGAATGTTAAACTGTAAACAAAGTAATTTATTTATATTTTTTAATATGATCGTCGCTTAGCGTGCGCTTGCTGACTCAGATCAAATGACACTTTGATTTGCCAACAAAATATTTTCTGCTCGGTAGACGGAGATTCTGTAAACGGCATTAGATTCCTTGTTAAATTCTACATAGGACAGTGTACGAAACGAATGTTGAACTATAAACAAAGTAATTTATTTATATTTTTTAATATGATCGTCAGTTAGCGCTTGCTTGCTGACTCAGATCACATGACACATTGATTTGCCAACAAAACATTTTCTGCTCGGTAGACGGATATTCTGTAAACGGCATTAGGTTTATTTTTAAATTATGCATAGGACAGTCTATGAAACGAATGTTAAACTGTAAACAAAGCAATTTATTTATATTTTTTTAATATAATCATTGCTTAGCGCGTGCTTGTTGACTCAGATCAAATGACACTTTGACTTTCCAACAAAATATTTTCTGCTCGGTAGACGGAGATTCTGTAAACGGCATTAGATTCCTTGTTAAATTCTACATAGGACAGTGTACGAAACGAATGTTAAACTGTAAACAAAGTAATTTATTTATATTTTTTAATATGATCGTCGCTTAGCGTGCGCTTGCTGACTCAGATCAAATGACACTTTGATTTGCCAACAAAATATTTTCTGCTCGGTAGACGGAGATTCTGTAAACGGCATTAGATTCCTTGTTAAATTCTACATCGGACAGTGTACGAAACGAATGTTAAACTGTAAACAAAGTAATTTATTTATATTTTTTAATATGATCGTCGCTTAGCGTGCGCTTGCTGACTCAGATCAAATGACACTTTGATTTGCCAACAAAATATTTTCTGCTCGGTAGACGGAGATTCTGTAAACGGCATTAGATTCCTTGTTAAATTCTACATAGGACAGTGTACGAAACGAATGTTAAACTGTAAACAAAGTAATTTATTTATATTTTTTAATATGATCGTCGCTTAGCGTGCGCTTGCTGACTCAGATCAAATGACACTTTGATTTGCCAACAAAATATTTTCTGCTCGGTAGACGGAGATTCTGTAAACGGCATTAGATTCCTTGTTAAATTCTACATAGGACAGTGTACGAAACGAATGTTGAACTATAAACAAAGTAATTTATTTATATTTTTAAATATGATCGTCAGTTAGCGCTTGCTTGCTGACTCAGATCACATGACACATTGGTTTGCCAACAAAACATTTTCTGCACTGTAGACGGATATTCTGTAAACGGCATTAGGTTTATTTTTAAATTATGCATCGGACAGTCTATGAAACGAATGTTAAACTGTAAACGAAGCAATTTATTTATATTTTTTTAATATAATCATTGCTTAGCGCGTGCTTGTTGACTCAGATCAAATGACACTTTGATTTGCCAACAAAATATTTTCTGCTCGGTAGACGGAGATTCTGTAAACGGCATTAGATTCCTGGTTAAATTCTACATAGGACACTGTACGAAACGAATGTTAAACTGTAAACAAAGTAATTTATTTATATTTTTTAATATGATCGTCGCTTAGCGTGCGCTTGCTGACTCAGATCAAATGACACTTTGATTTGCCAACAAAATATTTTCTGCTCGGTAGACGGAGATTCTGTAAACGGCATTAGATTCCTTGTTAAATTCTACATAGGACAGTGTACGAAACGAATGTTGAACTATAAACAAAGTAATTTATTTATATTTTTTAATATGATCGTCAGTTAGCGCTTGCTTGCTGACTCAGATCACATGACACATTGATTTGCCAACAAAACATTTTCTGCTCGGTAGACGGATATTCTGTAAACGGCATTAGGTTTATTTTTAAATTATGCATAGGACAGTCTATGAAACGAATGTTAAACTGTAAACAAAGCAATTTATTTATATTTTTTTAATATAATCATTGCTTAGCGCGTGCTTGTTGACTCAGATCAAATGACACTTTGATTTGCCAACAAAATATTTTCTGCTCGGTAGACGGAGATTCTGTAAACGGCATTAGATTCCTTGTTAAATTCTACATAGGACACTGTACGAAACGAATGTTAAACTGTAAACAAAGTAATTTATTTATATTTTTTAATATGATCGTCGCTTAGCGTGCGCTTGCTGACTCAGATCAAATGACACTTTGATTTGCCAACAAAATATTTTCTGCTCGGTAGACGGAGATTCTGTAAACGGCATTAGATTCCTTGTTAAATTCTACATAGGACAGTGTACGAAACGAATGTTAAACTGTAAACAAAGTAATTTATTTATATTTTTTAATATGATCGTCGCTTAGCGTGCGCTTGCTGACTCAGATCAAATGACACTTTGATTTGCCAACAAAATATTTTCTGCTCGGTAGACGGAGATTCTGTAAACGGCATTAGATTCCTTGTTAAATTCTACATAGGATAGTGTACGAAACGAATGTTAAACTGTAAACAAAGTAATTTATTTATATTTTTTAATATGATCGTCGCTTAGCGTGCGCTTGCTGACTCAGATCAAATGACACTTTGATTTGCCAACAAAATATTTTCTGCTCGGTAGACGGAGATTCTGTAAACGGCATTAGATTCCTTGTTAAATTCTACATAGGACAGTGTACGAAACGAATGTTGAACTATAAACAAAGTAATTTATTTATATTTTTTAATATGATCGTCAGTTAGCGCGCGCTTGCTGACTCAGATCACATGACACATTGATTTGCCAACAAAACATTTTCTGCTCGGTAGACGGATATTCTGTAAACGGCATTAGGTTTATTTTTAAATTAGGCATAGGACAGTCTATGAAACGAATGTTAAACTGTAAACAAAGCAATTTATTTATATTTTTTTAATATAATCATTGCTTATCGCGTGCTTGTTGACTCAGATCAAATGACACTTTGACTTTCCAACAAAATATTTTCTGCTCGGTAGACGGAGATTCTGTAAACGGCATTAGATTCCTTGTTAAATTCTACATAGGACACTGTACGAAACGAATGTTAAACTGTAAACAAAGTAATTTATTTATATTTTTTAATATGATCGTCGCTTAGCGTGCGCTTGCTGACTCAGATCAAATGACACTTTGATTTGCCAACAAAATATTTTCTGCTCGGTAGACGGAGATTCTGTAAACGGCATTAGATTCCTTGTTAAATTCTACATAGGATAGTGTACGAAACGAATGTTAAACTGTAAACAAAGTAATTTATTTATATTTTTTAATATGATCGTCGCCTAGCGCTTGCTTGCTGACTCAGATCAAATGACACTTTGATTTGCCAACAAAATATTTTCTGCTCGGTAGACGGAGATTCTGTAAACGGCACTAGATTCCTTGTTAAATTCTACATAGGACAGTGTACGAAACGAATGTTAAACTGTAAACAAAGTAATTTATTTATATTTTTTAATATGATCGTCGCTTAGCGGCGCTTGCTGACTCAGATCAAATGACACTTTGATTTGCCAACAAAATATTTTCTGCTCGGTAGACGGAGATTCTGTAAACGGCATTAGATTCCTTGTTAAATTCTACATAGGACAGTGTACGAAACGAATGTTGAACTATAAACAAAGTAATTTATTTATATTTTTTAATATGATCGTCAGTTAGCGCGTGCTTGCTGACTCAGATCACATGACACATTGATTTGCCAACAAAACATTTTCTGCTCGGTAGACGGATATTCTGTAAACGGCATTAGGTTTATTTTTAAATTATGCATAGGACAGTCTATGAAACGAATGTTAAACTGTAAACAAAGCAATTTATTTATATTTTTTTAATATAATCATTGCTTAGCGCGTGCTTGTTGACTCAGATCAAATGACACTTTGACTTTGCAACAAAATATTTTCTGCTCGGTAGACGGAGATTCTGTAAACGGCATTAGATTCCTTGTTAAATTCTACATAGGACACTGTACGAAACGAATGTTAAACTGTAAACAAAGTAATTTATTTATATTTTTTAATATGATCGTCGCTTAGCGTGCGCTTGCTGACTCAGATCAAATGACACATTGATTTGCCAACAAAATATTTTCTGCTCGGTAGACGGAGATTCTGTAAACGGCATTAGATTCCTTGTTAAATTCTACATCGGACAGTGTACGAAACGAATGTTAAACTGTAAACAAAGTAATTTATTTATATTTTTTAATATGATCGTCGCTTAGCGTGCGCTTGCTGACTCAGATCAAATGACACTTTGATTTGCCAACAAAATTTTTTCTGCTCGGTAGACGGAGATTCTGTAAACGGCATTAGATTCCTTGTTAAATTCTACATAGGACAGTGTACGAAACGAATGTTGAACTATAAACAAAGTAATTTATTTATATTTTTTAATATGATCGTCAGTTAGCGCGCGCTTGCTGACTCAGATCAAATGACACTTTGATTTGCCAACAAAATATTTTCTGCTCGGTAGACGGAGATTCTGTAAACGGCACTAGATTCCTTGTTAAATTCTACATAGGACAGTGTACGAAACGAATGTTAAACTGTAAACAAAGTAATTTATTTATATTTTTTAATATGATCGTCGCCTAGCGCTTGCTTGCTGACTCAGATCAAATGACACTTTGATTTGCCAACAAAATATTTTCTGCTCGGTAGACGGAGATTCTGTAAACGGCACTAGATTCCTTATTAAATTCTACATAGGACAGTGTACGAAACGAATGTTAAACTGTAAACAAAGTAATTTATTTATATTTTTTAATATGATCGTCGCTTAGCGTGCGCTTGCTGACTCAGATCAAATGACACTTTGATTTGCCAACAAAATATTTTCTGCTCGGTAGACGGAGATTCTGTAAACGGCATTAGATTCCTTGTTAAATTCTACATAGGACAGTGTACGAAACGAATGTTGAACTATAAACAAAGTAATTTATTTATATTTTTTAATATGATCGTCAGTTAGCGCGCGCTTGCTGACTCAGATCACATGACACATTGATTTGCCAACAAAACATTTTCTGCTCGGTAGACGGATATTCTGTAAACGGCATTAGGTTTATTTTTAAATTATGCATAGGACAGTCTATGAAACGAATGTTAAACTGTAAACAAAGCAATTTATTTATATTTTTTTAATATAATCATTGCTTAGCGCGTGCTTGTTGACTCAGATCAAATGACACTTTGACTTTCCAACAAAATATTTTCTGCTCGGTAGACGGAGATTCTGTAAACGGCATTAGATTCCTTGTTAAATTCTACATAGGACACTGTACGAAACGAATGTTAAACTGTAAACAAAGTAATTTATTTATATTTTTTTAATATGATCGTCGCTTAGCGTGCGCTTGCTGACTCAGATCAAATGACACTTTGATTTGCCAACAAAATATTTTCTGCTCGGTAGACGGAGATTCTGTAAACGGCATTAGATTCCTTGTTAAATTCTACATCGGACAGTGTACGAAACGAATGTTAAACTGTAAACAAAGTAATTTATTTATATTTTTTAATATGATCGTCGCTTAGCGTGCGCTTGCTGACTCAGATCAAATGACACTTTGATTTGCCAACAAAATATTTTCTGCTCGGTAGACGGAGATTCTGTAAACGGCATTAGATTCCTTGTTAAATTCTACATAGGACAGTGTACGAAACGAATGTTAAACTGTAAACAAAGTAATTTATTTATATTTTTTAATATGATCGTCGCTTAGCGTGCGCTTGCTGACTCAGATCAAATGACACTTTGATTTGCCAACAAAATATTTTCTGCTCGGTAGACGGAGATTCTGTAAACGGCATTAGATTCCTTGTTAAATTCTACATAGGACAGTGTACGAAACGAATGTTAAACTGTAAACAAAGTAATTTATTTATATTTTTTAATATGATCGTCGCTTAGCGTGCGCTTGCTGACTCAGATCAAATGACACTTTGATTTGCCAACAAAATATTTTCTGCTCGGTAGACGGAGATTCTGTAAACGGCATTAGATTCCTTGTTAAATTCTACATAGGACAGTGTACGAAACGAATGTTAAACTGTAAACAAAGTAATTTATTTATATTTTTTAATATGATCGTCAGTTAGCGCGCGCTTGCTGACTCAGATCAAATGACACATTGATTTGCCAACAAAACATTTTCTGCTCGGTAGACGGATATTCTGTAAACGGCATTAGATTTTTAAATTATGCATAGGACAGTGTATGAAACGAATGTTAAACTGTAAACAAAGTAATTTATTTATATTTTTTTAATATAATCGTCGCTTAGCGCGTGCTTGTTGACTCAGATCAAATGACACTTTGATTTGCCAACAAAATATTTTCTGCTCGGTAGACGGAGATTCTGTAAACGGCATTAGATTCCTTGTTAAATTCTACATAGGACACTGTACGAAACGAATGTTAAACTGTAAACAAAGTAATTTATTTATATTTTTTAATATGATCGTCGCTTAGCGTGCGCTTGCTGACTCAGATCAAATGACACTTTGATTTGCCAACAAAATATTTTCTGCTCGGTAGACGGAGATTCTGTAAACGGCATTAGATTCCTTGTTAAATTCTACATAGGACAGTGTACGAAACGAATGTTAAACTGTAAACAAAGTAATTTATTTATATTTTTTAATATGATCGTCGCTTAGCGTGCGCTTGCTGACTCAGATCAAATGACACTTTGATTTGCCAACAAAATATTTTCTGCTCGGTAGACGGAGATTCTGTAAACGGCACTAGATTCCTTGTTAAATTCTACATAGGACAGTGTACGAAACGAATGTTAAACTGTAAACAAAGTAATTTATTTATATTTTTTAATATGATCGTCGCCTAGCGCTTGCTTGCTGACTCAGATCAAATGACACTTTGATTTGCCAACAAAATATTTTCTGCTCGGTAGACGGAGATTCTGTAAACGGCACTAGATTCCTTGTTAAATTCTACATAGGACAGTGTACGAAACGAATGTTAAACTGTAAACAAAGTAATTTATTTATATTTTTTAATATGATCGTCGCTTAGCGTGCGCTTGCTGACTCAGATCAAATGACACTTTGATTTGCCAACAAAATATTTTCTGCTCGGTAGACGGAGATTCTGTAAACGGCATTAGATTCCTTGTTAAATTCTACATAGGACAGTGTACGAAACGAATGTTGAACTATAAACAAAGTAATTTATTTATATTTTTTAATATGATCGTCAGTTAGCGCTTGCTTGCTGACTCAGATCACATGACACATTGATTTGCCAACAAAACATTTTCTGCTCGGTAGACGGATATTCTGTAAACGGCATTAGGTTTATTTTTAAATTATGCATAGGACAGTCTATGAAACGAATGTTAAACTGTAAACAAAGCAATTTATTTATATTTTTTTAATATAATCATTGCTTAGCGGGTGCTTGTTGACTCAGATCAAATGACACTTTGACTTTCCAACAAAATATTTTCTGCTCGGTAGACGGAGATTCTGTAAACGGCATTAGATTCCTTGTTAAATTCTACATAGGACAGTGTACGAAACGAATGTTAAACTGTAAACAAAGTAATTTATTTATATTTTTTAATATGATCGTCGCTTAGCGTGCGCTTGCTGACTCAGATCAAATGACACTTTGATTTGCCAACAAAATATTTTCTGCTCGGTAGACGGAGATTCTGTAAACGGCATTAGATTCCTTGTTAAATTCTACATCGGACAGTGTACGAAACGAATGTTAAACTGTAAACAAAGTAATTTATTTATATTTTTTAATATGATCGTCGCTTAGCGTGCGCTTGCTGACTCAGATCAAATGACACTTTGATTTGCCAACAAAATATTTTCTGCTCGGTAGACGGAGATTCTGTAAACGGCATTAGATTCCTTGTTAAATTCTACATAGGACAGTGTACGAAACGAATGTTAAACTGTAAACAAAGTAATTTATTTATATTTTTTAATATGATCGTCGCTTAGCGTGCGCTTGCTGACTCAGATCAAATGACACTTTGATTTGCCAACAAAATATTTTCTGCTCGGTAGACGGAGATTCTGTAAACGGCATTAGATTCCTTGTTAAATTCTACATAGGACAGTGTACGAAACGAATGTTGAACTATAAACAAAGTAATTTATTTATATTTTTAAATATGATCGTCAGTTAGCGCTTGCTTGCTGACTCAGATCACATGACACATTGGTTTGCCAACAAAACATTTTCTGCACTGTAGACGGATATTCTGTAAACGGCATTAGGTTTTTTAAATTATGCATCCGACAGTCTATGAAACGAATGTTAAACTGTAAACAAAGCAATTTATTTATATTTTTTTAATATAATCATTGCTTAGCGCGTGCTTGTTGACTCAGATCAAATGACACTTTGACTTTCCAACAAAATATTTTCTGCTCGGTAGACGGAGATTCTGTAAACGGCATTAGATTCCTGGTTAAATTCTACATAGGACACTGTACGAAACGAATGTTAAACTGTAAACAAAGTAATTTATTTATTTATATTTTTTAATATGATCGTCGCTTAGCGTGCGCTTGCTGACTCAGATCAAATGACACTTTGATTTGCCAACAAAATATTTTCTGCTCGGTAGACGGAGATTCTGTAAACGGCATTAGATTCCTTGTTAAATTCTACATCGGACAGTGTACGAAACGAATGTTAAACTGTAAACAAAGTAATTTATTTATATTTTTTAATATGATCGTCGCTTAGCGTGCGCTTGCTGACTCAGATCAAATGACACTTTGATTTGCCAACAAAATATTTTCTGCTCGGTAGACGGAGATTCTGTAAACGGCATTAGATTCCTTGTTAAATTCTACATAGGACAGTGTACGAAACGAATGTTAAACTGTAAACAAAGTAATTTATTTATATTTTTTAATATGATCGTCGCTTAGCGTGCGCTTGCTGACTCAGATCAAATGACACTTTGATTTGCCAACAAAATATTTTCTGCTCGGTAGACGGAGATTCTGTAAACGGCACTAGATTCCTTGTTAAATTCTACATAGGACAGTGTACGAAACGAATGTTAAACTGTAAACAAAGTAATTTATTTATATTTTTTAATATGATCGTCGCTTAGCGTGCGCTTGCTGACTCAGATCAAATGACACTTTGATTTGCCAACAAAATATTTTCTGCTCGGTAGACGGAGATTCTGTAAACGGCATTAGATTCCTTGTTAAATTCTACATAGGACAGTGTACGAAACGAATGTTGAACTATAAACAAAGTAATTTATTTATATTTTTTAATATGATCGTCAGTTAGCGCGCGCTTGCTGACTCAGATCACATGACACATTGATTTGCCAACAAAACATTTTCTGCTCGGTAGACGGATATTCTGTAAACGGCATTAGGTTTATTTTTAAATTATGCATAGGACAGTCTATGAAACGAATGTTAAACTGTAAACAAAGCAATTTATTTATATTTTTTTAATATAATCATTGCTTAGCGCGTGCTTGTTGACTCAGATCAAATGACACTTTGACTTTCCAACAAAATATTTTCTGCTCGGTAGACGGAGATTCTGTAAACGGCATTAGATTCCTTGTTAAATTCTACATAGGACAGTGTACGAAACGAATGTTAAACTGTAAACAAAGTAATTTATTTATATTTTTTAATATGATCGTCGCTTAGCGTGCGCTTGCTGACTCAGATCAAATGACACTTTGATTTGCCAACAAAATATTTTCTGCTCGGTAGACGGAGATTCTGTAAACGGCATTAGATTCCTTGTTAAATTCTACATCGGACAGTGTACGAAACGAATGTTAAACTGTAAACAAAGTAATTTATTTATATTTTTTAATATGATCGTCGCTTAGCGTGCGCTTGCTGACTCAGATCAAATGACACTTTGATTTGCCAACAAAATATTTTCTGCTCGGTAGACGGAGATTCTGTAAACGGCATTAGATTCCTTGTTAAATTCTACATAGGACAGTGTACGAAACGAATGTTAAACTGTAAACAAAGTAATTTATTTATATTTTTTAATATGATCGTCGCTTAGCGTGCGCTTGCTGACTCAGATCAAATGACACTTTGATTTGCCAACAAAATATTTTCTGCTCGGTAGACGGAGATTCTGTAAACGGCATTAGATTCCTTGTTAAATTCTACATAGGACAGTGTACGAAACGAATGTTGAACTATAAACAAAGTAATTTATTTATATTTTTAAATATGATCGTCAGTTAGCGCTTGCTTGCTGACTCAGATCACATGACACATTGATTTGCCAACAAAACATTTTCTGCACTGTAGACGGATATTCTGTAAACGGCATTAGGTTTATTTTTAAATTATGCATCGGACAGTCTATGAAACGAATGTTAAACTGTAAACAAAGCAATTTATTTATATTTTTTTAATATAATCATTGCTTAGCGCGTGCTTGTTGACTCAGATCAAATGACACTTTGACTTTCCAACAAAATATTTTCTGCTCGGTAGACGGAGATTCTGTAAACGGCATTAGATTCCTTGTTAAATTCTACATAGGACACTGTACGAAACGAATGTTAAACTGTAAACAAAGTAATTTATTTATATTTTTTAATATGATCGTCGCTTAGCGTGCGCTTGCTGACTCAAATCAAATGACACTTTGATTTGCCAACAAAATAATTTCGGCTCGGTAGACGGAGATTCTGTAAACGGCATTACATTCCTTGTTAAATTCTACATCGGACAGTGTACGAAACGAATGTTAAACTGTAAACAAAGTAATTTATTTATATTTTTTAATATGATCGTCGCTTAGCGTGCGCTTGCTGACTCAGATCAAATGACACTTTGATTTGCCAACAAAATATTTTCTGCTCGGTAGACGGAGATTCTGTAAACGGCACTAGATTCCTTGTTAAATTCTACATAGGACAGTGTACGAAACGAATGTTAAACTGTAAACAAAGTAATTTATTTATATTTTTTAATATGATCGTCGCTTAGCGTGCGCTTGCTGACTCAGATCAAATGACACTTTGATTTGCCAACAAAATATTTTCTGCTCGGTAGACGGAGATTCTGTAAACGGCATTAGATTCCTTGTTAAATTCTACATAGGACAGTGTACGAAACGAATGTTGAACTATAAACAAAGTAATTTATTTATCTTTTTTAATATGATCGTCAGTTAGCGCGCGCTTGCTGACTCAGATCACATGACACATTGAGTTGCCAACAAAACATTTTCTGCTCGGTAGACGGATATTCTGTAAACGGCATTAGGTTTATTTTTAAATTATGCATAGGACAGTCTATGAAACGAATGTTAAACTGTAAACAAAGCAATTTATTTATATTTTTTTTAATATAATCATTGCTTAGCGCGTGCTTGTTGACTCATATCAAATGACACTTTGACTTTCCAACAAAATATTTTCTGCTCGGTAGACGGAGATTCTGTAAACGGCATTAGATTCCTTGTTAAATTCTACATAGGACACTGTACGAAACGAATGTTAAACTGTAAACAAAGTAATTTATTTATATTTTTTAATATGATCGTCGCTTAGCGTGCGCTTGCTGACTCAGATCAAATGACACTTTGATTTGCCAACAAAATATTTTCTACTCGGTAGACGGAGATTCTGTAAACGGCATTAGATTCCTTGTTAAATTCTACATAGGATAGTGTACGAAACGAATGTTAAACTGTAAACAAAGTAATTTATTTATATTTTTTAATATGATCGTCGCTTAGCGTGCGCTTGCTGACTCAGATCAAATGACACTTTGATTTGCCAACAAAATATTTTCTGCTCGGTAGACGGAGATTCTGTAAACGGCATTAGATTCCTTGTTAAATTCTACATAGGACAGTGTACGAAACGAATGTTAAACTATAAACAAAGTAATTTATTTATCTTTTTTAATATGATCGTCAGTTAGCGCGCGCTTGCTGACTCAGATCACATGACACATTGATTTGCCAACAAAACATTTTCTGCTCGGTAGACGGATATTCTGTAAACGGCATTAGATTATTTTTAAATTATGCATAGGACAGTCTATGAAACGAATGTTAAACTGTAAACAAAGCAATTTATTTATATTTTTTAATATAATCATTGCTTAGCGCGTGCGCTTGTTGACTCATATCAAATGACACTTTGATTTGCCAACAAAATATTTTCTGCTCGGTAGACGGATATTCTGTAAACGGCATTAGATTCCTTTTTAAATTCTACATAGGACACTGTACGAAACGAATGTTAAACTGTAAACAAAGTAATTTATTTATATTTTTTAATATGATCGTCGCTTAGCGTGCGCTTGCTGACTCAGATCAAATGACACTTTGATTTGCCAACAAAATATTTTCTACTCGGTAGACGGAGATTCTGTAAACGGCATTAGATTCCTTGTTAAATTCTACATAGGATAGTGTACGAAACGAATGTTAAACTGTAAACAAAGTAATTTATTTATATTTTTTAATATGATCGTCGCTTAGCGTGCGCTTGCTGACTCAGATCAAATGACACTTTGATTTGCCAACAAAATATTTTCTGCTCGGTAGACGGAGATTCTGTAAACGGCACTAGATTCCTTGTTAAATTCTACATAGGACAGTGTACGAAACGAATGTTAAACTGTAAACAAAGTAATTTATTTATATTTTTTAATATGATCGTCGCCTAGCGCTTGCTTGCTGACTCAGATCAAATGACACTTTGATTTGCCAACAAAATATTTTCTGCTCGGTAGACGGAGATTCTGTAAACGGCACTAGATTCCTTGTTAAATTCTACATAGGACAGTGTACGAAACGAATGTTAAACTGTAAACAAAGTAATTTATTTATATTTTTTAATATGATCGTCGCTTAGCGTGCGCTTGCTGACTCAGATCAAATGACACTTTGATTTGCCAACAAAATATTTTCTGCTCGGTAGACGGAGATTCTGTAAACGGCATTAGATTCCTTGTTAAATTCTACATAGGACAGTGTACGAAACGAATGTTGAACTATAAACAAAGTAATTTATTTATCTTTTTTAATATGATCGTCAGTTAGCGCGCGCTTGCTGACTCAGATCACATGACACATTGAGTTGCCAACAAAACATTTTCTGCTCGGTAGACGGATATTCTGTAAACGGCATTAGGTTTATTTTTAAATTATGCATAGGACAGTCTATGAAACGAATGTTAAACTGTAAACAAAGCAATTTATTTATATTTTTTTAATATGATCGTCGCTTAGCGTGCGCTTGCTGACTCAGATCAAATGACACTTTGATTTGCCAACAAAATATTTTCTGCTCGGTAGACGGAGATTCTGTAAACGGCATTAGATTCCTTGTTAAATTCTACATCGGACAGTGTACGAAACGAATGTTAAACTGTAAACAAAGTAATTTATTTATATTTTTTAATATGATCGTCGCTTAGCGTGCGCTTGCTGACTCAGATCAAATGACACTTTGATTTGCCAACAAAATATTTTCTGCTCGGTAGACGGAGATTCTGTAAACGGCATTAGATTCCTTGTTAAATTCTACATAGGACAGTGTACGAAACGAATGTTAAACTGTAAACAAAGTAATTTATTTATATTTTTTAATATGATCGTCGCTTAGCGTGCGCTTGCTGACTCAGATCAAATGACACTTTGATTTGCCAACAAAATATTTTCTGCTCGGTAGACGGAGATTCTGTAAACGGCATTAGATTCCTTGTTAAATTCTACATAGGACAGTGTACGAAACGAATGTTGAACTATAAACAAAGTAATTTATTTATCTTTTTTAATATGATCGTCGCTTAGCGTGCGCTTGCTGACTCAGATCAAATGACACTTTGATTTGCCAACAAAATATTTTCTGCTCGGTAGACGGAGATTCTGTAAACGGCATTAGATTCCTTGTTAAATTCTACATAGGACAGTGTACGAAACGAATGTTGAACTATAAACAAAGTAATTTATTTATATTTTTTAATATGATCGTCAGTTAGCGCGCGCTTGCTGACTCAGATCACATGACACATTGAGTTGCCAACAAAACATTTTCTGCTCGGTAGACGGATATTCTGTAAACGGCATTAGGTTTATTTTTAAATTATGCATAGGACAGTCTATGAAACGAATGTTAAACTGTAAACAAAGTAATTTATTTATATTTTTTAATATGATCGTCGCTTAGCGTGCGCTTGCTGACTCAGATCAAATGACACTTTGATTTGCCAACAAAATATTTTCTGCTCGGTAGACGGAGATTCTGTAAACGGCATTAGATTCCTTGTTAAATTCTACATCGGACAGTGTACGAAACGAATGTTAAACTGTAAACAAAGTAATTTATTTATATTTTTTAATATGATCGTCGCTTAGCGTGCGCTTGCTGACTCAGATCAAATGACACTTTGATTTGCCAACAAAATATTTTCTGCTCGGTAGACGGAGATTCTGTAAACGGCATTAGATTCCTTGTTAAATTCTACATAGGACAGTGTACGAAACGAATGTTAAACTGTAAACAAAGTAATTTATTTATATTTTTTAATATGATCGTCGCTTAGCGTGCGCTTGCTGACTCAGATCAAATGACACTTTGATTTGCCAACAAAATATTTTCTGCTCGGTAGACGGAGATTCTGTAAACGGCATTAGATTCCTTGTTAAATTCTACATAGGACAGTGTACGAAACGAATGTTGAACTATAAACAAAGTAATTTATTTATATTTTTTAATATGATCGTCAGTTAGCGCGCGCTTGCTGACTCAGATCACATGACACATTGAGTTGCCAACAAAACATTTTCTGCTCGGTAGACGGATATTCTGTAAACGGCATTAGGTTTATTTTTAAATTATGCATAGGACAGTCTATGAAACGAATGTTAAACTGTAAACAAAGCAATTTATTTATATTTTTTTAATATAATCATTGCTTAGCGCGTGCTTGTTGACTCATATCAAATGACACTTTGACTTTCCAACAAAATATTTTCTGCTCGGTAGACGGAGATTCTGTAAACGGCATTAGATTCCTTGTTAAATTCTACATAGGACACTGTACGAAACGAATGTTAAACTGTAAACAAAGTAATTTATTTATATTTTTTAATATGATCGTCGCTTAGCGTGCGCTTGCTGACTCAGATCAAATGACACTTTGATTTGCCAACAAAATATTTTCTACTCGGTAGACGGAGATTCTGTAAACGGCATTAGATTCCTTGTTAAATTCTACATAGGATAGTGTACGAAACGAATGTTAAACTGTAAACAAAGTAATTTATTTATATTTTTTAATATGATCGTCGCTTAGCGTGCGCTTGCTGACTCAGATCAAATGACACTTTGATTTGCCAACAAAATATTTTCTGCTCGGTAGACGGAGATTCTGTAAACGGCATTAGATTCCTTGTTAAATTCTACATAGGATAGTGTACGAAACGAATGTTAAACTGTAAACAAAGTAATTTATTTATATTTTTTAATATGATCGTCGCTTAGCGTGCGCTTGCTGACTCAGATCAAATGACACTTTGATTTGCCAACAAAATATTTTCTACTCGGTAGACGGAGATTCTGTAAACGGCATTAGATTCCTTGTTAAATTCTACATAGGATAGTGTACGAAACGAATGTTAAACTGTAAACAAAGTAATTTATTTATATTTTTTAATATGATCGTCGCTTAGCGTGCGCTTGCTGACTCAGATCAAATGACACTTTGATTTGCCAACAAAATATTTTCTGCTCGGTAGACGGAGATTCTGTAAACGGCATTAGATTCCTTGTTAAATTCTACATAGGACAGTGTACGAAACGAATGTTGAACTATAAACAAAGTAATTTATTTATCTTTTTTAATATGATCGTCAGTTAGCGCGCTTGCTGACTCAGATCACATGACACATTGATTTGCCAACAAAACATTTTCTGCTCGGTAGACGGATATTCTGTAAACGGCATTAGGTTTATTTTTAAATTATGCATAGGACAGTCTATGAAACGAATGTTAAACTGTAAACAAAGCAATTTATTTATATTTTTTTAATATAATCATTGCTTAGCGCGTGCTTGTTGACTCATATCAAATGACACTTTGACTTTCCAACAAAATATTTTCTGCTCGGTAGACGGAGATTCTGTAAACGGCATTAGATTCCTTGTTAAATTCTACATAGGACACTGTACGAAACGAATGTTAAACTGTAAACAAAGTAATTTATTTATATTTTTTAATATGATCGTCGCTTAGCGTGCGCTTGCTGACTCAGATCAAATGACACTTTGATTTGCCAACAAAATATTTTCTACTCGGTAGACGGAGATTCTGTAAACGGCATTAGATTCCTTGTTAAATTCTACATAGGATAGTGTACGAAACGAATGTTAAACTGTAAACAAAGTAATTTATTTATATTTTTTAATATGATCGTCGCTTAGCGTGCGCTTGCTGACTCAGATCAAATGACACTTTGATTTGCCAACAAAATATTTTCTGCTCGGTAGACGGAGATTCTGTAAACGGCATTAGATTCCTTGTTAAATTCTACATAGGACAGTGTACGAAACGAATGTTGAACTATAAACAAAGTAATTTATTTATCTTTTTTAATATGATCGTCAGTTAGCGCGCGCTTGCTGACTCAGATCACATGACACATTGAGTTGCCAACAAAACATTTTCTGCTCGGTAGACGGATATTCTGTAAACGGCATTAGGTTTATTTTTAAATTATGCATAGGACAGTCTATGAAACGAATGTTAAACTGTAAACAAAGCAATTTATTTATATTTTTTTAATATAATCATGCTTAGCGCGTGCTTGTTGACTCATATCAAATGACACTTTGACTTTCCAACAAAATATTTTCTGCTCGGTAGACGGAGATTCTGTAAACGGCATTAGATTCCTTGTTAAATTCTACATAGGACACTGTACGAAACGAATGTTAAACTGTAAACAAAGTAATTTATTTATATTTTTTAATATGATCGTCGCTTAGCGTGCGCTTGCTGACTCAGATCAAATGACACTTTGATTTGCCAACAAAATATTTTCTACTCGGTAGACGGAGATTCTGTAAACGGCATTAGATTCCTTGTTAAATTCTACATAGGATAGTGTACGAAACGAATGTTAAACTGTAAACAAAGTAATTTATTTATATTTTTTAATATGATCGTCGCTTAGCGTGCGCTTGCTGACTCAGATCAAATGACACTTTGATTTGCCAACAAAATATTTTCTGCTCGGTAGACGGAGATTCTGTAAACGGCACTAGATTCCTTGTTAAATTCTACATAGGACAGTGTACGAAACGAATGTTAAACTGTAAACAAAGTAATTTATTTATATTTTTTAATATGATCGTCGCCTAGCGCTTGCTTGCTGACTCAGATCAAATGACACTTTGATTTGCCAACAAAATATTTTCTGCTCGGTAGACGGAGATTCTGTAAACGGCACTAGATTCCTTGTTAAATTCTACATAGGATAGTGTACGAAACGAATGTTAAACTGTAAACAAAGTAATTTATTTATATTTTTTAATATGATGGTCGCCTAGCGCTTGCTTGCTGACTCAGATCAAATGACACTTTGATTTGCCAACAAAATATTTTCTGCTCGGTAGACGGAGATTCTGTAAACGGCACTAGATTCCTTGTTAAATTCTACATAGGACAGTGTACGAAACGAATGTTAAACTGTAAACAAAGTAATTTATTTATATTTTTTAATATGATCGTCGCTTAGCGTGCGCTTGCTGACTCAGATCAAATGACACTTTGATTTGCCAACAAAATATTTTCTGCTCGGTAGACGGAGATTCTGTAAACGGCATTAGATTCCTTGTTAAATTCTACATAGGACAGTGTACGAAACGAATGTTGAACTATAAACAAAGTAATTTATTTATATTTTTTAATATGATCGTCAGTTAGCGCGCGCGCTTGCTGACTCAGATCACATGACACATTGATTTGCCAACAAAACATTTTCTGCTCGGTAGACGGATATTCTGTAAACGGCATTAGGTTTATTTTTAAATTATGCATAGGACAGTCTATGAAACGAATGTTAAACTGTAAACAAAGTAATTTATTTATATTTTTTAATATGATCGTCGCTTAGCGTGCGCTTGCTGACTCAGATCAAATGACACTTTGATTTGCCAACAAAATATTTTCTGCTCGGTAGACGGAGATTCTGTAAACGGCATTAGATTCCTTGTTAAATTCTACATCGGACAGTGTACGAAACGAATGTTAAACTGTAAACAAAGTAATTTATTTATATTTTTTAATATGATCGTCGCTTAGCGTGCGCTTGCTGACTCAGATCAAATGACACTTTGATTTGCCAACAAAATATTTTCTGCTCGGTAGACGGAGATTCTGTAAACGGCATTAGATTCCTTGTTAAATTCTACATAGGACAGTGTACGAAACGAATGTTAAACTGTAAACAAAGTAATTTATTTATATTTTTTAATATGATCGTCGCTTAGCGTGCGCTTGCTGACTCAGATCAAATGACACTTTGATTTGCCAACAAAATATTTTCTGCTCGGTAGACGGAGATTCTGTAAACGGCATTAGATTCCTTGTTAAATTCTACATAGGACAGTGTACGAAACGAATGTTGAACTATAAACAAAGTAATTTATTTATCTTTTTTAATATGATCGTCAGTTAGCGCGCGCTTGCTGACTCAGATCACATGACACATTGAGTTGCCAACAAAACATTTTCTGCTCGGTAGACGGATATTCTGTAAACGGCATTAGGTTTTTTAAATTATGCATAGGACAGTCTATGAAACGAATGTTAAACTGTAAACAAAGCAATTTATTTATATTTTTTTAATATAATCATTGCTTAGCGCGTGCTTGTTGACTCATATCAAATGACACTTTGACTTTCCAACAAAATATTTTCTGCTCGGTAGACGGAGATTCTGTAAACGGCATTAGATTCCTTGTTAAATTCTACATAGGACACTGTACGAAACGAATGTTAAACTGTAAACAAAGTAATTTATTTATATTTTTTAATATGATCGTCGCTTAGCGTGCGCTTGCTGACTCAGATCAAATGACACTTTGATTTGCCAACAAAATATTTTCTACTCGGTAGACGGAGATTCTGTAAACGGCATTAGATTCCTTGTTCAATTCTACATAGGACAGTGTACGAAACGAATGTTAAACTGTAAACAAAGTAATTTATTTATATTTTTTAATATGATCGTCGCTTAGCGTGCGCTTGCTGACTCAGATCAAATGACACTTTGATTTGCCAACAAAATATTTTCTGCTCGGTAGACGGAGATTCTGTAAACGGCATTAGATTCCTTGTTAAATTCTACATAGGACAGTGTACGAAACGAATGTTGAACTATAAACAAAGTAATTTATTTATATTTTTAAATATGATCGTCAGTTAGCGCTTGCTTGCTGACTCAGATCACATGACACATTGGTTTGCCAACAAAACATTTTCTGCACTGTAGACGGATATTCTGTAAACGGCATTAGGTTTATTTTTAAATTATGCATCGGACAGTCTATGAAACGAATGTTAAACTGTAAACGAAGCAATTTATTTATATTTTTTTAATATAATCATTGCTTAGCGCGTGCTTGTTGACTCAGATCAAATGACACTTTGACTTTCCAACAAAATATTTTCTGCTCGGTAGACGGAGATTCTGTAAACGGCATTAGATTCCTGGTTAAATTCTACATAGGACACTGTACGAAACGAATGTTAAACTGTAAACAAAGTAATTTATTTATATTTTTTAATATGATCGTCGCTTAGCGTGCGCTTGCTGACTCAGATCAAATGACACTTTGATTTGCCAACAAAATATTTTCTGCTCGGTAGACGGAGATTCTGTAAACGGCATTAGATTCCTTGTTAAATTCTACATCGGACAGTGTACGAAACGAATGTTAAACTGTAAACAAAGTAATTTATTTATATTTTTTAATATGATCGTCGCTTAGCGTGCGCTTGCTGACTCAGATCAAATGACACTTTGATTTGCCAACAAAATATTTTCTGCTCGGTAGACGGAGATTCTGTAAACGGCATTAGATTCCTTGTTAAATTCTACATAGGACAGTGTACGAAACGAATGTTAAACTGTAAACAAAGTAATTTATTTATATTTTTTAATATGATCGTCGCTTAGCGTGCGCTTGCTGACTCAGATCAAATGACACTTTGATTTGCCAACAAAATATTTTCTGCTCGGTAGACGGAGATGCTGTAAACGGCACTAGATTCCTTGTTAAATTCTACATAGGACAGTGTACGAAACGAATGTTAAACTGTAAACAAAGTAATTTATTTATATTTTTTAATATGATCGTCGCTTAGCGTGCGCTTGCTGACTCAGATCAAATGACACTTTGATTTGCCAACAAAATATTTTCTGCTCGGTAGACGGAGATTCTGTAAACGGCATTAGATTCCTTGTTAAATTCTACATCGGACAGTGTACGAAACGAATGTTAAACTGTAAACAAAGTAATTTATTTATATTTTTTAATATGATCGTCGCTTAGCGCGCGCTTGCTGACTCAGATCACATGACACATTGATTTGCCAACAAAACATTTTCTGCTCGGTAGACGGATATTCTGTAAACGGCATTAGGTTTATTTTTAAATTATGCATAGGACAGTCTATGAAACGAATGTTAAACTGTAAACAAAGCAATTTATTTATATTTTTTTAATATAATCATTGCTTAGCGCGTGCTTGTTGACTCAGATCAAATGACACTTTGATTTGCCAACAAAATATTTTCTGCTCGGTAGACGGAGATTCTGTAAACGGCATTAGATTCCTTGTTAAATTCTACATAGGACAGTGTACGAAACGAATGTTAAACTGTAAACAAAGTAATTTATTTATATTTTTTAATATGATCGTCGCTTAGCGTGCGCTTGCTGACTCAGATCAAATGACACTTTGATTTGCCAACAAAATATTTTCTGCTCGGTAGACGGAGATTCTGTAAACGGCATTAGATTCCTTGTTAAATTCTACATAGGACAGTGTACGAAACGAATGTTAAACTGTAAACAAAGTAATTTATTTATATTTTTTAATATGATCGTCGCTTAGCGTGCGCTTGCTGACTCAGATCAAATGACACTTTGATTTGCCAACAAAATATTTTCTGCTCGGTAGACGGAGATTCTGTAAACGGCATTAGATTCCTTGTTAAATTCTACATAGGACAGTGTACGAAACGAATGTTAAACTGTAAACAAAGTAATTTATTTATATTTTTTAATATGATCGTCGCTTAGCGTGCGCTTGCTGACTCAGATCAAATGACACTTTGATTTGCCAACAAAATATTTTCTGCTCGGTAGACGGAGATTCTGTAAACGGCATTAGATTCCTTGTTAAATTCTACATAGGACAGTGTACGAAACGAATGTTGAACTATAAACAAAGTAATTTATTTATATTTTTTAATATGATCGTCAGTTAGCGCTTGCTTGCTGACTCAGATCACATGACACATTGATTTGCCAACAAAACATTTTCTGCTCGGTAGACGGATATTCTGTAAACGGCATTAGGTTTATTTTTAAATTATGCATCGGACAGTCTATGAAACGAATGTTAAACTGTAAACAAAGCAATTTATTTATATTTTTTTAATATAATCATTGCTTAGCGCGTGCTTGTTGACTCAGATCAAATGACACTTTGACTTTCCAACAAAATATTTTCTGCTCGGTAGACGGAGATTCTGTAAACGGCATTAGATTCCTTGTTAAATTCTACATAGGACAGTGTACGAAACGAATGTTAAACTGTAAACAAAGTAATTTATTTATATTTTTTAATATGATCGTCGCTTAGCGTGCGCTTGCTGACTCAGATCAAATGACACTTTGATTTGCCAACAAAATATTTTCTGCTCGGTAGACGGAGATTCTGTAAACGGCATTAGATTCCTTGTTAAATTCTACATAGGACAGTGTACGAAACGAATGTTAAACTGTAAACAAAGTAATTTATTTATATTTTTTAATATGATCGTCGCTTAGCGTGCGCTTGCTGACTCAGATCAAATGACACTTTGATTTGCCAACAAAATATTTTCTGCTCGGTAGACGGAGATTCTGTAAACGGCATTAGATTCCTTGTTAAATTCTACATAGGACAGTGTACGAAACGAATGTTAAACTGTAAACAAAGTAATTTATTTATATTTTTTAATATGATCGTCGCTTAGCGTGCGCTTGCTGACTCAGATCAAATGACACTTTGATTTGCCAACAAAATATTTTCTGCTCGGTAGACGGAGATTCTGTAAACGGCATTAGATTCCTTGTTAAATTCTACATAGGACAGTGTACGAAACGAATGTTAAACTGTAAACAAAGTAATTTATTTATATTTTTTAATATGATCGTCGCTTAGCGTGCGCTTGCTGACTCAGATCAAATGACACTTTGATTTGCCAACAAAATATTTTCTGCTCGGTAGACGGAGATTCTGTAAACGGCATTAGATTCCTTGTTAAATTCTACATAGGACAGTGTACGAAACGAATGTTAAACTGTAAACAAAGTAATTTATTTATATTTTTTAATATGATCGTCGCTTAGCGTGCGCTTGCTGACTCAGATCAAATGACACTTTGATTTGCCAACAAAATATTTTCTGCTCGGTAGACGGAGATTCTGTAAACGGCATTAGATTCCTTGTTAAATTCTACATAGGACAGTGTACGAAACGAATGTTAAACTGTAAACAAAGTAATTTATTTATATTTTTTAATATGATCGTCGCTTAGCGTGCGCTTGCTGACTCAGATCAAATGACACTTTGATTTGCCAACAAAATATTTTCTGCTCGGTAGACGGAGATTCTGTAAACGGCATTAGATTCCTTGTTAAATTCTACATAGGACAGTGTACGAAACGAATGTTAAACTGTAAACAAAGTAATTTATTTATATTTTTTAATATGATCGTCGCTTAGCGTGCGCTTGCTGACTCAGATCAAATGACACTTTGATTTGCCAACAAAATATTTTCTGCTCGGTAGACGGAGATTCTGTAAACGGCATTAGATTCCTTGTTAAATTCTACATAGGACAGTGTACGAAACGAATGTTAAACTGTAAACAAAGTAATTTATTTATATTTTTTAATATGATCGTCGCTTAGCGTGCGCTTGCTGACTCAGATCAAATGACACTTTGATTTGCCAACAAAATATTTTCTGCTCGGTAGACGGAGATTCTGTAAACGGCATTAGATTCCTTGTTAAATTCTACATAGGACAGTGTACGAAACGAATGTTAAACTGTAAACAAAGTAATTTATTTATATTTTTTAATATGATCGTCGCTTAGCGTGCGCTTGCTGACTCAGATCAAATGACACTTTGATTTGCCAACAAAATATTTTCTGCTCGGTAGACGGAGATTCTGTAAACGGCATTAGATTCCTTGTTAAATTCTACATAGGACAGTGTACGAAACGAATGTTAAACTGTAAACAAAGTAATTTATTTATATTTTTTAATATGATCGTCGCTTAGCGTGCGCTTGCTGACTCAGATCAAATGACACTTTGATTTGCCAACAAAATATTTTCTGCTCGGTAGACGGAGATTCTGTAAACGGCATTAGATTCCTTGTTAAATTCTACATAGGACAGTGTACGAAACGAATGTTAAACTGTAAACAAAGTAATTTATTTATATTTTTTAATATGATCGTCGCTTAGCGTGCGCTTGCTGACTCAGATCAAATGACACTTTGATTTGCCAACAAAATATTTTCTGCTCGGTAGACGGAGATTCTGTAAACGGCATTAGATTCCTTGTTAAATTCTACATAGGACAGTGTACGAAACGAATGTTAAACTGTAAACAAAGTAATTTATTTATATTTTTTAATATGATCGTCGCTTAGCGTGCGCTTGCTGACTCAGATCAAATGACACTTTGATTTGCCAACAAAATATTTTCTGCTCGGTAGACGGAGATTCTGTAAACGGCATTAGATTCCTTGTTAAATTCTACATAGGACAGTGTACGAAACGAATGTTAAACTGTAAACAAAGTAATTTATTTATATTTTTTAATATGATCGTCGCTTAGCGTGCGCTTGCTGACTCAGATCAAATGACACATTGATTTGCCAACAAAATATTTTCTGCTCGGTAGACGGAGATTCTGTAAACGGCATTAGATTCCTTGTTAAATTATACATAGGACAGTGTACGAAACGAATGTTAAACTGTAAACAAAGTAATTTATTTATATTTTTTAATATGATCGTCGCTTAGCGCGTGCTTGCTGACTCAGATCAAATGACACTTTGATTTGCCAACAAAATATTTTCTGCTCGGTAGACGGAGATTCTGTAAACGGCATTAGATTCCTTGTTAAATTCTACATAGGACAGTGTACGAAACGAATGTTAAACTGTAAACAAAGTAATTTATTTATATTTTTTAATATGATCGTCGCTTAGCGTGCGCTTGCTGACTCAGATCAAATGACACTTTGATTTGCCAACAAAATATTTTCTGCTCGGTAGACGGAGATTCTGTAAACGGCATTAGATTCCTTGTTAAATTCTACATAGGACAGTGTACGAAACGAATGTTAAACTGTAAACAAAGTAATTTATTTATATTTTTTAATATGATCGTCGCTTAGCGTGCGCTTGCTGACTCAGATCAAATGACACTTTGATTTGCCAACAAAATATTTTCTGCTCGGTAGACGGAGATTCTGTAAACGGCATTAGATTCCTTGTTAAATTCTACATAGGACAGTGTACGAAACGAATGTTAAACTGTAAACAAAGTAATTTATTTATATTTTTTAATATGATCGTCGCTTAGCGTGCGCTTGCTGACTCAGATCAAATGACACTTTGATTTGCCAACAAAATATTTTCTGCTCGGTAGACGGAGATTCTGTAAACGGCATTAGATTCCTTGTTAAATTCTACATAGGACAGTGTACGAAACGAATGTTAAACTGTAAACAAAGTAATTTATTTATATTTTTTAATATGATCGTCGCTTAGCGTGCGCTTGCTGACTCAGATCAAATGACACTTTGATTTGCCAACAAAATATTTTCTGCTCGGTAGACGGAGATTCTGTAAACGGCATTAGATTCCTTGTTAAATTCTACATAGGACAGTGTACGAAACGAATGTTAAACTGTAAACAAAGTAATTTATTTATATTTTTTAATATGATCGTCGCTTAGCGCGCGCTTGCTGACTCAGATCAAATGACACTTTGATTTGCCAACAAAATATTTTCTGCTCGGTAGACGGAGATTCTGTAAACGGCATTAGATTCCTTGTTAAATTCTACATAGGACAGTGTACGAAACGAATGTTAAACTGTAAACAAAGTAATTTATTTATATTTTTTAATATGATCGTCGCTTAGCGTGCGCTTGCTGACTCAGATCAAATGACACTTTGATTTGCCAACAAAATATTTTCTGCTCGGTAGACGGAGATTCTGTAAACGGCATTAGATTCCTTGTTAAATTCTACATAGGACAGTGTACGAAACGAATGTTAAACTGTAAACAAAGTAATTTATTTATATTTTTTAATATGATCGTCGCTTAGCGTGCGCTTGCTGACTCAGATCAAATGACACTTTGATTTGCCAACAAAATATTTTCTGCTCGGTAGACGGAGATTCTGTAAACGGCATTAGATTCCTTGTTAAATTCTACATAGGACAGTGTACGAAACGAATGTTAAACTGTAAACAAAGTAATTTATTTATATTTTTTTAATATGATCGTCGCTTAGCGTGCGCTTGCTGACTCAGATCAAATGACACTTTGATTTGCCAACAAAATATTTTCTGCTCGGTAGACGGAGATTCTGTAAACGGCATTAGATTCCTTGTTAAATTCTACATAGGACAGTGTACGAAACGAATGTTAAACTGTAAACAAAGTAATTTATTTATATTTTTTAATATGATCGTCGCTTAGCGCGCGCTTGCTGACTCAGATCAAATGACACTTTGATTTGCCAACAAAATATTTTCTGCTCGGTAGACGGAGATTCTGTAAACGGCATTAGATTCCTTGTTAAATTCTACATAGGACAGTGTACGAAACGAATGTTAAACTGTAAACAAAGTAATTTATTTATATTTTTTAATATGATCGTCGCTTAGCGTGCGCTTGCTGACTCAGATCAAATGACACTTTGATTTGCCAACAAAATATTTTCTGCTCGGTAGACGGAGATTCTGTAAACGGCATTAGATTCCTTGTTAAATTCTACATAGGACAGTGTACGAAACGAATGTTAAACTGTAAACAAAGTAATTTATTTATATTTTTTAATATGATCGTCGCTTAGCGTGCGCTTGCTGACTCAGATCAAATGACACTTTGATTTGCCAACAAAATATTTTCTGCTCGGTAGACGGAGATTCTGTAAACGGCATTAGATTCCTTGTTAAATTCTACATCGGACAGTGTACGAAACGAATGTTAAACTGTAAACAAAGTAATTTATTTATATTTTTTAATATGATCGTCGCTTAGCGTGCGCTTGCTGACTCAGATCAAATGACACTTTGATTTGCCAACAAAATATTTTCTGCTCGGTAGACGGAGATTCTGTAAACGGCATTAGATTCCTTGTTAAATTCTACATAGGACAGTGTACGAAACGAATGTTAAACTGTAAACAAAGTAATTTATTTATATTTTTTAATATGATCGTCTTAGCGCGCGCTTGCTGACTCAGATCAAATGACACTTTGATTTGCCAACAAAATATTTTCTGCTCGGTAGACGGAGATTCTGTAAACGGCATTAGATTCCTTGTTAAATTCTACATAGGACAGTGTACGAAACGAATGTTAAACTGTAAACAAAGTAATTTATTTATATTTTTTAATATGATCGTCAGCTTAGCGCGTGCTTGCTGACTCAGATCAAATGACACTTTGATTTGCCAACAAAATATTTTCTGCTCGGTAGACGGAGATTCTGTAAACGGCATTAGATTCCTTGTTAAATTCTACATAGGACAGTGTACGAAACGAATGTTAAACTGTAAACAAAGTAATTTATTTATATTTTTTAATATGATCGTCGCTTAGCGTGCGCTTGCTGACTCAGATCAAATGACACTTTGATTTGCCAACAAAATATTTTCTGCTCGGTAGACGGAGATTCTGTAAACGGCATTAGATTCCTTGTTAAATTCTACATAGGACAGTGTACGAAACGAATGTTAAACTGTAAACAAAGTAATTTATTTATATTTTTTAATATGATCGTCGCTTAGCGTGCGCTTGCTGACTCAGATCAAATGACACTTTGATTTGCCAACAAAATATTTTCTGCTCGGTAGACGGAGATTCTGTAAACGGCATTAGATTCCTTGTTAAATTCTACATAGGACAGTGTACGAAACGAATGTTAAACTGTAAACAAAGTAATTTATTTATATTTTTTAATATGATCGTCGCTTAGCGTGCGCTTGCTGACTCAGATCAAATGACACTTTGATTTGCCAACAAAATATTTTCTGCTCGGTAGACGGAGATTCTGTAAACGGCATTAGATTCCTTGTTAAATTCTACATAGGACAGTGTACGAAACGAATGTTAAACTGTAAACAAAGTAATTTATTTATATTTTTTAATATGATCGTCGCTTAGCGTGCGCTTGCTGACTCAGATCAAATGACACTTTGATTTGCCAACAAAATATTTTCTGCTCGGTAGACGGAGATTCTGTAAACGGCATTAGATTCCTTGTTAAATTCTACATAGGACAGTGTACGAAACGAATGTTAAACTGTAAACAAAGTAATTTATTTATATTTTTTAATATGATCGTCGCTTAGCGTGCGCTTGCTGACTCAGATCAAATGACACTTTGATTTGCCAACAAAATATTTTCTGCTCGGTAGACGGAGATTCTGTAAACGGCATTAGATTCCTTGTTAAATTCTACATAGGACAGTGTACGAAACGAATGTTAAACTGTAAACAAAGTAATTTATTTATATTTTTTAATATGATCGTCGCTTAGCGTGCGCTTGCTGACTCAGATCAAATGACACTTTGATTTGCCAACAAAATATTTTCTGCTCGGTAGACGGAGATTCTGTAAACGGCATTAGATTCCTTGTTAAATTCTACATAGGACAGTGTACGAAACGAATGTTAAACTGTAAACAAAGTAATTTATTTATATTTTTTAATATGATCGTCGCTTAGCGTGCGCTTGCTGACTCAGATCAAATGACACTTTGATTTGCCAACAAAATATTTTCTGCTCGGTAGACGGAGATTCTGTAAACGGCATTAGATTCCTTGTTAAATTCTACATAGGACAGTGTACGAAACGAATGTTAAACTGTAAACAAAGTAATTTATTTATATTTTTTAATATGATCGTCGCTTAGCGTGCGCTTGCTGACTCAGATCAAATGACACTTTGATTTGCCAACAAAATATTTTCTGCTCGGTAGACGGAGATTCTGTAAACGGCATTAGATTCCTTGTTAAATTCTACATAGGACAGTGTACGAAACGAATGTTAAACTGTAAACAAAGTAATTTATTTATATTTTTTAATATGATCGTCGCTTAGCGTGCGCTTGCTGACTCAGATCAAATGACACTTTGATTTGCCAACAAAATATTTTCTGCTCGGTAGACGGAGATTCTGTAAACGGCATTAGATTCCTTGTTAAATTCTACATAGGACAGTGTACGAAACGAATGTTAAACTGTAAACAAAGTAATTTATTTATATTTTTTAATATGATCGTCGCTTAGCGTGCGCTTGCTGACTCAGATCAAATGACACTTTGATTTGCCAACAAAATATTTTCTGCTCGGTAGACGGAGATTCTGTAAACGGCATTAGATTCCTTGTTAAATTCTACATAGGACAGTGTACGAAACGAATGTTGAACTGTAAACAAAGTAATTTATTTATATTTTTTAATATGATCGTCAGTTAGCGCGCGCTTGCTGACTCAGATCAAATGACACTTTGATTTGCCAACAAAACATTTTCTGCTCGGTAGACGGAGATTCTGTAAACGGCATTAGATTCCTTGTTAAATTCTACATAGGACAGTCTACGAAACGAATGTTAAACTGTAAACAAAGTAATTTATTTATATTTTTTAATATGATCGTCGCTTAGCGCGTGCTTGCTGACTCAGATCAAATGACACTTTGATTTGCCAACAAAATATTTTCTGCTCGGTAGACGGAGATTCTGTAAACGGCATTAGATTCCTTGTTAAATTCTACATAGGACAGTGTACGAAACGAATGTTAAACTGTAAACAAAGTAATTTATTTATATTTTTTTAATATGATCGTCGCTTAGCGTGCGCTTGCTGACTCAGATCAAATGACACTTTGATTTGCCAACAAAATATTTTCTGCTCGGTAGACGGAGATTCTGTAAACGGCATTAGATTCCTTGTTAAATTCTACATAGGACAGTGTACGAAACGAATGTTAAACTGTAAACAAAGTAATTTATTTATATTTTTTAATATGATCGTCGCTTAGCGTGCGCTTGCTGACTCAGATCAAATGACACTTTGATTTGCCAACAAAATATTTTCTGCTCGGTAGACGGAGATTCTGTAAACGGCATTAGATTCCTTGTTAAATTCTACATAGGACAGTGTACGAAACGAATGTTAAACTGTAAACAAAGTAATTTATTTATATTTTTTAATATGATCGTCGCTTAGCGTGCGCTTGCTGACTCAGATCAAATGACACTTTGATTTGCCAACAAAATATTTTCTGCTCGGTAGACGGAGATTCTGTAAACGGCATTAGATTCCTTGTTAAATTCTACATAGGACAGTGTACGAAACGAATGTTAAACTGTAAACAAAGTAATTTATTTATATTTTTTAATATGATCGTCGCTTAGCGTGCGCTTGCTGACTCAGATCAAATGACACTTTGATTTGCCAACAAAATATTTTCTGCTCGGTAGACGGAGATTCTGTAAACGGCATTAGATTCCTTGTTAAATTCTACATAGGACAGTGTACGAAACGAATGTTAAACTGTAAACAAAGTAATTTATTTATATTTTTTAATATGATCGTCGCTTAGCGCGCTTGCTGACTCAGATCAAATGACACTTTGATTTGCCAACAAAATATTTTCTGCTCGGTAGACGGAGATTCTGTAAACGGCATTAGATTTTTGTTAAATTATGCATAGGACAGTGTACGAAACGAATGTTAAACTGTAAACAAAGTAATTTATTTATATTTTTTAATATGATCGTCGCTTAGCGTGCGCTTGCTGACTCAGATCAAATGACACTTTGATTTGCCAACAAAATATTTTCTGCTCGGTAGACGGAGATTCTGTAAACGGCATTAGATTCCTTGTTAAATTCTACATAGGACAGTGTACGAAACGAATGTTAAACTGTAAACAAAGTAATTTATTTATATTTTTTAATATGATCGTCAGTTAGCGCTTGCTTGCTGACTCAGATCACATGACACATTGATTTGCCAACAAAACATTTTCTGCTCGGTAGACGGATATTCTGTAAACGGCATTAGATTCCTTGTTAAATTATGCATCGGACAGTCTATGAAACGAATGTTAAACTGTAAACAAAGCAATTTATTTATATTTTTTAATATGATCGTCGCTTAGCGTGCGCTTGCTGACTCAAATCAAATGACACTTTGATTTGCCAACAAAATATTTTCTGCTCGGTAGACGGAGATTCTGTAAACGGCATTAGATTCCTTGTTAAATTTTACATAGGACACTGTACGAAACGAATGTTAAACTGTAAACAAAGTAATTTATTTATATTTTTTAATATGATCATGGCTTAGCGTGCGCTTGCTGACTCAAATCAAATGACACTTTGATTTGCCAACAAAATATTTTCTGCTCGGTAGACGGAGATTCTGTAAACGGCATTAGATTCCTTGTTAAATTCTACATAGGACAGTGTACGAAACGAATGTTAAACTGTAAACAAAGTAATTTATTTATATTTTTTTAATATGATCGTCGCTTAGCGTGCGCTTGCTGACTCAGATCAAATGACACTTTGATTTGCCAACAAAATATTTTCTGCTCGGTAGACGGAGATTCTGTAAACGGCATTAGATTCCTTGTTAAATTCTACATAGGACAGTGTACGAAACGAATGTTAAACTGTAAACAAAGTAATTTATTTATATTTTTTAATATGATCGTCGCTTAGCGTGCGCTTGCTGACTCAGATCAAATGACACTTTGATTTGCCAACAAAATATTTTCTGCTCGGTAGACGGAGATTCTGTAAACGGCACTAGATTCCTTGTTAAATTCTACATAGGACAGTGTACGAAACGAATGTTAAACTGTAAACAAAGTAATTTATTTATATTTTTTAATATGATCGTCGCTTAGCGTGCGCTTGCTGACTCAGATCAAATGACACTTTGATTTGCCAACAAAATATTTTCTGCTCGGTAGACGGAGATTCTGTAAACGGCATTAGATTCCTTGTTAAATTCTACATAGGACAGTGTACGAAACGAATGTTGAACTATAAACAAAGTAATTTATTTATATTTTTTAATATGATCGTCAGTTAGCGCTTGCTTGCTGACTCAGATCACATGACACATTGATTTGCCAACAAAACATTTTCTGCTCGGTAGACGGATATTCTGTAAACGGCATTAGGTTTATTTTTAAATTATGCATAGGACAGTCTATGAAACGAATGTTAAACTGTAAACAAAGCAATTTATTTATATTTTTTTAATATGATCGTCGCTTAGCGTGCGCTTGCTGACTCAGATCAAATGACACTTTGATTTGCCAACAAAATATTTTCTGCTCGGTAGACGGAGATTCTGTAAACGGCATTAGATTCCTTGTTAAATTCTACATCGGACAGTGTACGAAACGAATGTTAAACTGTAAACAAAGTAATTTATTTATATTTTTTAATATGATCGTCAGTTAGCGCTTGCTTGCTGACTCAGATCAAATGACATTGATTTGCCAACAAAATATTTTCTGCTCGGTAGACGGAGATTCTGTAAACGGCATTAGATTCCTTGTTAAATTATGCATAGGACAGTGTACGAAACGAATGTTAAACTGTAAACAAAGTAATTTATTTATATTTTTTAATATGATCCTTGCTTAGCGTGCGCTTGCTGACTCAGATCAAATGACGCTTTGATTTGCCAACAAAATATTTTCTGCTCGGTAGACGGAGATTCTGTAAACGGCATTAGATTCCTTGTTAAATTCTACATAGGACACTGTACGAAACGAATGTTAAACTGTAAACAAAGTAATTTATTTATATTTTTTAATATGATCGTCGCTTAGCGTGCGCTTGCTGACTCAGATCAAATGACACTTTGATTTGCCAACAAAATATTTTCTGCTCGGTAGACGGAGATTCTGTAAACGGCATTAGATTCCTTGTTAAATTCTACATCGGACAGTGTACGAAACGAATGTTAAACTGTAAACAAAGTAATTTATTTATATTTTTTAATATGATCGTCGCTTAGCGTGCGCTTGCTGACTCAGATCAAATGACACTTTGATTTGCCAACAAAATATTTTCTGCTCGGTAGACGGAGATTCTGTAAACGGCATTAGATTCCTTGTTAAATTCTACATAGGACAGTGTACGAAACGAATGTTAAACTGTAAACAAAGTAATTTATTTATATTTTTTAATATGATCGTCGCTTAGCGTGCGCTTGCTGACTCAGATCAAATGACACTTTGATTTGCCAACAAAATATTTTCTGCTCGGTAGACGGAGATTCTGTAAACGGCATTAGATTCCTTGTTAAATTCTACATAGGACAGTGTACGAAACGAATGTTAAACTGTAAACAAAGTAATTTATTTATATTTTTTAATATGATCGTCGCTTAGCGTGCGCTTGCTGACTCAGATCAAATGACACTTTGATTTGCCAACAAAATATTTTCTGCTCGGTAGACGGAGATTCTGTAAACGGCATTAGATTCCTTGTTAAATTCTACATAGGACAGTGTACGAAACGAATGTTAAACTGTAAACAAAGTAATTTATTTATATTTTTTAATATGATCGTCGCTTAGCGTGCGCTTGCTGACTCAGATCAAATGACACTTTGATTTGCCAACAAAATATTTTCTGCTCGGTAGACGGAGATTCTGTAAACGGCATTAGATTCCTTGTTAAATTCTACATAGGACAGTGTACGAAACGAATGTTAAACTGTAAACAAAGTAATTTATTTATATTTTTTAATATGATCGTCGCTTAGCGTGCGCTTGCTGACTCAGATCAAATGACACTTTGATTTGCCAACAAAATATTTTCTGCTCGGTAGACGGAGATTCTGTAAACGGCATTAGATTCCTTGTTAAATTCTACATAGGACAGTGTACGAAACGAATGTTAAACTGTAAACAAAGTAATTTATTTATATTTTTTAATATGATCGTCGCTTAGCGTGCGCTTGCTGACTCAGATCAAATGACACTTTGATTTGCCAACAAAATATTTTCTGCTCGGTAGACGGAGATTCTGTAAACGGCATTAGATTCCTTGTTAAATTCTACATAGGACAGTGTACGAAACGAATGTTAAACTGTAAACAAAGTAATTTATTTATATTTTTTAATATGATCGTCGCTTAGCGTGCGCTTGCTGACTCAGATCAAATGACACTTTGATTTGCCAACAAAATATTTTCTGCTCGGTAGACGGAGATTCTGTAAACGGCATTAGATTCCTTGTTAAATTCTACATAGGACAGTGTACGAAACGAATGTTAAACTGTAAACAAAGTAATTTATTTATATTTTTTAATATGATCGTCGCTTAGCGTGCGCTTGCTGACTCAGATCAAATGACACTTTGATTTGCCAACAAAATATTTTCTGCTCGGTAGACGGAGATTCTGTAAACGGCATTAGATTCCTTGTTAAATTCTACATAGGACAGTGTACGAAACGAATGTTAAACTGTAAACAAAGTAATTTATTTATATTTTTTAATATGATCGTCGCTTAGCGTGCGCTTGCTGACTCAGATCAAATGACACTTTGATTTGCCAACAAAATATTTTCTGCTCGGTAGACGGAGATTCTGTAAACGGCACTAGATTCCTTGTTAAATTCTACATAGGACAGTGTACGAAACGAATGTTAAACTGTAAACAAAGTAATTTATTTATATTTTTTAATATGATCGTCGCTTAGCGTGCGCTTGCTGACTCAGATCAAATGACACTTTGATTTGCCAACAAAATATTTTCTGCTCGGTAGACGGAGATTCTGTAAACGGCATTAGATTCCTTGTTAAATTCTACATAGGACAGTGTACGAAACGAATGTTGAACTATAAACAAAGTAATTTATTTATATTTTTTAATATGATCGTCAGTTAGCGCGCGCTTGCTGACTCAGATCACATGACACATTGATTTGCCAACAAAACATTTTCTGCTCGGTAGACGGATATTCTGTAAACGGCATTAGGTTTATTTTTAAATTATGCATAGGACAGTCTATGAAACGAATGTTAAACTGTAAACAAAGCAATTTATTTATATTTTTTTAATATAATCATTGCTTAGCGCGTGCTTGTTGACTCAGATCAAATGACACTTTGATTTGCCAACAAAATATTTTCTGCTCGGTAGACGGAGATTCTGTAAACGGCATTAGTTAGATTCCTTGTTAAATTCTACATCGGACAGTGTACGAAACGAATGTTAAACTGTAAACAAAGTAATTTATTTATATTTTTTAATATGATCGTTGCTTAGCGTGCGCTTGCTGACTCAGATCAAATGACGCTTTGATTTGCCAACAAAATATTTTCTGCTCGGTAGACGGAGATTCTGTAAACGGCATTAGATTCCTTGTTAAATTCTACATAGGATAGTGTACGAAACGAATGTTAAACTGTAAACAAAGTAATTTATTTATATTTTTTAATATGATCGTCGCTTAGCGTGCGCTTGCTGACTCAGATCAAATGACACTTTGATTTGCCAACAAAATATTTTCTGCTCGGTAGACGGAGATTCTGTAAACGGCACTAGATTCCTTGTTAAATTCTACATAGGACAGTGTACGAAACGAATGTTAAACTGTAAACAAAGTAATTTATTTATATTTTTTAATATGATCGTCGCCTAGCGCTTGCTTGCTGACTCAGATCAAATGACACTTTGATTTGCCAACAAAATATTTTCTGCTCGGTAGACGGAGATTCTGTAAACGGCACTAGATTCCTTGTTAAATTCTACATAGGACAGTGTACGAAACGAATGTTAAACTGTAAACAAAGTAATTTATTTATATTTTTTAATATGATCGTCGCTTAGCGTGCGCTTGCTGACTCAGATCAAATGACACTTTGATTTGCCAACAAAATATTTTCTGCTCGGTAGACGGAGATTCTGTAAACGGCATTAGATTCCTTGTTAAATTCTACATAGGACAGTGTACGAAACGAATGTTGAACTATAAACAAAGTAATTTATTTATATTTTTTAATATGATCGTCAGTTAGCGCGCTTGCTGACTCAGATCACATGACACATTGATTTGCCAACAAAACATTTTCTGCTCGGTAGACGGATATTCTGTAAACGGCATTAGGTTATTTTTAAATTATGCATAGGACAGTCTATGAAACGAATGTTAAACTGTAAACAAAGCAATTTATTTATATTTTTTAATATAATCATTGCTTAGCGCGTGCTTGTTGACTCAGATCAAATGACACTTTGACTTTCCAACAAAATATTTTCTGCTCGGTAGACGGAGATTCTGTAAACGGCATTAGATTCCTTGTTAAATTCTACATAGGACAGTGTACGAAACGAATGTTAAACTGTAAACAAAGTAATTTATTTATATTTTTTAATATGATCGTCGCTTAGCGTGCGCTTGCTGACTCAGATCAAATGACACTTTGATTTGCCAACAAAATATTTTCTGCTCGGTAGACGGAGATTCTGTAAACGGCATTAGATTCCTTGTTAAATTCTACATAGGACAGTGTACGAAACGAATGTTAAACTATAAACAAAGTAATTTATTTATATTTTTTAATATGATCGTCAGTTAGCGCGCGCTTGCTGACTCAGATCACATGACACATTGATTTGCCAACAAAACATTTTCTGCTCGGTAGACGGATATTCTGTAAACGGCATTAGGTTTATTTTTAAATTATGCATAGGACAGTCTATGAAACGAATGTTAAACTGTAAACAAAGCAATTTATTTATATTTTTTAATATAATCATTGCTTAGCGCGTGCTTGTTGACTCAGATCAAATGACACTTTGACTTTCCAACAAAATATTTTCTGCTCGGTAGACGGAGATTCTGTAAACGGCATTAGATTCCTTGTTAAATTCTACATAGGACAGTGTACGAAACGAATGTTAAACTGTAAACAAAGTAATTTATTTATATTTTTTAATATGATCGTCGCTTAGCGTGCGCTTGCTGACTCAGATCAAATGACACTTTGATTTGCCAACAAAATATTTTCTGCTCGGTAGACGGAGATTCTGTAAACGGCATTAGATTCCTTGTTAAATTCTACATAGGACAGTGTACGAAACGAATGTTGAACTATAAACAAAGTAATTTATTTATATTTTTTAATATGATCGTCAGTTAGCGCTTGCTTGCTGACTCAGATCACATGACACATTGATTTGCCAACAAAACATTTTCTGCTCGGTAGACGGATATTCTGTAAACGGCATTAGATTCCTTGTTAAATTCTGCATAGGACAGTCTATGAAACGAATGTTAAACTGTAAACAAAGCAATTTATTTATATTTTTTTAATATAATCATTGCTTAGCGCGTGCTTGTTGACTCAGATCAAATGACACTTTGACTTTCCAACAAAATATTTTCTGCTCGGTAGACGGAGATTCTGTAAACGGCATTAGATTCCTTGTTAAATTCTACATAGGACAGTGTACGAAACGAATGTTAAACTGTAAACAAAGTAATTTATTTATATTTTTTAATATGATCGTCGCTTAGCGTGCGCTTGCTGACTCAGATCAAATGACACTTTGATTTGCCAACAAAATATTTTCTGCTCGGTAGACGGAGATTCTGTAAACGGCATTAGATTCCTTGTTAAATTCTACATAGGACACTGTACGAAACGAATGTTAAACTGTAAACAAAGTAATTTATTTATATTTTTTAATATGATCGTCAGTTAGCGCGTGCTTGCTGACTCAGATCAAATGACACTTTGATTTGCCAACAAAATATTTTCTGCTCGGTAGACGGAGATTCTGTAAACGGCATTAGATTCCTTGTTAAATTCTACATAGGACAGTGTACGAAACGAATGTTAAACTGTAAACAAAGTAATTTATTTATATTTTTTAATATGATCGTCGCTTAGCGTGCGCTTGCTGACTCAGATCAAATGACACTTTGATTTGCCAACAAAATATTTTCTGCTCGGTAGACGGAGATTCTGTAAACGGCATTAGATTCCTTGTTAAATTCTACATAGGACAGTGTACGAAACGAATGTTAAACTGTAAACAAAGTAATTTATTTATATTTTTTAATATGATCGTCGCTTAGCGTGCGCTTGCTGACTCAGATCAAATGACACTTTGATTTGCCAACAAAATATTTTCTGCTCGGTAGACGGAGATTCTGTAAACGGCATTAGATTCCTTGTTAAATTCTACATAGGACAGTGTACGAAACGAATGTTAAACTGTAAACAAAGTAATTTATTTATATTTTTTAATATGATCGTCAGTTAGCGCGCGCTTGCTGACTCAGATCAAATGACACATTGATTTGCCAACAAAATATTTTCTGCTCGGTAGACGGATATTCTGTAAACGGCATTAGGTTAATTTTTAAATTCTGCATAGGACAGTCTACGAAACGAATGTTAAACTGTAAACAAAGCAATTTATTTATATATTTTTAATATGATCATTGCTTAGCGCGTGCTTGCTGACTCAGATCAAATGACACTTTGACTTTCCAACAAAATATTTTCTGCTCGGTACACGGAGATTCTGTAAACGGCATTAGATTCCTTGTTAAATTCTACATAGGAGATTGTACGAAAAGAATGTTAAACTGTAAACAAAGTAATTTATTTATATTTTTTAATATGATCGTCGCTTAGCGTGCGCTTGCTGACTCAGATCAAATGACACTTTGATTTGCCAACAAAATATTTTCTGCTCGGTAGACGGAGATTCTGTAAACGGCACTAGATTACTTGTTAAATTCTACATAGGACAGTGTACGAAACGAATGTTAAACTGTAAACAAAGTAATTTATTTATATTTTTTAATATGATCGTCGCTTAGCGTGCGCTTGCTGACTCAGATCAAATGACACTTTGATTTGCCAACAAAATATTTTCTGCTCGGTAGACGGAGATTCTGTAAACGGCATTAGATTCCTTGTTAAATTCTACATAGGACAGTGTACGAAACGAATGTTGAACTATAAACAAAGTAATTTATTTATATTTTTTAATATGATCGTCAGTTAGCGCGCGCTTGCTGACTCAGATCACATGACACATTGATTTGCCAACAAAACATTTTCTGCTCGGTAGACGGATATTCTGTAAACGGCATTAGGTTTATTTTTAAATTATGCATAGGACAGTCTATGAAACGAATGTTAAACTGTAAACAAAGCAATTTATTTATATTTTTTAATATAATCATTGCTTAGCGCGTGCTTGTTGACTCAGATCAAATGACACTTTGACTTTCCAACAAAATATTTTCTGCTCGGTAGACGGAGATTCTGTAAACGGCATTAGATTCCTTGTTAAATTCTACATAGGACACTGTACGAAACGAATGTTAAACTGTAAACAAAGTAATTTATTTATATTTTTTAATATGATCGTCGCTTAGCGTGCGCTTGCTGACTCAGATCAAATGACACATTGATTTGCCAACAAAATATTTTCTGCTCGGTAGACGGAGATTCTGTAAACGGCATTAGATTCCTTGTTAAATTCTACATCGGACAGTGTACGAAACGAATGTTAAACTGTAAACAAAGTAATTTATTTATATTTTTTAATATGATCGTCGCTTAGCGTGCGCTTGTGCTGACTCAGATCAAATGACACTTTGATTTGCCAACAAAATATTTTCTGCTCGGTAGACGGAGATTCTGTAAACGGCATTAGATTCCTTGTTAAATTCTACATAGGACAGTGTACGAAACGAATGTTGAACTATAAACAAAGTAATTTATTTATATTTTTTAATATGATCGTCAGTTAGCGCGCGCTTGCTGACTCAGATCACATGACACATTGATTTGCCAACAAAAATTTTCTGCTCGGTAGACGGATATTCTGTAAACGGCATTAGGTTTATTTTTAAATTATGCATAGGACAGTCTATGAAACGAATGTTAAACTGTAAACAAAGCAATTTATTTATATTTTTTTAATATAATCATTGCTTAGCGCGTGCTTGTTGACTCAGATCAAATGACACTTTGACTTTCCAACAAAATATTTTCTGCTCGGTAGACGGAGATTCTGTAAACGGCATTAGATTCCTTGTTAAATTCTACATAGGACAGTGTACGAAACGAATGTTAAACTGTAAACAAAGTAATTTATTTATATTTTTTAATATGATCGTCGCTTAGCGTGCGCTTGCTCACTCAGATCAAATGACACTTTGATTTGCCAACAAAATATTTTCTGCTCGGTAGACGGAGATTCTGTAAACGGCATTAGATTCCTTGTTAAATTCTACATCGGACAGTGTACGAAACGAATGTTAAACTGTAAACAAAGTAATTTATTTATATTTTTTAATATGATCGTCGCTTAGCGTGCGCTTGCTGAGTCAGATCAAATGACACTTTGATTTGCCAACAAAATATTTTCTGCTCCGTAGACGGAGATTCTGTAAACGGCATTAGATTCCTTGTTAAATTCTACATAGGATAATGTACGAAACGAATGTTAAACTGTAAACAAAGTAATTTATTTATATTTTTTAATATGATCGTCGCTTAGCGTGCGCTTGCTGACTCAGATCAAATGACACTTTGATTTGCCAACAAAATATTTTCTGCTCGGTAGACGGAGATTCTGTAAACGGCATTAGATTCCTTGTTAAATTCTACATAGGACAGTGTACGAAACGAATGTTAAACTGTAAACAAAGTAATTTATTTATATTTTTTAATATGAGCGTCAGTTAGCGCTTGCTTGCTGACTCAGATCAAATGACACATTGATTTGCCAACAAAATATTTGCTGCTCGGTAGACGGATATTCTGTAAACGGCATTAGGTTAATTTTTAAATTCTGCATAGGACAGTCTACGAAACGAATGTTAAACTGTAAACAAAGCAATTTATTTATATATTTTTAATATGATCATTGCTTAGCGCGTGCTTGCTGACTCAGATCAAATGACACTTTGACTTTCCAACAAAATATTTTCTGCTCGGTACACGGAGATTCTGTAAACGGCATTAGATTCCTTGTTAAATTCTACATCGGATAGTGTACGAAATGAATGTTAAACTGTAAACAAAGTAATTTATTTATATTTTTTAATATGATCGTCGCTTAGCGTGCGCTTGCTGACTCAGATCAAATGACACTTTGATTTGCCAACAAAATATTTTCTGCTCGGTAGACGGAGATTCTGTAAACGGCATTAGATTCCTTGTTAAATTCTACATAGGATAGTGTACGAAACGAATGTTAAACTGTAAACAAAGTAATTTATTTATATTTTTTAATATGATCGTCGCTTAGCGTGCGCTTGCTGACTCAGATCAAATGACACTTTGATTTGCCAACAAAATATTTTCTGCTCGGTAGACGGAGATTCTGTAAACGGCATTAGATTCCTTGTTAAATTCTACATAGGACAGTGTACGAAACGAATGTTGAACTATAAACAAAGTAATTTATTTATATTTTTTAATATGATCGTCAGTTAGCGCGCGCTTGCTGACTCAGATCACATGACACATTGATTTGCCAACAAAACATTTTCTGCTCGGTAGACGGATATTCTGTAAACGGCATTAGGTTTATTTTTAAATTATGCATAGGACAGTCTATGAAACGAATGTTAAACTGTAAACAAAGCAATTTATTTATATTTTTTTAATATAATCATTGCTTAGCGCGTGCTTGTTGACTCAGATCAAATGACACTTTGACTTTCCAACAAAATATTTTCTGCTCGGTAGACGGAGATTCTGTAAACGGCATTAGATTCCTTGTTAAATTCTACATAGGACACTGTACGAAACGAATGTTAAACTGTAAACAAAGTAATTTATTTATATTTTTTAATATGATCGTCGCTTAGCGTGCGCTTGCTGACTCAGATCAAATGACACTTTGATTTGCCAACAAAATATTTTCTGCTCGGTAGACGGAGATTCTGTAAACGGCATTAGATTCCTTGTTAAATTCTACATAGGACACTGTACGAAACGAATGTTAAACTGTAAACAAAGTAATTTATTTATATTTTTTAATATGATCGTCGCTTAGCGTGCGCTTGCTGACTCAGATCAAATGACACATTGATTTGCCAACAAAATATTTTCTGCTCGGTAGACGGAGATTCTGTAAACGGCATTAGATTCCTTGTTAAATTCTACATCGGACAGTGTACGAAACGAATGTTAAACTGTAAACAAAGTAATTTATTTATATTTTTTAATATGATCGTCGCTTAGCGTGCGCTTGCTGACTCAGATCAAATGACACATTGATTTGCCAACAAAATATTTTCTGCTCGGTAGACGGAGATTCTGTAAACGGCATTAGATTCCTTGTTAAATTCTACATAGGATAGTGTACGAAACGAATGTTAAACTGTAAACAAAGTAATTTATTTATATTTTTTAATATGATCGTCGCTTAGCGTGCGCTTGCTGACTCAGATCAAATGACACTTTGATTTGCCAACAAAATATTTTCTGCTCGGTAGACGGAGATTCTGTAAACGGCATTAGATTCCTTGTTAAATTCTACATAGGACAGTGTACGAAACGAATGTTGAACTATAAACAAAGTAATTTATTTATATTTTTTAATATGATCGTCAGTTAGCGCGCGCTTGCTGACTCAGATCACATGACACATTGATTTGCCAACAAAACATTTTCTGCTCGGTAGACGGATATTCTGTAAACGGCATTAGGTTTATTTTTAAATTATGCATAGGACAGTCTATGAAACGAATGTTAAACTGTAAACAAAGCAATTTATTTATATTTTTTTAATATAATCATTGCTTAGCGCGTGCTTGTTGACTCAGATCAAATGACACTTTGACTTTCCAACAAAATATTTTCTGCTCGGTAGACGGAGATTCTGTAAACGGCATTAGATTCCTTGTTAAATTCTACATAGGACACTGTACGAAACGAATGTTAAACTGTAAACAAAGTAATTTATTTATATTTTTTAATATGATCGTCGCTTAGCGTGCGCTTGCTGACTCAGATCAAATGACACATTGATTTGCCAACAAAATATTTTCTGCTCGGTAGACGGAGATTCTGTAAACGGCATTAGATTTCTTTTTAAATTCTACATCGGACAGTGTACGAAACGAATGTTAAACTGTAAACAAAGCAATTTATTTATATTTTTTTAATATGATCGTCGCTTAGCGCGTGCTTGCTGACTCAGATCAAATGACACATTGATTTTCCAACAAAATATTTTCTGCTCGGTAGACGGAGATTCTGTAAACGGCATTAGATTCCTTGTTAAATTCTACATAGGATAGTGTACGAAACGAATGTTAAACTGTAAAACAAAGTAATTTATTTATATTTTTTAATATGATCGTCGCTTAGCGTGCGCTTGCTGACTCAGATCAAATGACACTTTGATTTGCCAACAAAATATTTTCTGCTCGGTAGACGGAGATTCTGTAAACGGCATTAGATTCCTTGTTAAATTCTACATAGGACAGTGTACGAAACGAATGTTAAACTGTAAACAAAGTAATTTATTTATATTTTTTAATATGAGCCTCGCTTAGCGCGCGCTTGCTGACTCAGATCAAATGACACATTGATTTGCCAACAAAATATTTTCTGCTCGGTAGACGGATATTCTGTAAACGGCATTAGGTTAATTTTTAAATTCTGCATAGGACAGTGTACGAAACGAATGTTAAACTGTAAACAAAGTAATTTATTTATATTTTTTAATATGATCGTCGCTTAGGGTGCGCTTGCTGACTCAGATCAAATGACACTTTGATTTGCCAACAAAATATTTTCTGCTCGGTAGACGGAAATTCTGTAAACGGCATTAGGTTAATTTTTAAATTCTGCATAGGACAGTCTACGAAACGAATGTTAAACTGTAAACAAAGCAATTTATTTATATATTTTTAATATGTCTTGCTTAGCGCGTGCTTGCTGACTCAGATCAAATGACACTTTGACTTTCCAACAAAATATTTTCTGCTCGGTGGACGGAGATTCTGTAAACGGCATTAGATTCCTTGTTAAATTCTACATAGGACAGTGTACGAAACGAATGTTAAACTGTAAACAAAGTAATTTATTTATATTTTTTAATATGAGCGTCAGTTAGCGCGCGCTTGCTGACTCAGATCAAATGACACATTGATTTGCCAACAAAATATTTTCTGCTCGGTAGACGGATATTCTGTAAACGGCATTAGGTTAATTTTTAAATTCTGCATAGGACAGTCTACGAAACGAATGTTAAACTGTAAACAAAGCAATTTATTTATATATTTTTAATATGATCATTGCTTAGCGCGTGCTTGCTGACTCAGATCAAATGACACTTTGACTTTCCAACAAAATATTTTCTGCTCGGTGGACGGAGATTCTGTAAACGGCATTAGATTCCTTGTTAAATTCTACATAGGACAATGTACGAAACGAATGTTAAACTGTAAACAAAGTAATTTATTTATATTTTTTAATATGATCATCGCTTAGCGCTTGCTTGCTGACTCAGATCAAATGACACTTTGACTTTCCAACAAAATATTTTCTGCTCGCTGGACGGAGATTCTGTAAAGGGCATTAGATTCCTTGTTAAATTCTACATAGGACAATGTACGAAACGAATGTTAAACTGTAAACAAAGTAATTTATTTATATTTTTTAATATGATCGTCGCTTAGCGTGCGCTTGCTGACTCAGATCAAATGACACTTTGATTTGCCAACAAAATATTTTCTGCTCGGTAGACGGAGATTCTGTAAACGGCATTAGATTCCTTGTTAAATTCTACATAGGACAGTGTACGAAACGAATGTTGAACTATAAACAAAGTAATTTATTTATATTTTTTAATATGATCGTCAGTTAGCGCGCGCTTGCTGACTCAGATCACATGACACATTGATTTGCCAACAAAACATTTTCTGCTCGGTAGACGGATATTCTGTAAACGGCATTAGGTTTATTTTTAAATTATGCATAGGACAGTCTATGAAACGAATGTTAAACTGTAAACAAAGCAATTTATTTATATTTTTTTAATATAATCATTGCTTAGCGCGTGCTTGTTGACTCAGATCAAATGACACTTTGACTTTCCAACAAAATATTTTCTGCTCGGTAGACGGAGATTCTGTAAACGGCATTAGATTCCTTGTTAAATTCTACATAGGACACTGTACGAAACGAATGTTAAACTGTAAACAAAGTAATTTATTTATATTTTTTAATATGATCGTCGCTTAGCGTGCGCTTGCTGACTCAGATCAAATGACACATTGATTTGCCAACAAAATATTTTCTGCTCGGTAGACGGAGATTCTGTAAACGGCATTAGATTCCTTGTTAAATTCTACATCGGACAGTGTACGAAACGAATGTTAAACTGTAAACAAAGTAATTTATTTATATTTTTTAATATGATCGTCGCTTAGCGTGCGCTTGCTGACTCAGATCAAATGACACATTGATTTGCCAACAAAATATTTTCTGCTCGGTAGACGGAGATTCTGTAAACGGCATTAGATTCCTTGTTAAATTCTACATAGGACAGTGTACGAAACGAATGTTAAACTGTAAACAAAGTAATTTATTTATATTTTTTAATATGATCGTCGCTTAGGGTGCGCTTGCTGACTCAGATCAAATGACACATTGATTTGCCAACAAAATATTTTCTGCTCGGTAGACGGATATTCTGTAAACGGCATTAGGTTAATTTTTAAATTCTGCATAGGACAGTGTACGAAACGAATGTTAAACTGTAAACAAAGTAATTTATTTTATATTTTTTAATATGATCGTCGCTTAGCGTGCGCTTGCTGACTCAGATCAAATGACACTTTGATTTGCCAACAAAATATTTTCTGCTCGGTAGACGGAGATTCTGTAAACGGCATTAGATTCCTTGTTAAATTCTACATAGGACAGTGTACGAAACGAATGTTAAACTGTAAACAAAGTAATTTATTTATATTTTTTAATATGATCGTCGCTTAGCGCGCGCTTGCTGACTCAGATCAAATGACACTTTGATTTGCCAACAAAATATTTTCTGCTCGGTAGACGGAGATTCTGTAAACGGCATTAGATTCCTTGTTAAATTCTACATAGGACAGTGTACGAAACGAATGTTAAACTGTAAACAAAGCAATTTATTTATATATTTTTAATATGATCATTGCTTAGCGCGTGCTTGCTGACTCAGATCAAATGACACTTTGACTTTCCAACAAAATATTTTCTGCTCGGTGGACGGAGATTCTGTAAACGGCATTAGATTCCTTGTTAAATTCTACATAGGACAATGTACGAAACGAATGTTAAACTGTAAACAAAGTAATTTATTTATATTTTTTAATATGATCATCGCTTAGCGCTTGCTTGCTGACTCAGATCAAATGACACTTTGACTTTCCAACAAAATATTTTCTGCTCGCTGGACGGAGATTCTGTAAAGGGCATTAGATTCCTTGTTAAATTCTACATAGGACAATGTACGAAACGAATGTTAAACTGTAAACAAAGTAATTTATTTATATTTTTTAATATGATCATCGCTTAGCACTTGCTTGCTGACTCAGATCAAATGACACTTTGATTTGCCAACAAAATATTTTCTGCTCGGTAGACGGAGATTCTGTAAACGGCATTAGATTCCTTGTTAAATTCTACATAGGACAGTGTACGAAACGAATGTTAAACTGTAAACAAAGTAATTTATTTATATTTTTTAATATGATCGTCGCTTAGCGTGCGCTTGCTGACTCAGATCATATGACACTTTGATTTGCCAACAAAATATTTTCTGCAATGTGCCAACAGTGGCTCTAACAGCAACAGCACCACCTCATCTGTTGAACAAGTTAAAGAATGTACTGCATTTGAAAAATGATTGCAAGATTGTTGCAGTGAATCCAAACCGGGATAACATATACCTTGACAAGAAAGTGCGTTCTAGTGACCGCAAAGTGCTTGAAAGTTACGATGAAATTCTGGAACCTATTGCAAATGAACTTTTAACCCAAAGAGAAAACTACCCCATGACAATAATATATATGACAATAATATATATGAAACTGAAATATTCTGCACATGCTTATCGGTTGTTTGAAAGACTTCTGCAAGACAAGCAATATGTTGGTGAACATACAGAACCAATGGCAAGACTTTTTGCCCAATTTCATGCTCCACAAACAAGTCAAACGAAGAAAGAATTAATTGAAGAAATAAAGAAAGAGGATTCAGGGGTAAGAGTATTGTTTGCAACATCAGCACTTGGTATGGGGGTCGATGCTCCATGTATTACTCAAATCATCCACATATCACCTCCAAGTAACCTAGAAAGTTACATGCAGGAGATCGGTCTTGCTGGTCGGACTGGGATTCAGTCACATGCCATACTCTATTACAATAACTCTGACACTGGAAAAAACAAAAAGCACATCAATGATTCAGTAAGACACTATTGCGGATCAACAGACACCTGTCTAAGAAAGCAACTATTAGAGTACTTTGGATTTACTGTTGCCAAACAAAGTAAATGTTGCTCTGTGTGTGATGGAGAGTATGGAAATGTTGGTGTTAGTAAAGAAGTTGTCAAGAAGAAGGTCAGGCATCTGTTAGATGATGGCATTGTTTTAAAGAGCTTGATTGATAATGTTTTTTCTGATTATCAACATGAAGTATTGTCAGACTGTTCATTGCTTTACTGCATGACGATTGATGAGGATCTGGCTGAAAATATTGTTAGCCAAGTAGAATATATTGAAACTGAGTCAGACCTCTTAAATAGTTTTGGAATATGGGATGAAGTATGTTCTTCAAAAATTTTCTCCATTATAACAAAGTACACTTCATTAAATGTGTAAAAATCTCTTAAAGGTGAGGTCAAGTCTGTTCAGCGGAAGTGCGGTTTTTTACCTTTTGAGCACATTATATTCATAAAAACATGTTCTTAGTTAATATTTGATATCATTCAGATGGTTCGCAGCACTCTTAAATAAATATGAGAGTTTCAATTAATTTAGGCAAGGGGACCCTTGCATAGCACATGTGCAGAATGGACTGACATCATCTTTAATTAAATGCACAAGTCTGATGATTATAACATGTAAGCCTCAACTATTCTTTTACATTTTAGTATTAATAGCAGTTTCAATGTTGAATATGGCTGATTTTAAACCGCCATAAATTGTAAGATTCCATAATATTGCAAATGCATTGTTACATACACTGTACATATTGTTATATTTGAATGGTTACAATGCACTACTCAATTTAACCACTGCCCCAACAGCAGCAAAATGACACGATTAATGAGTAAAAATGTTCAAGTTAAAGTATCTTCCAACAGCAGCGAGATAACACGATTAGTGAGTAAGGATGTTCGAAGTTAATTTTAAATTCCCAAATTGAAATGCTTTAATTAGGCTAGGTAGTTCAAAACCAATTTATTTTAATTTCCTAAAGCATTTCAATTTGGGAATTCAGTTTTGTGTTTATTCAACCATCGATGAAATTCAACAATGTTCAAATACTTAAGTGGGCTCTTCTTAATTCCAGGAAAGCTGTCGTGATGCCTTTCTGGCACATGATTAAAAGGATCCAATTGCACAATATCATCCACCATCTCTTTCTCATCTTTAAGGGAGCCACGGGTTGTGTGTTGTACAGATTTCGTGTGGATACACATAGAAGCGTCAAACTGTTGTACAAGAAGATGTATACCATTGCTTGCTTTACAGACTTTGCTTATCGAAGCTATGGTCTTGTTTGGGCCCATTCTTTGGACAATGCTCTTACCAAGTCGGTTTGAAATTTCTTGGGCCAAATCATCCTCAATGTTATTACCAATGCCACCTCTCCAGTTAACGAAAAATCCCCATTTAAACTCTTCTGATAGACGTGGCGTATGTATGCACTCAATTTGAGCTATACTCACAAACATTTCAATAGCGTATTTGCTGTATGGCCCCATTGCTTTGAAAACTGACAGCAAAAGTTTTTGATTGATCAAATTCCTGTGACCATCCCCTTCTGCTGCGGTGTCCTTCATTTGCATGATGAGAACAGCCAAGAAAATAAAACAAAGAGCATAATTTTTCACATGATCATCATCGTTATCATGGTCGTCAACACCAACTTTCTGTAATACATACTGGTCGATAAACTTTCCAAACGCATCATCAAAGTATTCTTTCTTAGATGGCATACTCTCGTGAGCAATGTTCTCTGGAAATTGATGTAACGTCGGTGTATCGTCTAGGTCGCTCATCTGAAAAAAATTCAGTGCAGCAGCAATGATGTAGGCTCTACCAACACTAAGAAACAACTCCTCACATCCTTCGAAAGAGTCAAGAACTTTGGACGGGGTGACATTCTTCCTGTTGTACTTCTCTCTGAAGTATTTTAGGGTGCCAACTTGATCTACAGAATCAGGTTTGTGTAGAAATGAGTAGGAATACTGTAGAAGTGATGCTTTCGTATGCCACATAACTGGTTTAAAAGGTGAACAGTGTTCGAAGCGATCCGATGGTGTATGTCAACCAGCCAGTAAATCTTTTGCCCCAGCAAATCTCACTCGTGTTAACTGATCACCTGCAAATGCTATCTTCATCTCATGCATCGGGTCATTGACTGTATCTTGTCTGTGGGCATTTGTCTGGCCTGGTGCTGCAGGTCCATGAGGAACTGGTGGATTATCCACTGCTGGTACTTCATCTAGCATTCCGGCTTTAACATAGATTTCTGCAATCCACTTTTCATAAGTTCTTAATATTGTTACACAGTCTTCATATTTGGCCTCATTCGCGTCGATAATCGGTAAGCTTACAATAGTAGACTTCTCTGACATTTGTTGACTATACTCATGAGGAATATGCTGAGGAATAACCGCTTTCAAGAACTTAAACTTCGGAAGGAACTCAAGGACAATTCGGCCAACAAGAACCTTGGCACATTCGGTATATCGTTTTAGTTCATTTACATTTAAGGAAAACTTATTACGTGGAAATTCTTTTAATTTTCCCTTTGGGTTGTCATTGGGCAAATGATTGAAAGACACTCTGTTTTCAATCAAATTACTTGCAAACAAGTGCAAATCATCATTATGGATTTCCTTTCTCATGTGTCCTTTTAAAATCTTTAGATCCCAATTATCCCCAGTGCCTCTGTAAACCTTTCCTTCCGCGACTTTCTTCACCACAACATCCGAGAAATGACCTCCTAAGAGTTTTAAAAGCGTATCTCTCCTCCCTTGAGACAAGCAAACACCAAGTTTATTCAGTCGTTCCTGAAGCTATATAATAACAGAGATAAATAACAAAATATTTAAATTTGTTATTGACCTTTTTACTGGGTTAATTAACGGTGTAGTTGGCATTTATTTGCTTAACACTACACATTCAATTAAATCAGCAATGCAAATAGCTAGCTAGATAGTATTTAACAATTATTCGCAGAAGGCGAGGTGAATACCAGTGAATAATAACTGAGACGAAGTTGAGGTTATTATTTAGTGATATTTCACTGAGCCTGAGATGATGCACACCTTTTAGTTTACTATGTTTCACCCAATATTTTACTCTGTCATATGCCAGGCATTTACTGGCATAGGGGGATAAGCAAAATCTAAAGCCCTGTTCTTATCTTTGACAAGAGATGGTGTTGTACAGATGTACAGTATCCCTGCACAACTACAGTACCGTAATTCCTCAATTAAGCGCCCTGGGCACTTATTTTAAATTTTGTGGACAAGCGGGTGCTTAATCGAGGGAGGGTGCTTATTTAAAATTTGTGCTCAAGGGGGGCACTCAAAGAAGGAAGAGTGCTTAATCAAGGGAATATGGACAGTATATATATATATATACAGATAAATATATATTACATATTAAAGTAAACCTAAGAAAATAATTAAAATAGCATAGTGTTTGAAGAAATCACAAATACTATGTAGGATATGACTATTAAATGGAATAGCCCATTTGCACTCTAGTGGGTTACTATTGAATAGTTGAGATGTTGAATAGTTGCTGTCATTCTCCTATTAATGTGCAAGAGTCTCCTACTGTAGTGTTAGACAGAGTAAAGGAATAAGTTTTATTCTAACACACTGTTGGGAGCTGCTACTCTAGACAATTAATTAGGGCTGCAAATTGCTGCTTAATGGTTAACAAGAGACATGGACATAAGACAGAGTGAAATACACAGAGCATGGTTAACCATTAATACACAAGAGTTTTCCTTGGACATATAAATCATCTGGCATACGACAGAGTAAAATAATAATTATGAGGGGGTACTTAAGAGCACCTTGTGACTTAATCAGTAAATATAAAGACAATGTTAAAGATGGGGTCAAGTCCGTTCTGCACATGTGCTATGTATGGGTCCCCTCATGTAAACATTACCCACATTTTGCATTGTTCGACATCTTTTAAATTGAAACTCTCATCCATATTTATTTTAAAGTGTAGCAATGCAGAATGATGGCAAATACTAACTACATAAGAACATCATGTTTTTATGAATTTAGTGTGCTCAAAAGGTACACGGCACAGACAGGTGGGAAATCGGCTATGCAGGTTGAATATTTTGCCATGTAAACACTTTGTCCGGATAACTCGGCAAGCCAAGATAGAATTTTTGTCAGCGGTGCATGCATGTTTTCGCTTTCCTCGTGAAAAACAATACCGAGTGTCAAGCTCCATTTCTTAATTTTTTACAAATTTTACTATATATATTTAGGCGTTTTGTATTTTGGCCCCATGTGGAAAGTAATTTATGTACTGTAGTTCCTGTGTATTAGGACATGTTGGGTAACTCGGTTCCATATAAACAGACTGCTTTTTTGTCCTGCCTGGGTGAGTAACTCAGCTTGCCGGGTAACTCGCCTCCATGTAAACAGGCCTTAACCCTACTTTATTATTTACTATATTATTTATCTAATGCCAGTCAATTGTACTTGTCAGGGGAGACCCTTGGACTTCAGTTTATAGGTTAATGTATGGCGATTAGCATATGATTGATTACAAAGGCTTGTTGTTAATAAGCCACATAACAAAATCAAAGTCCTTTATAATAAGATGGTCAGGCTTAAAATTTTCTGGACAATCAAAACATACGAACAATAATCTGTATGACGGTTGTGTATGACTATTAAATGTAGAATATTCTCATTAGCTTAATACCTGTTTGCTACATCCACCTTCAATGATGAGTACCGTATTCATACGCTTTATAAGGCTGAGCTCGTGCCATCTCTCGTTCATTAGGATAGAGTACAAAAAGGAATATTTAACTCGTAACTCATGTGTTGTGCCTTCGATATCATCATCGTTGTCAGTCACTGCATTCATTAACTCCACAAGAAATGGTTGGTTTGCTTTCAATTCGTCCCAGACTTTGTTGAAATCAAAATCCCTCATGCTCTCGTAATCTTTGCCATACAAAACTGATCCAGCTTGTGAACGCCTGCATAAGTTTTCGCAAGACTTTCTTATATCTTCACAGAGAAGCTTTTGGGTTGCATTCATGACACTCGGGCAGTGTTCTTTTATAATGGCTGCTAGTACGACAGGATCTCTACTGCTTAACGCTCGGGTAATCATTTGTTGTTGTCTTTCCATCAATAGTGATTGTGGTGTAAACGAGCATAATTCAGCTTCCGACGTTGGTTTGGGTAAAAGAACAGCTTGTTGTTGAGTGCCAGTTTGTGTGTTCATAGGCGCTTTGGCTTCGAGTGTTCTCGTTGGCGCTGTTGCCTCGGTTGCTCCAAACAGTTGTTTTGCTAAACCTGGTGTGCCATTAGTTTGGTGAGGGCGCTTTGAGGGATGCTGAGATGGCGAATGTTCTATGCATCGTTTCACAGAGAATTCATCGATCGGCTTTTCCTGCATAGATTGAGCTTTCTTAATAAAATCTTCCATCTTCTTTATGAACGTGACGCATTGCCTACATATCACTTTTGAGCTCTCGTCGTCCTCAGTAATTTCTACACCGCACGTTTTCTTTACCCTTAAACACAGATCTTTCGACGAGCCGGCTTTGCTAAATATCCGAACCATATGACGACTCTCTCGAGAACCCCCACAAAGCCTACAAACAGGATTTCTACTTGAAATTTTAGTCGGCCTAACCTTTGTGACCTGAATTTCCGCCATCGCGATATTTTGGCATAATGCTAATTATTTTTGTACATGGCTCAAATTTGCTTAAATTAGCAAATTTCGCGAGCCAATCATAAAGTAGAATTCAGCGGCCGATGCCAGGCCTTTTCCCCCGCGCACCCCAAACCCCTGAAGGCCCTGGGAACGAGGTTGATGTAAACAAAGTAATTTATTTATATTTTTAATATGACTGTCGCTTAGCGCGCATTGACTGACTCAGATCAAATGACACCTTAATTTCCCAACAAAATATTTTAGGCTCGGTACACGGATATTCTGTAAATGGCATTAGATTCCTTTTTAAATTCTGCGTAGGACAGTGTACGAAACGAATGTTAAACTGTAAACAAAGTAATTTATATTTTTTAATATGATCGTGACTTAGCGCTTGCTTGCTGACTGAGATCAAATGACACATTGATTTGCCAACAAAATATTTTCTGCTCGCTAGACGGTTATTCTGTAAACGGCATTAGATTCCTTGTTAAATTCTGCATAGGACAGTCTACGAAACGAATGTTAAACTGTAAACGAAGTAATTTATTTATATGTTTTAATATGATCGTCAATTAGCGCTTGGTTGCTGACTCAGATCAAATGACACTTTGATTTGCCAACAAAATATTTTCTGCTCGGTAGACGGATATTCTGTAAACGGCATTAGGTTTATTTTAAAATTCTGCATAGGACAGTCTACGAAAGGAATGTTAAACTGTAAACAAAGCAATTTATTTATATATTTTTAATATGATCATTGCTTAGCGCGTGCTTGCTGACTCAAATCAAATGACACTTTGACTTTCCAACAAAATATTTTCTGCTCGGTAGACGGAGATTCTGTAAACGGCGTTAGATTCCTTGTTAAATTCTACATCGGACAATGTACGAAACGAATGTTAAACTGTAAACAAAGTAATTTATTTATATTTTTTAATATGATCGTCGCTTAGCGCTTGCTTGCTGACTCAGATCAAATGACACTTTGATTTGCCAACAAAATATTTTCTGCTCGGTAGACGGAGATTCCATAAATGGCATTAGATTCCTTGTTAAATTCTGCGTAGGACAGTGTATGAAACGAATGTTAAGCTGTAAACAAAGTAATTTATATTTTTTAATATGGTCGTCACTTAGCGCTTGCTTGCTGACTCAGGTCAAATGACACATTGATTTGCCAACAAAATATTTTGTACTCGGTAGACGGATATTCTGTAAACGGCATTAGATTCCTTGTTAAATTCTGCATAGGACAGTGTACGAAACGAATGTTAAACTGTAAACAAAGTAATTTATTTATATTTTTTAATATGATCGTCGCTTAGCGCTTGCTTGCTGACTCAGATCAAATGACACTTTGATTTGCCAACAAAATATTTTCTGCTCGGTAGACGGAGATTCTGTAAACGGCATTAGATTCCTTGTTAAATTCTACATAGCACAGTGTACGAAACGAATGTTAAACTGTAAACAAAGTAATTTAGTTATATTTTTTAATATGATCGTCACTTAGCGCGCGTTTGCTGACTCAGATGAAATGACACTTTGATTTGCCAACAAAATATTTTCTGCTCGGTAGACGGAGATTCCATAAATGGCATTAGATTCCTTGTTAAATTCTGCGTAGGACAGTGTATGAAACGAATGTTAAGCTGTAAACCAAGTAATTTATATTTTTTAATATGGTCGTCACTTAGCGCTTGCTTGCTGACTCAGGTCAAATGACACATTGATTTGCCAACAAAATATTTTGTACTCGGTAGACGGATATTCTGTAAACGGCATTAGATTCCTTGTTAAATTCTGCATAGGACAGTGTATGAAACGAATGTTAAACTGTAAACAAAGTAATTTATTTATATTTTTTAATATGATCGTCAATTAGCACTTGGTTGCTGACTGAGATCAAATGACACTTTGATTTGCCAACAAAATATTTTCTGCTCGGTAGACGGATATTCTGTAAACGGCATTAGGTTTATTTTCAAATTCTGCATAGGACAGTCTACGAAACGAATGTTAAACTGTACACAAAGCAATTTATTTATATATTTTTAATATGATCATTGCTTAGCGCGTGTTTGCTGACTCAGATCAAATGACACTTTGACTTTCCAACAAAATATTTTCTGCTCGGTAGACGGAGATTCTGTAAACGGCATTAGATTCCTTGTTAAATTCTACATAGGACAATGTACGAAACGAATGTTAAACTGTAAACAAAGTAATTTATTTATATTTTTTAATATGATCGTCGCTTAGCGCTTGCTTGCTGACTCAGATCAAATGACACTTTGATTTGCCAACAAAATATTTTCTGCTCGGTAGACGGAGATTCTGTAAACGGCATTAGATTCCTTGTTAAATTCTACATAGGACAGTGTACGAAACGAATGTTAAACTGTAAACAAAGTAATTTAGTTATATTTTTTAATATGATCGTCACTTAGCGCGCGTTTGCTGACTCAGATGAAATGACACTTTGATTTGCCAACAAAATATTTTCTGCTCGGTAGACGGAGATTCCATAAATGGCATTAGATTCCTTGTTAAATTCTGCGTAGGACAGTGTATGAAACGAATGTTAAGCTGTAAACAAAGTAATTTATATTTTTTAATATGGTCGTCACTTAGCGCTTGCTTGCTGACTCAGGTCAAATGACACATTGATTTGCCAACAAAATATTTTGTACTCGGTAGACGGATATTCTGTAAACGGCATTAGATTCCTTGTTAAATTCTGCATAGGACAGTGTATGAAACGAATGTTAAACTGTAAACAAAGTAATTTACAGGGTTGCCAGGTCCAGCAAGGGCTTGGAGCCAAATATGATTTGAAAAGTAGCCAAATTTGGTAAAAAGAGGCCAAACTTCCGTTTTTAGCACCTACGCTGTCCGGTACTGGGGCTGGTAGCCTGCAGGTCGTACCCAGTGCTTTTTTTGTTGTTGTGTGAGTTGTGCAGCTTCGTACCCAGGCGCTAAAGAGAAGAGCTAAGCGCGCGTGGGGCTTGGATAGGAATCTGTGCTAAGCGCGCTCAGATCTTCTCTTTAGCGCCTGGGTACGAGGCTGTGAGTTGTGTGAGTGAGGTTGTGGTTCATAGAATCGAAAAGGTAATCTAACAAACACGTAACAAACGTTTGTATTTTAATGAGAAACGAAACCTTTAACAATAATAAAAATATTTTGTAGAACTTATAATCTTATTAGCAATGGTACAGTATGAATCATGACTGTAGCTTGTATACAGGCTAGTATTTGGTATACTATTTACATTTGTAGATTGTTGTCTAATGTAAATCAACTCTAATATCATTGTTTTGTCCCGTATAAATGATAGTTTATTTTTATACCCTCTTATCTCATGTGCCATACAACTGTTTTGCAGTAAACAGCTCTAGCATCCGATTCGTCACCTTAAAGTTTATGCAGCATTTCTCGCTGAATTGGAAATCGCAGCGAATGCGTAGGATTGCATTCAACAACTCCAAGCCCATCCTATTTCGCTGTTTGTTCTTCACCGCTGCCAACAAGGAAAAGGTTCTTTCCACCACTGCATTGCTCACGGGGTTGGTCAGACAGTTCAGGGCATAGGTTGCCAATTCATTGAACGGCTTGTCCCCGAGAGATGTTTGAAAGCCAAGAATCTGGGACCAAAATGCCACTGTTGCATCTGGTATGACCCCATTGAAAATTGGATCCTCTTTCCAGTTGCGGTGTACAATCCTTCTGTACTGCTCCTCGATCACGTCGGATTTGTCTTCTCGTAAACCAGGGAGTGGCAGCTGATTGAAAGGGACCCTTCTTGTTGCATCAAGGACTTTCGAGGGATGTAAGGCTCTGAGACCTTTAAAGGTATTGCCAGCATCAGGTAGACGCTTCTCCACTTGCTTGACAGCTTCCAGAAGGAAATCTAGACACCGTTTTTTCACCTAAAGTAGAATACCTTATAATTTAATGAAGGAGGACACTCACACTAAACTGCATGGAAGCTTGGATTAAAGTTGTGGCCCAGAGGCCAGAACACATGAAAAATCTGAAATATAATTTATAAATACCAGGTTACACAGCATCCAGCATTCAAGCTATTAATTAATTATTTTTATTTTTTATTACCTCAAGAACCTTAGCCCCAGCAGCCACTTTGTCTTGTTGGGAAGAGATATATTTCGTTGCTTCGAACTGGAACTTCGCGCCAAAATCAACCTTCTCAATGGGAAGTGGTCTTCCTTCGAGATCAAAAACTCTCCCATGTAGACTTTTGCTGTGGGAATTCAACTCTGTGTACATTTCTTCGGGATCAGCATCTGTGGCCTGAAAGAAAGCATTCACCCTATCGAACTCTGTAACCAGGGGTGACACGAAGTGGAAATACAGAAGCAGGATCGGATCGTTGAGCATCTCCAGAAGGATACGCGCCTTGTAACGTGCATTCTGGTTGGTTGCTGGCTGTGCTATCAGGAAGTATGCTTTTAACTCATGCCAACTCATGAGAATACGGAAGATGACCTTTCCTCTCACCAGCCACCTTGTCTTTGAATATTTTTCAAAAGGTGCCTTTTGGTCATCGTCGGGACTCATGGTTTCGTAAAGCTGCTTGTATGCTTCTCTTCTGATGGTGCTTTTGGAAAACCACTTGGGAATTTCTGCCAGAAGGAATCCAAGAGTCGAGGGCAGTTTCTCAAACGCGTGTTCTACGCACAAGGACAATGAATGGCAGATGCAGGTCACCTTGACGCACTGGGGAGCAACAGCAGCTATCCTTGTCCACACTGAATTATGCTTACCAACCATCACAGAAGCACCGTCACTAGCGTAGCCAACACAGTCCACCAAGTGGAGGCTAAATTTACCCAGACAATCTTGAATGGCTTTAAAAAGGTCGTCTGCGGATGCGTGGACAACAGAAACCAGGTCAACAAACGCTGTGACAATCTTCTTCTCGGCTTCGCTGTAGTACCGGACCATAACGCAGAGTTGCTTTTCCGTAGCAACATCGGTTGTTTCATCGACAATCAATGAGAACTTCTTTCCTCGAACATCAGCTATCAGCTTCTCTTTCAGTGCTGGGCTTACAACACTCGTCAAAATTTGTGTGCACTTCGTCCTGTGTAGTCTAATTTTTTCGAGTTGGCTTCCCTTCGCGTTGCGGGCAATTACCTCCCCGAGATGATCCATCGTCAAAAGCGCTGAATGACATGCCATTGTTACGGCTAGTTCCACCTCTGCGATCTTGATTTCGTCTGCAACCTTCGGCTTCGGGACACGTACGACTTGGAGGGGTTTCGTGGAATTACACAGTTTGACACGCTGCACGTGTTTGTCAGTTTTTTCGTGTTTCGTCAAATTCGCTTGTTTGGGCTTTATCGACACATGACACAGCTTACAAAAGGCATCTTGACTCCCGTCCGAAGCCTTCGTGATCCAAATAAATTTGCTTTCCCATGCTTTACTATATTTTCTTCCACTATCGTATGAACCTTTCCATTTGGACGCCATTAATAATGTGAATTGTGAATACTAAATAGTAAATAGATCAGTGATCTATATATAGATCAGTGACTAACGCAGTTAATGTGAGCCAGTAATCTATTTGGTCAGTTATCACATCTCGTTCCCAGAGCTTAGCGACCCCAACCGCGTAGGTACATCCGAGTCCTGCATAATTTAGAACTAAATATTTTTATAATTAATCTAATTTTCTGTGATTGTTCAAAAGTGAAAAGAGGCCAAAAAGTAGCCAAATGGCCAAATGTTTTTTTCGAGGCCAAACAAGAAAAAAAGAGGCCAAATTCGAGTTATTTGGCCTCAAAAAGGCCAATCTGGCAACCCTGGTAATTTATATTTTTTAATATGGTCGTCACTTAGCACTTGCTTGCTGACTCAGATCAAATGACACATTGATTTGCCAACAAAATATTTTGTACTCGCTAGACGGATATTCTGTAAACGGCATTAGATTCCTTATTAAATTCTGCATAGGACAGTCTACGAAACGAATGTTAAACTGTAAACAAAGTAATGTATTTATATTTTTTAATATGATCGTCAATTAGCACTTGGTTGCTGACTCAGATCAAATGACACTTTGATTTGCCAACAAAATATTTTCTGCTCGGTAGACGGATATTCTGTAAACGGCATTAGGTTTATTTTCAAATTCTGCATAGGACAGTCTACGAAGCGAATGTTAAACTGTACACAAAGCAATTTATTTATATATTTTTAATATGATCATTGCTTAGCGCGTGTTTGCTGACTCAGATCAAATGACACTTTGACTTTCCAACAAAATATTTTCTGCTCGGTAGACGGAGATTCTGTAAACGGCATTAGATTTCTTGTTAAATTCTACATAGGACAGTGTACGAAACGAATGTTAAACTGTAAACAAAGTAATTTATTTATATTTTTTAATATGATCGTCACTTAGCGCGCGTTTTTTTATTCAGATGAAATGACACTTTGATTTGCCAACAAAATATTTTCTGCTCGGTAGACGGAGATTCTGTAAACGGCATTAGATTCCTTGTTAAATTCTACATAGGACAGTGTACGAAACGAATGTTAAACTGTAAACAAAGTAATTTAGTTATATTTTTTAATATGATCGTCACTTAGCGCGCGTTTGCTGACTCAGATGAAATGACACTTTGATTTGCCAACAAAATATTTTCTGCTCGGTAGACGGAGATTCCATAAATGGCATTAGATTCCTTGTTAAATTCTGCGTAGGACAGTGTATGAAACGAATGTTAAGCTGTAAACAAAGTAATTTATTTATATTTTTTAATATGATCGTCACTTAGCGCGCGTTTTTTTATTCAGATGAAATGACACTTTGATTTGCCAACAAAAATATTTTCTGCTCGGTAGACGGAGATTCCATAAATGGCATTAGATTCCTTGTTAAATTTCTACATGGGATAGTGTACGAGACGAATGTTAAACTGTAAACAAAGTAATTTATTTATATTTTTTAATATGATCGTGACTTAGCGCTTGCTTGCTGACTCAGGTCAAATGACACATTGATTTGCCAACAAAATATTTTGTACTCGGTAGACGGATATTCTGTAAACGGCATTAGATTCCTTGTTAAATTCTGCATAGGACAGTGTATGAAACGAATGTTAAACTGTAAACAAAGTAATTTACAGGGTTGCCAGGTCCAGCAAGGGCTTGGAGCCAAATATGATTTGAAAAGTAGCCAAATTTGGTAAAAAGAGGCCAAACTTCCGTTTTTAGCACCTACGCTGTCCGGTACTGGGGCTGGTAGCCTGCAGGTCGTACCCAGTGCTTTTTTTGTTGTTGTGTGAGTTGTGCAGCTTCGTACCCAGGCGCTAAAGAGAAGAGCTAAGCGCGCGTGGGGCTTGGATAGGAATCTGTGCTAAGCGCGCTCAGATCTTCTCTTTAGCGCCTGGGTACGAGGCTGTGAGTTGTGTGAGTGAGGTTGTGGTTCATAGAATCGAAAAGGTAATCTAACAAACACGTAACAAACGTTTGTATTTTAATGAGAAACGAAACCTTTAACAATAATAAAAATATTTTGTAGAACTTATAATCTTATTAGCAATGGTACAGTATGAATCATGACTGTAGCTTGTATACAGGCTAGTATTTGGTATACTATTTACATTTGTAGATTGTTGTCTAATGTAAATCAACTCTAATATCATTGTTTTGTCCCGTATAAATGATAGTTTATTTTTATACCCTCTTATCTCATGTGCCATACAACTGTTTTGCAGTAAACAGCTCTAGCATCCGATTCGTCACCTTAAAGTTTATGCAGCATTTCTCGCTGAATTGGAAATCGCAGCGAATGCGTAGGATTGCATTCAACAACTCCAAGCCCATCCTATTTCGCTGTTTGTTCTTCACCGCTGCCAACAAGGAAAAGGTTCTTTCCACCACTGCATTGCTCACGGGGTTGGTCAGACAGTTCAGGGCATAGGTTGCCAATTCATTGAACGGCTTGTCCCCGAGAGATGTTTGAAAGCCAAGAATCTGGGACCAAAATGCCACTGTTGCATCTGGTATGACCCCATTGAAAATTGGATCCTCTTTCCAGTTGCGGTGTACAATCCTTCTGTACTGCTCCTCGATCACGTCGGATTTGTCTTCTCGTAAACCAGGGAGTGGCAGCTGATTGAAAGGGACCCTTCTTGTTGCATCAAGGACTTTCGAGGGATGTAAGGCTCTGAGACCTTTAAAGGTATTGCCAGCATCAGGTAGACGCTTCTCCACTTGCTTGACAGCTTCCAGAAGGAAATCTAGACACCGTTTTTTCACCTAAAGTAGAATACCTTATAATTTAATGAAGGAGGACACTCACACTAAACTGCATGGAAGCTTGGATTAAAGTTGTGGCCCAGAGGCCAGAACACATGAAAAATCTGAAATATAATTTATAAATACCAGGTTACACAGCATCCAGCATTCAAGCTATTAATTAATTATTTTTATTTTTTATTACCTCAAGAACCTTAGCCCCAGCAGCCACTTTGTCTTGTTGGGAAGAGATATATTTCGTTGCTTCGAACTGGAACTTCGCGCCAAAATCAACCTTCTCAATGGGAAGTGGTCTTCCTTCGAGATCAAAAACTCTCCCATGTAGACTTTTGCTGTGGGAATTCAACTCTGTGTACATTTCTTCGGGATCAGCATCTGTGGCCTGAAAGAAAGCATTCACCCTATCGAACTCTGTAACCAGGGGTGACACGAAGTGGAAATACAGAAGCAGGATCGGATCGTTGAGCATCTCCAGAAGGATACGCGCCTTGTAACGTGCATTCTGGTTGGTTGCTGGCTGTGCTATCAGGAAGTATGCTTTTAACTCATGCCAACTCATGAGAATACGGAAGATGACCTTTCCTCTCACCAGCCACCTTGTCTTTGAATATTTTTCAAAAGGTGCCTTTTGGTCATCGTCGGGACTCATGGTTTCGTAAAGCTGCTTGTATGCTTCTCTTCTGATGGTGCTTTTGGAAAACCACTTGGGAATTTCTGCCAGAAGGAATCCAAGAGTCGAGGGCAGTTTCTCAAACGCGTGTTCTACGCACAAGGACAATGAATGGCAGATGCAGGTCACCTTGACGCACTGGGGAGCAACAGCAGCTATCCTTGTCCACACTGAATTATGCTTACCAACCATCACAGAAGCACCGTCACTAGCGTAGCCAACACAGTCCACCAAGTGGAGGCTAAATTTACCCAGACAATCTTGAATGGCTTTAAAAAGGTCGTCTGCGGATGCGTGGACAACAGAAACCAGGTCAACAAACGCTGTGACAATCTTCTTCTCGGCTTCGCTGTAGTACCGGACCATAACGCAGAGTTGCTTTTCCGTAGCAACATCGGTTGTTTCATCGACAATCAATGAGAACTTCTTTCCTCGAACATCAGCTATCAGCTTCTCTTTCAGTGCTGGGCTTACAACACTCGTCAAAATTTGTGTGCACTTCGTCCTGTGTAGTCTAATTTTTTCGAGTTGGCTTCCCTTCGCGTTGCGGGCAATTACCTCCCCGAGATGATCCATCGTCAAAAGCGCTGAATGACATGCCATTGTTACGGCTAGTTCCACCTCTGCGATCTTGATTTCGTCTGCAACCTTCGGCTTCGGGACACGTACGACTTGGAGGGGTTTCGTGGAATTACACAGTTTGACACGCTGCACGTGTTTGTCAGTTTTTTCGTGTTTCGTCAAATTCGCTTGTTTGGGCTTTATCGACACATGACACAGCTTACAAAAGGCATCTTGACTCCCGTCCGAAGCCTTCGTGATCCAAATAAATTTGCTTTCCCATGCTTTACTATATTTTCTTCCACTATCGTATGAACCTTTCCATTTGGACGCCATTAATAATGTGAATTGTGAATACTAAATAGTAAATAGATCAGTGATCTATATATAGATCAGTGACTAACGCAGTTAATGTGAGCCAGTAATCTATTTGGTCAGTTATCACATCTCGTTCCCAGAGCTTAGCGACCCCAACCGCGTAGGTACATCCGAGTCCTGCATAATTTAGAACTAAATATTTTTATAATTAATCTAATTTTCTGTGATTGTTCAAAAGTGAAAAGAGGCCAAAAAGTAGCCAAATGGCCAAATGTTTTTTTCGAGGCCAAACAAGAAAAAAAGAGGCCAAATTCGAGTTATTTGGCCTCAAAAAGGCCAATCTGGCAACCCTGGTAATTTATATTTTTTAATATGGTCGTCACTTAGCACTTGCTTGCTGACTCAGATCAAATGACACATTGATTTGCCAACAAAATATTTTGTACTCGCTAGACGGATATTCTGTAAACGGCATTAGATTCCTTATTAAATTCTGCATAGGACAGTCTACGAAACGAATGTTAAACTGTAAACAAAGTAATGTATTTATATTTTTTAATATGATCGTCAATTAGCACTTGGTTGCTGACTCAGATCAAATGACACTTTGATTTGCCAACAAAATATTTTCTGCTCGGTAGACGGATATTCTGTAAACGGCATTAGGTTTATTTTCAAATTCTGCATAGGACAGTCTACGAAGCGAATGTTAAACTGTACACAAAGCAATTTATTTATATATTTTTAATATGATCATTGCTTAGCGCGTGTTTGCTGACTCAGATCAAATGACACTTTGACTTTCCAACAAAATATTTTCTGCTCGGTAGACGGAGATTCTGTAAACGGCATTAGATTTCTTGTTAAATTCTACATAGGACAGTGTACGAAACGAATGTTAAACTGTAAACAAAGTAATTTATTTATATTTTTTAATATGATCGTCACTTAGCGCGCGTTTTTTTATTCAGATGAAATGACACTTTGATTTGCCAACAAAATATTTTCTGCTCGGTAGACGGAGATTCCATAAATGGCATTAGATTCCTTGTTAAATTCTACATGGGATAGTGTACGAGACGAATGTTAAACTGTAAACAAAGTAATTTATTTATATTTTTTAATATGATCGTGACTTAGCGCTTGCTTGCTGACTCAGATCAAATGACACATTGATTTGCCAACAAAATATTTTCTGCTCGGTAGACGGAGATTCTGTAAACGGCATTAGATTTCTTGTTAAATTCTACATAGGACAGTGTACGAAACGAATGTTAAACTGTAAACAAAGTAATTTATTTATATTTTTTAATATGATCGTCACTTAGCGCGCGTTTTTTTATTCAGATGAAATGACACTTTGATTTGCCAACAAAATATTTTCTGCTCGGTAGACGGAGATTCCATAAATGGCATTAGATTCCTTGTTAAATTCTACATGGGATAGTGTACGAGACGAATGTTAAACTGTAAACAAAGTAATTTATTTATATTTTTTAATATGATCGTGACTTAGCGCTTGCTTGCTGACTCAGATCAAATGACACATTGATTTGCCAACAAAATATTTTCTGCTCGGTAGACGGATATTCTGTAAGCGGCATTAGATTCCTTGTTAAATTCTACATAGGACAGTGTACGAAACGAATGTTAAACTGTAAACAAAGTAATTTATTTATATTTTTTAATATGATCGTCACTTAGCGCTTGCTTGCTGACTCAGATCAAATGACACATTGATTTGCCAACAAAATATTATCTGCTCGGTGGACGGATATTCTGTAAACGGCATTAGATTTCTTTTTAAATTATGCATCGGACAGTTTACGAAACGAATGTTAAACTGTAAATAAAGTAATTTATTTATATTTTTTAATATGATCGTCGCTTAGCGCGTGCTTGCCGACTCAGATTAAATGACACTTTGATTTGCCAACAAAATATTTTCTGCTCGGTAGACGGAGATTCCATAAATGGCATTAGATTCCTTGTTAAATTCTACATGGGATAGTGTACGAAACGAATGTTAAACTGTAAACAAAGTAATTTATTTATATTTTTAATATGATCGTGACTTAGCGCTTGCTTGCTGACTCAGATCAAATGACACATTGATTTGCCAACAAAATATTTTCTGCTCGGTAGACGGATATTCTGTAAGCGGCATTAGATTCCTTGTTAAATTCTACATAGGACAGTGTACGAAACGAATGTTAAACTGTAAACAAAGTAATTTATTTATATTTTTTAATATGATCGTCACTTAGCGCTTGCTTGCTGACTCAGATCAAATGACACATTGATTTGCCAACAAAATATTATCTGGTCGGTAGACGGATATTCTGTAAACGGCATTAGATTTCTTTTTAAATTATGCATCGGACAGTTTACGAAACGAATGTTAAACTGTAAATAAAGTAATTTATTTATATTTTTTAATATGATCGTCGCTTAGCGCGTGCTTGCCGACTCAGATTAAATGACACTTTGATTTGCCAACAAAATATTTTCTGCTCGGTAGACGGATATTCTGTAAACGGCATTAGATTCCTTGTTAAATTCTATATAGGACAGTGTACGAAACGAATGTTAAACTGTAAACGAACTAATTTATTTATATTTTTTAATATAATCGTAGAAGATCAAATACAAGAACTTCTGTCAGCTCTTCCAGGTAAAAATACTAGCTAACATTGTTTGAATTGTTCATTTAGTCATATCCTTTCATATTTCTCTTATTTTAAGTTAAATATTGCATGTACATATTAGTATCTCAACATACAGTATAATTACAGTATAATTAAAAATGAGGACAAAACATTCTCTAATAAAAGATTTCTTGAATGAGGGCTTTCGGGTACATGTCTATGTACTGTAACATTTGTGTCTTCTACACAAACAATATAATTTTTTAGGCTACCGATCTGGTAGGCAAAAGCTCTCCACTAAAATTCTAGGGTCAGAGAACAGTTCGTCATGATTTTTAAATATGTCACTACTTCACTAAAAATGCTCTATTATTCAGCTGATGTTAACAATGAAGAATCGGTACGACAGTGGGCCCAGGGAGAAGAAGATGAAATAGTTCCCAGTGAACAAGGTTAGTTGCAAATGAAATGTGGAGATTAATTTTAAGTACCAAGATAATAGTGTATATAATTAATTATTGTTGCATTATTAAATGTAGTTTTAGAGCTATTGTGGGATGAATCCTATGTGGATTGTTTGATGGAAATTAAAAAATTCCAGAATGAGTTGGCATATACCACAGTTCATGACTACAGCAAAGTGGGATCAGTGGAAAATAAGATCAACAGGTTCAGTATTTTAATGTCATTGTCGAGTATAATTTGTATCCACTTGACTGTGACCTTGCTAGGTTTAAATAAGTATACTAAGTCTGTATTTTCTTAATGTTACAAAATAACCTAAATTCATCTGTTAATGTTTATGGTATCCGGTTTGTTAAATCTAAGGACAAAGAAATCATTGAAAGCTATAGGGAAGAAATCTGGTATAAGAGTCCAGTGGCAGGAAGGAGATCCTTCTTACGAAAGTGCCAAGCAAAGGCTGAATAGGAAACGAAAGAATGAGCTCCTAATCAAGCTGCAGAAGTTGGCTTCGGAGAGAATCTTTTTGCTGGAGTTGAAGGCAAAGTATGCTGGTAAGTCCAATGATAAAACTGAAGAATTTTGTACTGTCATGTAACACTTATACATACAATAAATTACATATATACCAGTTATAGATACAATTATTATTTATAATTATAATCTTGATTACTTTATAGATGGACAAGCCATTGCTATCAAACTATAAAATCAAATAAACAAAGTGGTGGCATCTATGAGGAGGTGCCTTAATATCCTAAATGAAGTGTCTACTGAAGATGTACCATTTGAAAGGATAAAAGGACGCACAGGGCGAAATCTACCATCCAACTGGCTCAGCACACAACTCATCCATTCCCATAAGTGTAAAGAAGAAAGTTATAAACTTGGTCTTCATTAAGGACAGGTGCAAAGAAGAATTAACCATGACTGAAGAAATGACAAGATTAATAAGCTTTCTACTGAACGAAATTACCTTGATTTCGAACACCACAGATACAGTGCCTATGGCTCAGTTTGGTATTGGATTAAAGTCGCTCATACTTCAGAAGGCAGCAAGATACAAAAGCGAACTGTCCCACCTTAAATTTTTGTGGGGAGATTCGATCCAATGTCCACTAGGCAAATTTAATGCAGAAACATATTTGTCCTTTAATAGTTTAGTTGCAGCTGAGGAGGATATAACTGAATTACATGAATTATTTGATGTGGATGCAGCAGAAGATTTAATAATATGTAATGATAATGAAAGTGAAGCCGACGACATTGTCGACATACCAACTTATTCGGGAAATGAATGTATAGAGATAGAACAAATTAAATAATTTTAGTGAGTCGTAAGATAAGTACTGTATTCTACATACTTTAATGTATTAAAATAAAGATTATTAAGGCTACGTCGATATATTTTAATATTTTACGGCTTCAACTTTTACTTACCGAGTTACCCCGCCACTTTTATTAAAGTACAGACTGCACTGTACAGTTGTCACTTGAGTTCTGTATGTGAAAATTGTATAAAATTCTTCGTAACTCTTCATGAGAAATCCATGTTCCCATTAGACCACCACACATGCAAGTGTTGTACTACAATCTCTTTAAACTTTATATCAGAATGCTAAATGTCATTCCAATACAATTCAAATAATAGATTTAAAACTCACGCAAAACCCGAAGACACATCACGTAAAATCACACATAGCCCCAGACTAGTCCCTAGTCCTCTTTCTCTCGATCTTTCAAGATATTTAGTATAATTATGCAAGATATCTTCGTAAAAAGATATGTATTAACGGTTTTGTTACAAACTACGTATAAATTTTGCAACAAGATCTCCTGTTCTTCCCATATTAATGATTAAGGCCCCCTGTATCAGTGATCTAGGCCTCCCATATGAATGATCAAGGCCCCCATGTATCAGTGATCTAGGCCCCCATGTATCAGTGATCTAGGCCCCTATATCAGTGATCTAGGCCCCCTGTATCCTTGATCATTGATATGGGAGGCCTAGATCACTGACATAGGGGCCTAGATCACTGATACAGGAGGCCTAAATCACTGATATAGGGGCCTAGATCACTGATATAGGGGCCTAGATCTCTGATATAGGGGCCTATATCACTGATACAGGGGGCCTTGGTCATTAATATGGGAGGCCTAGCTTACTGATACAGGGGGCCTGGATCATTAATATGGGAGGCCTTGATCACCTTGTCATTAATATGCTTGGGCCTAGATCACTGGTACAGGGGGCCTAGATCACTGATACAGGGGCCTAGATCTCTGATATAGGGGCCTAGCTTAGGGGCCTTGATCATTAATATGGCTGATATAGGAGACCTTGATCATTGATATGGGAGGCCTACATCACTGATATAGGGGACCTTGTCGTTAATATGCATGGAGCCTATATCACTGATACAGGGGGCCTAGATCACTGATATAGGGGCCTAGATCTCTGATATAGGGGCCTACAATCACATGCAAAATAAAGGACACTCCATGCTTCCGAATCCTCTCCAATGTTGGTTAGTGATGGTTTGCACTGTTGGAGGCTTTCCTTTGAATTTCGAGCTCAAATAGCAACATTGAAGGGGGGAAGGGGGACAAGCCTTTGAAAATCATAGTGGCACATTTTATTTTGCATGAGATCAAGCACATACAAAATAAACGAGACACTCCATGCTCCCGAACCCTCTCCAATGTTGGTTAGTGATGGTTTGCACTGTTGGAGGCTTTCCTTTGAATTTCGAGCACAAATAGCAACATTGAATAGGGGAAGGGGGACAAGCCTTTGAAAATCGAAGTGGCACATTTTATTTTGCATGAGATTGTAGCTTACTGATACAGGGTAAGATCATTAATATGGGACTGGGATGCCTTGATCACTGATACACGGGGCCTTGATCATTAATAGGGGGGCCTTGATCACTGACACAGGGGGCCTTGACCATTGATATAGGAGACCTTGATCATTGATATAAGGGGGCTAGATCACTGATATAGGGGGCCTTGTCATTAATATGCATGGGCTTAGATCACTGATACAGAGGGACTTGACCATTTAATAATATGGGAGGCTTTGATCACTGATACAGGGCGCCTTTCATTAATATGCATGGACTAGATCACTGATACAGGGAGCCTTGATAGATATAGGAGACCTTGATCATTAATTAATATGGAGGCCTATATTAATGATGTAGGGGGACATTGAAAATTAAAATATTTATTATATGCATGACAAAATTACTGCATTCTGATTGCTTGTGAGGAGTACAATTCTTTTATTAATTGTACTGCAGTACAATTAATGGGGGTAATAGAACGACGAGGAGTGCTATTAATGCCAAAATCATATAAGTGATTACAAAATCGACCGACCGCGAAACGGGAGGTTGATTTGTTGTTAATCACGAGTATGATTTGGCATTAATAGCTCAATTCGTTCTATTACCCATTAATTATATATCCTTCTGTAATCAGGTCATGTCCTCGTCTTCTTTGTTTTCGACAGCAAATAGTAGCCCAACGTTTGGGTTCTAGACCTAGGCTCTCAACATGGCCCGCAAAAAATGCAAATTTTAGGCGGCCATTTCTTTTAATATACGGAGACTCGGCGAGGAGTTTTTTTAATAATAAAGTGAATTTATGAGGAGTTCATACAATTATATGTGAGGTAAAACCTGGAGTTATTGAATGCTAAGAACCAAAAATGTGAGTAATTTAGTGCTGTTGTGAGTAATAAACCGCGAGGCCCTCTACCCGAATTTTCAGGTTTGATGACGTCACACCCAAATCTGTGGGCGTGGCAGCCCAAATAAGGTTGCCTTTACTTTATAGCGTGTTTATACGCATGTATTTATAAACACACTCATGCAGTTTAAGCTTATTGTATTTCACCGAGTGTTGCTACTTTACTGACTAAATTATTTAAGAAATACCCGAGTGCCAATCTGGGTAATAATTTGTTTTTTATTTGTTGGGGACACGACTCTGTTTTTTTTATACAAATTTAAATTCTATATTTTAATATTTAAAATCCTCCATTTTTTCATTTTTTGAAAAATCCTACAGCTTAGGTGCCGAACGGTGATTGGACAATTTTGCTAGCTAGCTTGATTTCCATTGGCTGAAGCAGGTGTGCGACTACAGCTAGCAAGAGTGCGATTAATGCTCAAATCGCACTCCTCTAAACCAATTAAATTGCAGCATTTGGGCCTGATTACAGAAGGATATATAATTAATAAAATAATTGTACTCCTCTTGGCAATTTTGGCACAATTTTCAAATTATTATCACTCGTAGTGTAAATCCTTAATTGTACTCACTATCATATGATTACCTATACTAACTCTGACTAAAGTTTGTGTTTCAGGAAGAAACAAACTCAAATCTTGGTTTCACAAGATGTTACTTTTCAGAGTTTGTTTCTTCCTATACTTCATAAAGTTGTCTGCTAGGAAAAGTTTTTGTATTTCAGACAAGGATCATCAGCTAATTAATTATAACAAAAATGAGCTCCACTATTGATGGCCAACAAAAGCACAGTAACTACACACGATTACATGCACCTAGCCAGTACAATCAGAACCGTTTTGAAGTATTGTCTGTGCCTGACGAAGATGAACAAGAAAATGCTGATGAAGTCACGGTTGAACAACAAGCAACGCCACCGCAACCTTGACCTGATCGTGTATTCAAGAAGAATGAGAAAGCCAAAAAAGCCAAACAGAAACCAAAGTCTAATGGTGAACAAACAACTCATTGCAACACAGTTATAATCGGAGACTCTATGCTAAAGCATATTAATCCAGGGAAGATTCGAAAAGGTTTGAAAACTGGTGTCACAGTTAAAACATTTCCAGGTGCAAAAATCGAGGATATGTACCATTATGCCCAACCAACGTTAAAGACAAAACCTGACCATATCGTCCTGCACGTTGGAACTAATGATATCAGAGACAATACACCAAAGCAAGTTGGTAGAAATCTCATCAAGCTTGGCCAACATATCACAAAGGAAAATCCCAATATTCAGCTAAGTATATCATCATTAGTTACACGTAGTGATCATGACGGACTAGATGAAAAAGTTAGGAAAACTAACTCAATACTAGACAAGTTATGTGCTGAAAATTCGTGGCAGTATATAAGCCACACGAATATTACAAAGCAACATCTGAACTACTATGGACTTCATCTGAATCAGAAGGGAACTATTATGTTAGCACAAAACTTTAAGAGTCATATCAGAACAGATTGAAGTTCGGAGGTGGTCAAGAATAATAATTCGGATAAAATTAATATTGAACATAAACATGAAAAACCAAGAGGCTTTAAAATTTCTCATTTGAATATAAGAAGCTTAATTAAGCATATTAAGCATAATCAGCAGGGCATGACAGAATATATGGTAAACTGCTATGAGATTCGGCAGATGTAATATCATCCTCATTAACATCGATATTCAATGCGTCTATAAATACAGGAATTTTTCCGGAAGATTTCAAAATTGCAATTATTGCACCAATACACAAATCCGGATCTAAAACTAACTGTGACAATTATAGACCAATTTCTGTCCTTTCAACTGTTGCTAAAATATTTGAAAAACTAGTTACTCAACAGCTCGAAATGTACATGGAATCCAATGGCATACTCACAGAACAACAAGCAGGTTTTAGGAAAAAACACTCGACACAAACTTCCCTTCTTAATACCACAAATCAGTGGCTAATTAATATGGACAAGGGTTGTTTAAATGGTGTTATTTTCCTAGACCTTAAAAAGGCGTTCGATTGTGTCGAACATAGCATATTAATTAATAAAATGTATAATTACGGAATAACAGGATGTACACTTGCTTGGTTTCAATCCTATCTTAAGAATAGAATTCAAATATGTAAGGTAGACCAAGCAATATCCACCAATATAATTGTTAGGTGTGGTGTACTGCAAGGTTCAAACTTGGGGCCATTACTATTCTTAATATATATTAACGACCTACCAAATTGTCTGTCTATGTCAACAGCAAGTACGTTTGCTTATGATACAAACATTTCAACCCAAGGCAAAGGTAGTTATGAAATACAAGAACGCTTAAACACTGATCTAGAAAGTGTGCATCAATGGCTACTAGCAAATAAACTTACACTGAATAAACAAAAGACCGAATATATGATTGTTGGCTCCCGGCAGCGAATATCAAATATTTTAACTGATCCAAATTTGAGCGTGGTGAGGCGACAATCAAGCGAGTTCATACATAAAAAACTTTAGGCGTCATTATCGACGAACGTCTTTCATGGAAAAACCAAATTGAAAATATTGTAACAAAAGCATCAAAAGGCATTGGAATGATGCGGCGGATAAAACCACTTGTTCCCAAATCAACATTACTTAGAATATACAATGCCATTGTGAGTAGTATTATAGGTATCGATCGAGCCGTATTTTTAAGGCGGGTTGAAGGCGGGTCTCTTTAATATTCAGGCGGGTTTAATTAATATTGAGTTGGACGAATCTATTGTGATGCACGGTGTGATAATTAGTATTCAGTGTGATGCACGGTGTGATGCACGAAAAGTAATTAATTGCCCCACTATGGCTACGGAAGTAATTAGTATTCAGTGTGATGCACCACTATGGCTACGGAAGTAATTAGTATTCAGTGTGATGCACGGTGTGACGCTAATATCCAACTCCCTAACCCTAAATTTTATTTAACACCCGCTATTCACTACGTCATACCGACTTGTTATTTATGCATACGTCATTATTTCTCAGGCTCCTTTGGGACCTCCAAACCCTAACCTCATTATTTATGCTTACATCATTATTTCTCAGGCTCCTTTGGGACTTCCTAACCCTAACTTTCCCCCCTAACGCCAGCTTTTATCCAACCCCCGGTATTCACTACGTCATCACCGACAGCTCTCCGACTGGTTTCCGAAGTAATGTCATTATCAAAAGGCATTCGACTTATATTCCTTATAAGTAATAGTAATTACCTTTTCATTTATACATTTTACCCTACTGACAGTCAACAGTTGTGGGACCAGTAGACGTACAGAGCATGCGTACAGTAAACTTTAACAAAATAGACGTTTTTACAAGGAATTAAAGAGAAATTGATAGACACACTTTATATTTTTTATCTGAAACCTCATCTGTGTGAGTATAGAGAGTTTGGAGCAATCTAAATGTCTGAATTGGCCAGGGATAACTTGAGGTAGTTCTACTTAATGACATATCATGAATATTATATTAGAACCTGAATGTTCAAACAGAGTAAGTCATCCTAGAATCATTGCTAACTAAACCCTCGTTTATAAAGCAAGTCAAGATATCGTAAGAAGAATTTAAGATATATTTTAGATGAGGAATCACTTCGAGAAGTCGTGAAAAGAACGATTTTAAGTGTCGAAATATAAAGGCAAAGCGATTTATTACTTTGAAAGCGTTGCTACGCTTTCTGTTACTAAGTGTGATATTTGCATATTTATCCTCAGTGCACGTGCAGGAGACAAAAGAGAAACTCATTAGGGGTCATTAACAGGATTAAGCGCTTGGGCAAGTCTAGTCGAGAAGGTCATTAACAGTGTTACCAAAGAGAAACCCTCTACTGTTACTCAACCCCCCGTGTAATACGTCACAACCGATAGTTCTCCGACTAATTCCCGAAGATCGTCATTATCAAAAGATGCTATATATATATTTCTAAAATTCATTAATAATTCATGAGGAAAACACAAAGAAAAATCATGAGCGTATCGGATCTATATATGTGATATAGACTCGCTCTAAGTTTCTCGCTGGTTTTTAACGGCTGAGATAAGCTTAATTTTCAAAATTACTACGCCAATGAACGTATGAAGTGATTCTTTTTAGAAGCCATTTAAAAACCTTGCAGTACGGGCTTTATCGGCTCTAAAACACTCGGCTATCGCCTCGTGGTTTATATCCGATAAAGCCCTCCTGCGCGGTTTATAAATATTACATATATATATATATATATATATATATATATATATATATATATATATATATATATATATATATATATATATATATATATATATATATAATACAGACACGCGTACATGTAATACAGAATTTAAAATATTTTATTGAGAAATATATCTTTACACAAAAAACTCTTGATTATTTAGTGATCTATCGGTAACACTAGCATATGGGCATACAGTACATCTTATAATCCGAAGGCATGGATCATGAGCCTTGAATTCTGTTCCACAAACATTACATATCAGATTTCGATTAACGCATTTGTTAAAATATTTTCACAAACACTTAGGACACTCAATTACATGTGTAAAATGAACAGGATTCTGACAACGTTCGCAATCAACAGGGTCGTCAATTATAGAATTTTCTGATTCTATTTCGGTGTAATCCTTATCGTTTTCTGAATCTTCTTCGGAGGAAGTTTCTTCGTTTTCGCTCTCTGATTCTGTTTCTTCTTCTGCCTGCGCCAACATTATTAGCACTCGAACATTTTCGATAAGGTTTTTGTCAATGTTAATGTCGGCGAGTCCTTTTACAAATACGTTTAGAGCAGCTGGTTCGGGAATTCCTGAGAAGTAAGGTGATACACAGTATTCTACCAATTCGGCTATTTTTGTGTTTGGTATCGTTCTTCCTTGATGCACAATTTCTCCTTTGGGATTCCATGTTAAGTTGACATAGGATGCGAGTAAACTATTCAGCAAAGAGGACGCTTTCGCTTCATCGACTCCGTAGTCAAAGTGTGACAGTATTTCCTTAACACGGAAATCGTCATGTAACCTTTCTCCCATAGTGTTCAGGGTTCGAATGATGGTCTTTAAAAAATATTGTTCTTTTTATATTAGTTCTGCGAGTCCTTCTAAAACTGGACCAAGTAGGAGATCAAGAAATCCTTCACCTTTTTGAACCAGTATCTCTTTTTTTCTCATAAAACTACTTGAGGACTAGCCAAAGTTGATATGTCGTCGCTATAAGGCCTAACGTCTTCAAGCAAAGCAGGTGATAATTGATATTGTATTGACCAAAAGTTCAACATACAATCACAAATGCATCTAATTTGCTCAGGGCTAGAAGTCTCCAACAGAGATCGTTGTTGAATAGGTTCACTTGTACATAAAAGTTCAAGAAACGGTTTGTGCTTTTTGATCAACATCTCTATTTGACAGTCAGTGTCTAAATGAGGAAAACGCTACCAAAACACATATTTTAAGAGGGGTAGGAGGAGGAGGAGAAAGAGGAGGAGAAAGAGGAGGAGGAGGAAGAGGAGGAGGAAGAGGAGGAGGAAGAGGAGAAAGAGGAGGAGGAGGAGGAGAAAGAGGAGGAGGAGAAGGAGGAGGAGGAGAAAGAGGAGGAGGAGGAGAGGGGGCGGAGGAGGAGAAAGATAAATATATAATACGAAATTCTCTAGAAATATTTATTCTGGTCATGCTCTTCAACGAGTGAACATGTCTTATGGAGGAGAAAGAGGAGGAGGAGGAGGAGGAGAAAGAGGAGGAGGAGCAAATAAACATACACACACTCAGAAGCATTTAGCTTAAAATATTTATTTCGGTTTTCGTTCGAACATATACAAATAAAACGTTTTAGTAAGGTCTACTTCTTAGATTATATTTAGGTGTTTTTATTTTAAAAGTAGCGTGATGGTCTTTCTTGTCTTCTGGTGATAATTGTGATACATCTTCTTTTGTCATGGGTAAATATTTTGATCTAGTCGTCAATAGATGATGTTCATACTCTTCTCTATCATCTGGGGTCATATTTGCCAAGTCGCTTTCTTTCCAATCCAAAGTGCTTTCCCAGTTATGAAAGAATTATGTTTAAGCGTAGGTTGTTCAACTTTTGGAGGCGGTGTTACAAAATAGGTTTTAGGTGTTGCAGGGGAAATCCATGGAAGATCATCAGTTTCTTGCTTTATCTCTCGTGTCAAATTTTCTGACGTTTTTGGAGGCTGAGTGTGAAGATTAGTCAGAGGTTGAGACTGATTCTGCAGTTGGTTTTGAAACGTCAGAAAACGTCCTAGCTGATTGGAGTAGAGAATGCTCTTTTCTTCTGTTGTTAACTGTGGCGCTTGTACAATATCTTGCATTTTTCGTTCTGTATTGTACAGGGCATTAACGATCGGAGGTAATTGATAGGATTGCTTCTGTATGAAACTACCCAGTTGTTGCTGTAGGATGGAACATTGGTCTTGAGGCGATGATCGTCGTCCGTAGTCGGTTTCAGATCAAGCATTAAATAACCATGAGGGCGACTTGTGGCTTCCTCGTAACTCTTCATAAATTCATCGACATGACCTGGGTTCACCTGCCGAGCCAAGACAGAAATTTGCTGTTTATCCCTCGGAGACTTGAATAGTACGATATAGTGTGCGTTGAGGCTGATGTTTCTGGTTTCCTTTCCTTGGTGAAAGATGTTCTGAACAATATAGATCCCGGAGAGATTCCAGTGATGACTTCCTTTAGTAAATAAACTAGCAATACATTTATCTCCCCCTGATTGAGCCATAGGATCATCGAGAACAATAAGGTTTCGCTTAGAAACATCAAGAAAATTATCAGAGCCTGTATCAGAGGGTATGCCTTCGTTAAGCTCAATGCCTGGTATTGTCTTGATCATTTCTAAATACATGGGCTGCCACTGTCCATAACACCAAATGATACGTTCGGGAGGAGGATTAATCGTAGTTTTGGCGTTTTCCAGAAGTGTCTTCACCCATACTATTTCGCCGCACTTTTCGAGTACACCCTGCAACAATGCATGTGAACGGATGCTGCATGACTGTTGCGTCAGTGAGAAGATATGCTGGTCTTGAATAAGTACTGTTTTTATGGGAATTTTTTATATGACGTTGCATGTTGAATAGTGTAGAAAACGTTTTTCCACAAGTGCTGCAGACATAAGACATGTTCACTCGTTGAAGAGCATGAGCAGAATAAATACTTCTAGAGAATTTCGTATTATATATTTCTTTCTCCGCCTCCTCCTCCTCCTCTTTCTCCTCCTCCTCTTTCTCCTCCTCCTCCTCTTTCTCCTCCTCTTTCTCCTCCTCCCCCTCCTCTTTCTCCTCCTCCTCCTCCTCCACCTCCTCCTACCCCCTCTTAAAATATGTGTTTTGGTAGCGTTTTCCTCATTTAGACACGGACTGTCAAATAGAGATGTTGATCAAAAAGCACAAACCGTTTCTTGAACTTTTATGTACAAGTGAACCTATTCAACAACGATCTCTGTTGGAGACTGCTAGCCCTGAGTGTATGTTGAACTTTTGGTCAATGCAATATCAATTATCACCTGCTTTGCTTGAAGACGTTAGGCCTGATAGCGACGACATATAAACTTTGGCTAGTCCTCGAAGTAGTTTTATGAGAAAAAAAGAGATACTGGTTCAAAAAGGTGAAGGATTTCTTGATCTCCTACTTGGTCCAGTTTTAGAACGATTCGCAGAACTAATATAAAAAGAACGATATTTTTTAGACCATCATTCGAACCCTGAACACTATGGGAGAAAGGTTACATGACGATTTTCGTGTTAAAGAAATACTGTCACACTTTGACTACAGAGTCGATGAAGCGAAAGCGTCCTCTTTGCTGAATAGTTTACTCGCATCCTATGTCAACTTTACATGGAATCCCAAAGGAGAAATTGTGTATCAAGGAAGAACTATACCAAACACAAAAATAGCCGAATTGGTAGAATACTGTGTATCACCTTACTTCTCAGGAATTCCCGAACCAGCTGGTCTAAACGTATTTGTAAAAGGACTCGCCGACATTAACATTGACAAAAACCTTATCGAAAATGTTCGAGTGCTAATAATGTTGGCGCAGGCAGAAGAAGAAACAGAATCAGAGAGTGAAAACGAAGAAACTTCCTCCGAAGAAGATTCAGAAAACGATAAGGATTACACCGAAATAGAATCAGAAAATGCTATAATTGACGAACCTGTTGATTGCGAACGTTGTCAGAATCCTGTTAATTTTACACATGTAATTGAGTGTCCGAAGTGTTTGTGGAAATATTTTAACAAATGCGTTAATCGAAATCTGATATGTAATGTTTGTGGTACAGAATTCAAGGTTCATGATCCATGCCTTCGGATTATAAGATGTACTGTATGCCCATATGCTACTGTTACCGATAGATCACTAAATAATCAAGAGTTTTTTGTGTAAAGATATATTTCTCAATAAAGTATTTTAAATTCTGTATTACATGTACGCGTGTCTGTATTTATATATATATATATATATACTATAGTGGGCTTACCTCAAATGTTGATGGTCGCTACTGTCAGTTTCACGCTGGGCGATTTTAGGCGATCGCCCAACGTGAAACTGACAGTAGCGACCATCAACATTTGAGGTAAGCCCACTTATAGTATATTCGCTCTATCTTTACGCTATATTGAGCACTTTTCGACATTTCGCGAACAACACTTTGTTTGTTTGTTTGAATATATATATATATATATATATATAGCATCATTTGATAATGACGATCTTCGGGAATTAGTCGGAGAACTATCGGTTGTGACGTATTACACGGGGGGTTGAGTAACAGTAGAGGGTCCCAAAGGAGCCTGAGACGAATGAAGGACGCGACGCGGTTTCTCTATGGTAACACTGTTAACGACCTTCTCGACTAGACTTGCCCAAGCGCTTAATCCTGTTAATGACCCCTAATGAGTTTCTCTTTTGTCTCCTGCACGTGCACTGAGGATAAATATGCAAATATCACACTTAGTAACAGAAAGCGTAGCAACGCTTTCAAAGTAATAAATCGCTTTGCCTTTATATTTCGACACTTAAAATCGTTCTTTTCACGACTTCTCGAACTGATTCCTCATCTAAAATATATCTTAAATTCTTCTTACGATATCTTGACTTGCTTTATAAACGAGGGTTTAGTTAGCAATGATTCTAGGATGGCTTACTCTGTTTGAACATTCAGCCCAGCTAGCACATAAACGTTGTGAGAACGTTGTGAGAACGTAACGCCTACGTTCCCACAACGTTCGAACACGACGTTGTCACAACGTTTTTTTGTCGACTCCGCTATACGTTGCCTACACGTTGCCACTAACGTTTACATATAACGTTACCACAACGTTCATACAACTTTCGATGGCAAAAAACCTTCCATGGAAAAATATGATAGTAGCGCAATGCAGAAAACAATGTTTTCTGACGGATTTTTATCGTTATTGTCCAATTCATCGTATCAAATGGTAAAAACGCAATGTTCATATATATGGTAGGTAATGTTAATATACAACATTGCTACAACGTTGCGGTTACGTCGAGGTTAGCGCAACGTTACCGCGACGTTGTAGTAATGTTATATATATATATTATATACCATTTGATAAAAGCGCGTTGACAAATAATAACAGACCAAAAATTATAGTTTAAAAGTTTATTTTACCAAAACCAGAAATCGAAATTTCAGTGTTGGACCTAAATTTACTTATATATGAATATACATAGGAAATAGCATAGTTTCGAGTGGAATTTGAAAAAAATAAACACGAGTGAGCTTTTTACAGTTTTTCAAATTAGTAGAAATTATCACCTCAGAGAAATTACGAGCTCATAATTGTTAAAAAGCAATTACTATTTGAGACCTTTCAAAAACTCACTACTGTAATGTGTTTTTTTTTGTCCAAATTTTACGAGAAATGGTACTATTGTTACTTATTAAAAATACTAAAATTTTCAAAATATATAAAACTACTTATTTGGAACTGTATTAGCTAGGATCATGGATTTGTTCAAGAGCACCATTAAGTTTGAGTCATCCGCTTTAGCCTTGTCTATATCATTCTTGCTGCACTCATAGCCCATTCCCAGCTTCTTCACAAGCAGCTTCTTCACGATTCTGAAAAAGATATTTGAAAGCTATGAGCTCATACCGCTAGTAATGGAAAAAGACGGAATGTTTTCCATATATACATATACATACACATACACATACACATATACATATATTAATCGGAATCCCAAATGTTGACCAAACAAATTTCGGAATCCCAAAGGTTGACCACTTATATCTTATACAGTGACAAATATTGTAAATTACTTGTGAAACGAGGGGTCCAAGATGAATACTTTGTTTGGAAAACATTTGAAAAAGTAAAAACAAGTTATTTTAACCAATATTTTTAGGTTGAGACAGAAATGATATGTAAATGTATACAGCCACCAGTGCTGTATATCAACAGTTAGAGAATGGTTGCACCCACTCAGCCAATCCTGGTCGAGTATTTTAAAGCTCTATATTCCATAGTGTTTTAATTCATAGTGTTTTAATTCAACCACATTAGTGGCTGTATACATTTACATATCAGTTCTATCTCAATTTTAGCTTTCACGGAGTTAAAATAATTTGTTTTCACATTTTCAATGCCTTCCAAGTGTTCATCTTAATCACCTCGAGCTTGTGTATCTGATACAACATGGCCACTCACTCGTATTGTAAATAGCACAAGATAATTACCTTATATTTAGCGCCTCCAGGTTTATGTGGTGCATGTTTGAGGCAATCAGCAATCTGTTCCTCGACATCAACTTCACTTGCTTTTTTGTGGACCCTTAGGCACGCCTCTATTTAAAACACACAAAGGTCATCTTTATTAGAAAACAATACATACAGGTACATATAGTGTCTTTAATAATTTCATTTACCACCAATTTATAGAAATATAATGTGACTCAAATTAGTGACAATGAAGCTTAAAAAAGAAACCACTTCCTTATTAATCACAAGAGCAGTATTTTCACATATACAGTAAATACTAAATAGATCATTACATCAATGCTACACATAAACAAGCACAAGACAATACGGTACTTAATACAGGCGAAAATAAATTGCGACTTAAATAAGACATGTCTTATTTAAGACGTGCAAACTTATTGTATAAAAAGGCACAAAATTCTTGTTTGCAACTTATCTAAGTTGTGCAATAGATAAAAACAAGAACTTTGTGCTTTTTATACGGTAAGTAAGTTGACGTCTTAATTAAGTCAACAATTATTTTCACCGGTCTAAATGGCCCTTAAATGCCACTGTTGTACAAAACTGCTAACATACTGTACGTAGTCCATCAAACTCTTTTTGACAAGGCGTCAAAGATTCAAGTAAAGGTAGCATATGTATCCTCAGAAAATAAATAACTGAGTAAACGTGAATACTTACTGATAATTATCTTGCAGAGAACAAGATCTTTAAATGGCATTTTCCCCCTTTTCCCTTTAAAACTGTAAAGGGACCAAAGCTTATTTGTCCCAAGTTTTGATAATATGCGCCTGGTACTGTCAGCACAACTATGCCCACATAGAGCAGCCAAGAAGTTTACCTGCAAAACAATGTGGACAATGAACATAAAAGAAAAAACCAACACCATATATAAATTGGTGGTGGAGATCGGCTAGTCAATGTAAATGTAATCTAAATCAGCTGAATTCAGGTGGGACAAAGTCTGTGCTTCACATTCGGCTCATGCAAAGTTCGGCATTTAACCAGTGCCTAATGGGTTTTGCCGAATCTTCGAAGAGCTGAAAAGGTTTCATCCCACCCCTAATACAGGTAGATACAACAACAGGTTTCTCATACTTGAAAGGTTGCAACCCTTGCTCAGAAAACAAATAAAGGAACTTGCCATTTTTTTTTTGAAATTTTCCTCCTCAAGGCGACCACACAACGATTCCAAATCTCCAACACAATCAGCTGGCTTGGGTAATACATCCTCTAAGATATCATTGCCACCAACTCCTCTTGTGGCAGCTAGTAATACTCTCAGCATAGAAAGGCCTTCGTCTTGTTTTTGCATCATTGTATCCAATTTCATTAGAACACTTCTGTTAAAGTCTATAAAAACATTGGAGGTCAGCCACAGTTAATACAACTGATCAACAACAAATCAAGCAAGTTTGCCAAGTCAAAACTGTGCAAACGTTGAGCGGATCCTGCTGGCACAGGGCAGTTGAGAAGAGCAAAATAAAAAATAGAGTTAGCAAATGTTTTCATTTTTTGCTAGTAGAAAACTGAGCACCCAGCTTGTTGTCTAATTGTCAATTGCAAACCACCTGCCAGTCTAATCCGTGGAATAAAACCATCAAAATGAATAAGGAAGAAACATTCAGAATGTCAAAACATTATACTTACTCTGATGTGGATCTTGTCCAATAAGGGTGGAATTCCTTCCAGGTGGTGCAATCGTGACGCGGGAAGATGGTGTAGTGCATGCTGTGATCATACGAGGTTGAACTATAATATGAAATAATGCATGGAGTATCATACTGTAAATGCATAAATTCAATAGCATATTGAGTAACATCAAAATTGTACTAAGACAAACTCACAAAGCAAGTTTTCATTGCAATGTACTCACTTTCAGCATGATTTTCTCCAGAGGACCCGGAAACTACACTGTGTATAGATGAACTGTCAATCGTATCTGTATAAATCAAAATAAAACTCATGAGTTATTCTTCTAAATATTTCCAACTAAAGGTTATAAAGGTTTCCAACAGAACTCAAACATTTCAAATTTAATTGTCAGTTGTTTGCTGTACAAGCTGCATCATAGTTGGTAATACTCAGAAAAACTCTGAGCTCTAAGCGAAGGACTGGGCATGGTCTAAGGTATAAATACCTTGCTCCGCTATCTGAGTTCTAGTGGAGCAATGGTTAGAGCATCTGGCTAGCATTCAGAAGGTTATTGTGGGTTCGAGTCCCGCTTAGAGCTCAGAGTTTTTCTGAGTATTACCAACTAACACAGCTTGTACAGCAAACAACTGACATGAATTATTACTGACATCAAGCTGCAACTTCTTAAGCTAACTAACATTTCAAATTTACTATACTTTTCCTACAACATACCTGTCAATTCATTAAACATAGCCATATTATCCCGAACAACAAACACATCTTGCAAACCTACGTAATATAGATATATAATTTCTACTTAATTTGAATCATCATTTCTATAAGACATCATTGTTATCCTTTATCGCACAATACCACAATTGCTCGATTTAGTAATGCATCAAAAAGGTGAAAAATGTAATAAGCGCTGAGGCATAAATAGAGCATTTATGGTATTTGTCATATTTTTGCTTCAGATACATTATGTTGGGTCGTATTCAGACATTCTTCTGCAGTTTTGTGTCTTGCAACAACTGTATTAAAAGACTGCTGAGAAGTGGCACCAAAAGGATTAAAAACCCAAGGATAATCAATTAAACCTGTCAATGTTCCTTCATTTTATTGGTTCCATATCTCATTTCAAACCAGAGAGTAATACCCATATAATCTCAAACCTTTGGTCACATCACACCTCATACTTCACAAAAAAGAGCAAAGGTCGCAATAAAGATTTGGTTTCCGGTGGCTGTAAATCACATGAAACTGTGGTACTTAGTGTCATGCTTGCATACTTACTATTAAAATCAGGGAAAACAGTGTCAGCTATTATATTTCCTACATCAGGTATTGCAGCTCCTGGAAGTGAAAGGCCTTGGGGAGCAATTCTTTCTTGTCTGTTCGAAGGATTTGTTGAAATGCTTCTATTTCTGGAGTAACATGAAGCTCCTGAACCTTGATAGATAGGAGCAGCTGGCAGTGATGGCACCACAGAAGAAGTTCTTGGCATCTTACGACCTTGTGTTGGGCGGTCATTTTGTTCATCTGTAATATGGTGAAAATAGATACGTTAGATACTGTGAAGACTTGAGATCGATATTTCAATTTGCAAATCCAACCCTACCCCCCCCCCCCCCCAATAATAGTGACCCATTAATTGATAGCATTAGTCTATTCTTGGTTTTCATCTGACGTCATGGCAGCCATGTTGGTGCACAGAAACAATGAAATGGCAGCCATGTTGGTGCACAACCTTTATCCTATGGGAACTTACTCTATTCTTATTCAAACATTCCATATTGTTTCACCACCCCAATGGGGCCACCGATCACGTGAGTGAAAACCGAGAATTCTAACAATATATATATATATAAGCTTACCATCATCACTCCACTCTGGAAATTCACTATAATTTACACGAGGTCGCTTCTTTCGTTGACTAGTTTCAGTTTCCGACTCAACATTGGAAGTCTCTTCTGCCCTTTTTGCTCGTTTTACTGCTACATCATATTTGTCTATACAAGAAAAACACATCAAATATTGATAACTATTATTTTCAAATGGAGAGGATATATACACACATACATATACACATACATACAAATCACAACATGGGTCTCCAAGTAAATAGTTTGGGAAGCCTAGCGGTAATACATGCACTGAGAATGCGGAATGATTACCTGTATATGACAACACCCTAACTTCGTACTTCCTCCATAATGTTTTATCAGGCATTTCACCCTTCCGTGCCTTCCCTAATGCATTGGTTCGTGGCCAGTAGCAATGTAACACCTACAAATAAATTAGTACAATTGGAGCTTGTAAAAAAGGTTTACTGATATCAGTATGTATTATTTTAATGAGTACAGTAGTGACAATTATTCCCCTAATAGTAATAACATCAAACACTAATATAACATTGTGGGACAACCTCAATATGAGCTCCTTCCTTAAAATTGACCATTGCACACACTTACACCCTCATGATTTTCAATCCATCTTTTTGAAACAATTTCAACAGATTGCTCTTCCACAAATTCAACAATAGCAAATGAATTCATCTAAAAAAAATAAATATACAGTACTTTAACATTTTATTACCTTCTCTAAATAAAGTTTATTATTACCAGTATTATGGTATTGGTTTACAATGCAGAACTAGATTTTGCATTAGAGGCTCTGACCTTAAAGGCCGGTTTACACTGGTGACGTTTCCTGCGATTTTTCTTCTCCTGGCACATGCGATTGAATGGATTCACTTACAAAAGTAATGGACCATTTGTACAGAGCTATCAGTATATGACCATTATACTTTTATGAGTCACCACTCAATTGCATGAGTTAGGATTTTAAAAATAGCTATTACAAATGGGCCATTAGAAATCATACCTATTTCAGCATCACAAGTTCCTGAAAAACGTATGGTAAATTTCTCAAACAGTATGCAATAAAGCCATAAACACAAGCTTTGTCGGCCCAATGTCTACCATAATGGCTTTTTTCCTTCAAGCTCGTTGAAGACAGCAGTTTCAAAGATGTGTGTTGCAGATTTGCTCTGTGTATACCAATGAGACGAGAATCACATGGACTCTCAAATAGAGGTGTTGTTTTTTCATACACTCTGCATAAATACATTTTAATTCTTTGTTCATCAAGTTGGTTAGGAGCTTCAATTACTTCACAGCAGGAAGAGTCACTTAAAATATAAGAATTGTTTGGTTTCTTCAAGCTAATCTCTGATTCTGTTTTTTTTGGTTTGTGGAGCTTGTCTGCTGATGATTCACTCAGACGTTTTGCAATTTGTGCAATCGGATTCTTCCCTGAACGAACCATTCTTTTTAGTTGCTGCATGTAATTTTCAAAAACAAAGGCACTACATGCATCCAAGGAGCCATATTCATCAACCTCAGCTGATAAATGGAGCAAACTGTGCACATTATAAACTAAGAACTCCTCGCCATACAGACTTCTGCCCTGCTGAACAAAGTATGTTAGCAACTGATGGGCATAATTTCTGTGAACCTTGCCAAGATTGGGGCTAATCAAAATGGAGATCGCAACACTGAAAACCAAAAAATGGTTATACAAGTCATCTCTCAGAATGCCATTCAAAGCCAACTTGCCAGTATACAGGAGGAACTGCCTGTATTCAGTGGCTTTCCATCGGTCAATCTCACATAAACTCCGAGGTTTACGGGCAAAACAATTTGGAATAAACTGTTTTAGACCAACCAATTTACCACTTATTTCATTGACATGGCCAGCTGACATTTTGATTTCCCGTTTGCCCCTGATCCAAAGCAAAAGCAATTTCTTCATGACACCCAAACAGACCTGATGCATGTAATCAATAGGAAATTGCTTCACCATGTTGACTTGCAAGGTGCAGAATGGGCTGTTGCCATGATGATGATCATTATTAGACTGACTCCGGAAAGACAAATCATCACGTAGCTCCAGGTTTTCAACCTCTGGATATATCAGTCTACCAGCCCACAAGCCTCTCTGGGAACACTTATCACAACCGTGATAGCCAGAGTATAATTTTGTGGCTTTTACAAATGCTTTTGCTGGTGCATCACAAACAATGCATCTCAAGGAGACAGCAATTGTTGTGTTATTGCACTGCAAACCATTCTCCAAAAGATTGCCCAAATCCCTAACAAGATCTTGCAAAAATAGCAAATCCTGGGGGTTTCGAAACCCCATATGTAAGAACCACAGGAAAAACAATTGTGGAGGAGAAATTCACGATTGCACACAACACAGGCCACAAAGATTTGTTTGTACTTTTAAACAATGGTAGGCCATCAACATTCAGAGAAATTTCAAGGTTGGTGGCTGCTTCTATTTCAGCAGCTGGGTATCTATTCAAATTCTTTGACAACTCTTGTGCTAAAGGAAAATAGATGTACTGCATCCCAGACTTAAGCTGAATAGGGATATCTCTTGCTGTGTTCAACAGTGTCCGTGCACAACTTGGTAAATTAGGATGTCCAGACTGCTTCAGAAGCTTGAGCAGGGTATCTAATGCATTCTGTTTAATTTGAAAATTATTGGCCCACTCTGCCAACCCATCCAAAAGACCATCATCTAAACATTCATCATCAGAATCTGAAAAAGCATTATTAATTTCTGGGGAATCCAATTCAGGATCATTCTCACATGTTTTGCTGGAAAAGTTATTGTCCAGGCAGACACGTTTTGCGATGGGTTCAATTTGTTCTATAGCAGATTCAGATGCTTCCCAATTAGTTGGCATTTCCCAATTAGTTGGTATTTCCAGGCTGTCATTTTCTGAAAATGACTCATTGTTGTTGTCAGAAACTTCAACACGAGAATTTCTGAAAGCTCGAGCAGCTGCAACCCAATTTCTTTGGTACTGAGTACGATTAGCCTTCATATTAATGACTGTGGCTGTAATAAACAAAATTGAGGAGTAATTAGATATTTCAAGTTGATATGAAATATCTAATAAAAATTATAAAATTTATGTACAAGAGCAAGTCTAATTGGGAAATTTGATATGCAATTACTGGATAGCTGTCAGCCGTACCTAGGCTGATGCGATATATCAATATAATTTTCGATATTTCCTAAATATTAATATTCCAATGTTTACAATTATCAAATATATATACAGTCGAACCCTTATTTCAAAGTCCCAGGGGAAATGGAAAAAATTTTTGAAATAGCGGGGTTTCCACAGTACACGAACCTTCCTACACATATCGATTTCTATACTTGTACACCTTCATCAAAGACAGAATAATGAAAAGGGGATGCATTGAGAATCTATGAGAATCACAACTTTGTTCTCATTTGAATCGATTTGATCGCCAACTCTCGTCAAATCAACTTTGAACCAGTTCAGTTAATGAGAGTTTTCACACATGGTATAAGACATTTGTCGACTCTCATGCATCCTCGATTGACTGAGAGCAATGAAGGTCAACGACTCGACTCGACGGATACCATTGTAATTTGTCATTAATAAATATATCCAGAGTTTGGAAGATTAACAATAATTTTGGTTGCTATACATGTATACAGCAAGAATATACGCAATCATCTCCTATGCCGTTCATCGCATTCGTTATTCAGATTTCTTGAAAAGCCCCTGTTGTAATATGTTGTGAGAAATTCACACAACTACTAGAAAAGTTCACAAAGTTTTTTGAATTTTATACTATAAGGAGTTTTCATCAATAAACCATTTGAAGGCAAAAAGTTTGAATGTTTTGAACGTCAAACATTTGATAACACAAATCGATATACAGTCTCAGCACGGTGACAATCTCAGACCACCACACCGGAATGGTCTCTCCCTTTAGCCAGAATACCCTCAACACCTGGTGAGGGGCGAAAGGTTTACAGTCTAAATGGAAATACCTTCCCACTTCTGTAGGTTGTTGTGTATTACTGTATTACTGTATTTCTGTAGTCACTACTGAAGCATATGAAAATTTTTTGGTGAAAAATGTGAATAAAAAGTATAATTTAGGTTTCATGGAATTTAATCATAATATAACGAATGTTTCTCCCAAATTGATACCAACAAAAAATCAAGAATAAGCGATTCTTATCGCTAAACTTTTCTCATGTTTCTGTAGCAGCTACAGAAATACACAACAAACTACAGAAGCAGAGGTGGGAAGGTATTTCCATTTTGACTGTAAACATAGCCTGTGGCTATTTTTACCTGCCACTAAACCGACTTCGCCATATTTTATATTTTAATATGGCACACATAACACAAAATCTTTCATATACCTTGAATAAGCTACCCCTAACCATAATCCTAACCCTAAATCTTTATCCTAGCCCTAACAAACTAGTGAGAACATCGAAAAAATGGAAACATGTTGCGAGCTAGAGTCGCCATTTAATTCTGCTCACTTCGTTAAAAATAATATGCAAGGAATTCGAATTCCTGACTTGACAGCCCCCCATTACAAAGAAAAAGTAAATCCATAGACAGAGTAAAATCGTCTCGTGTTATAACCCGACTAAATATGAATCAATTCACTTTTGTGCGATTTTATATTCAATAAACTATCATTATTATTATTATACTAAACTCAGTATAAAGGGGCAAAAGGGTTGTCCAGAAAGAAAACTCATTCATTTACACGCCATCTATTCCGTCAAATTACTAAGTTATTAGTGAGTAAACATGCTGTTAACTCGAAAGCATTCTTAAGCATCGTGAAACACTTTGAAAAATCGCAGAAGTGTATTCGTTTATGTTGGCTCAATTAACCCCGTATTTAACAAAAATAACCATAGAAGACCACTGTAAATATAACTAAAAGAACATTTACTAACCTTGCGAACAATGATGTCTTTCAATAAAGCGATGATTACGAAGGATTCGAAATGAAAGTTCAGGCTGGAACAAAGCAACTCAACGACAACAGAGCGGGAAGGGAAGTAATGTCAGATTCAAACAAAGTCACTATGCTCGCGATGCCAACTGGGAACGAGACGCTACGCATGCGCACTGCTACTAGTACCCAGGCCTCTGACCGATGGCAACTGTCCATTTATCAATTTATCAGCGTTTCAGAGTCTAACATAACATAACATAACTAACATAACATAACATAACATAACATAACATAACATAACATAACATAACATAACATAACATAACATAACATAACATAACATAACATAACATAACATAACATAAGTACATTAATATTTTACTATATTCGTGATTCATGATGGTATTTTTTGTTTGAAATCATTTGGCAATTTTTTAATATGAGTTAGCGTACCAGTACTGCTTTCTTCAACTACAGTAGTTCATCGGGGTCGGGGATGAGAAGAGGGATTTAGACACAAAAACATGCCACGATATGCGGGTATTTAGCATTGTTTAGTTGTTTGTTGTGTCTAAATCCCGGTCTTCCCCGGGTCTGGGCGTGCGGGGATTCCACTGACTTGTGCATTAATCAACGTCTAATATTTCAAATCAATCTTGCAATAACCGATCGAGTTCTGTATTGGAATATCGATCGGCGGTTAGAGAGGCCCTTCGTCAGAGAGAAACTGACGAAGGGCCTTCGCTCGAGACGTTAGACTCCTATACGTTCTCTGTTTCGGCAGTATATCTAATCTTACTATATTTCGATTGCGCGCTGTTTAACAAACGTTGTATGACGTTGCAGAATGAAACGTACGGCAAACGTTGCCTGCGCGTTGCGGCCAACCCTTTTACAAACATGCTTTCAGAAGATTGTCGAGAGCATTAGTCTAAGGTTCGGCAGTGAAGTTTCACAACAAAGGCTGCCTCATACCGAAAATGTCTCTCTAAGAGTTAATTTGAAAAGTTTTTCTTTCCATTTAGAACGTTAGAAGACGTTACGTCAACGTAGTGATACAACGTAAAATGACAACATTACCACAACGTTTGTGTAACGTTCACCCACCTTACCTGTAACTCGATCCTCCGGCACTGAGAAAAACAATGTTGTGGTAAAGTTGTGGCAAAGTTAGGTCGGACCTAACCAAACCACAACCTAATTACAACGTTAGACTTACGTAGTGTGCTAGCTGGGAGGTTCTAATATAATATTCATGATATGTTATTAAGTAGAACTACCTCAAGTTATCCCTGGCCAATTCAGACATTTAGATTGCTCCAAACTCTCTATACTCACACAGATGAGGTTTCAGATAAAAAATATAAAGTGTCTCTATCAATTTCTCTTTAATTCCTTGTAAAAACGTCTATTTTGTTAAAGTTTACTGTACGCATGCTCTGTACGTCTACTGGTCCCACAACTGTTGACTGTCAGTAGGGTAAAATGTATAAATGAAAAGGTAATTACTATTACTTATAAGGAATATAAGTCGAATGCCTTTTGATAATGACATTACTTCGGAAATCAGTCGGAGAGCTGTCGGTGATGACGTAGTGAATACCGGGGGTTGGATAAAAGCTGGCGTTAGAGGGGAAAGTTAGGGTTGGGAAGTCCCAAAGGAGCCTGAGAAATAATGATGTAAGCATAAATAATGAGGTTAGGGTTTGGAGGTCCCAAAGGAGCCTGAGAAATAATGAGGTATGCATAAATAACAAGTCGGTATGACGTGGTGAATACCGGGTGTTAAATAAAATTTAGGGTTAGGGAGTTGGAGATTAGAGTCACACCGTCCATCACACCGTGCATCACACTGAATACTAATTACTTCCGTAGCCATAGTGGTGCATCACACTGAATACTAATTACTTCCGTAGCCATAGTGGGGCAATTAATTACTTTTCGTGCATCACACCGTGCATCACACCGTGCATCACACCGTGCATCACACCGTGCATCACACTGAATACTAATTATCACGCCGTGCATCACAATAGATTCGTCCAACTCAATATTAATTAAACCCGCCTGAATATTAATGAGACCCGCCTTCAACCGGCCTTAAAAATACGGCTCGATTGATACCTATAATACTACTATTGTGTTAACACATTTCGATTATTGTAGTTTGGTTTGGGACAACTGTAGTAATTATCTAATTGACAAATTACAAAAACTACAAAACAGAGCCGCACGAGTCATCACTGGCAGAACATATGATATAAGTTCTGAAGATGTCTTAAAGCAATTAAAATGGCAGCCCTTGATGCAACGCTTTAAGATCAACAAGACCATGTTCATGCATAAAGTTAGAAAAGATGTACTGCCACCATCTTTAACAAACTTGTTCGACATTAAAACTAATGATAGATATAACTTGCGAAGTAACAACCAAAATTATGTACTTGACAAGCCAGAAACAAATTTCGTGAAAAAGAGTATCAGTTATTCAGCTGCCTCGCTATGGAATAACTTACCAAATAATGTGAAAAAGAACAAAAATATATACAATCTTTATTATACTATATACAAATATATACGTTGCAACCTGATTAAGTTGGTCACGATATTTACAAAACTTGGGTTGAAATTTAACATGTCATCACGTGTTGAAGGAAAAGGAACACTGATGGTTTTATTTATTTACAAATAATTGCTACCAACAAATTATGTCAGGAAACAAACTGTAAAATTAAATATAGAATTACAGTACTAGCTAAGTAGTCCAAGTGCATTCAGTATAGCTTGCCTATTACCTTCTGACAGGTTATAACAACTACTTTGCCCAAGACTGTCATCAACAACAAAATACAGAGGACCATGCAGTGTACGAACAATGTTTTTTCCCAATACATTTATTTGTTCAGAAAAAAGCTTCACGTAATCTCCTCTAGGTCTCAGATCCATCCAGTGATCTGTTACCTTTGTTAGGGGTCCTGATTTGTGAATATACGATGGCTTAGCAACTGTATGGAATAGCCAAACTTTTTCATCTGCCTCAGTGTAAATTGGCAAAATCAAACTTTTGTCATCCTGGCAGTGCTTCATGTTTTGGCCAATTGCAAGCCAGGCATCATCTGTAAAGAAAGGTTTACAAGTGGAATAAAGGAGGACCCTTTCCCCCACCAGATTTACCACTTCAATATCATTTTCCCCTATCTTCTTTGGTGAACTTTCTGCTGCATGTGTACCAGCTATCTTTGTCAGTAGCTGCTTGACTGGCTCCATGTTATTGGTCACCTTCTCTAAATCAGGACAGTTACCAGATCTCTCACGACAAACACTCGGGTCTAAATCTTCTAATGTAAACTTTAAATCCTTCACCGCCAACATGATCTTCTTACACTGAAGTGCTCCATAATGTTATGGCTTTCTGAATGATATACCATCTGGTAAACCCTCGACCTTGCATCCACCCGTTAGATATGGAACTCTGCTTGGTTTTCCAACAGCCTCACCTAAAAAAACACAAAAAGACAAATTTTCAAATAGCTATCTACACTAGTGTAAATGTGTAGGTGACACATGTAAGCAAAACAACCCTTAAATTAACCCTTTCCCTCCTGAACCAAGTGTTTAATCTTTAATATAGTTATTCTAGCTAATTTACCGTCATAACATTTTCATCTGCGAGATGAGGCATGGTCGGTTAGGGCAGTCCAGGAGTAAATGGGGGCAGTAGTCAATGAATCCACGAGTCAAGTGAATGCTAAGTTGTTCTTTGATATAGCACATCCATTTGTTGTTGTATAGTAAACACTGTACAACAACAATAATAACAATTATCTACTAACATACAACAAAACGACTGTCTAATACACATCGAAATATAGTAAGGTACGTTGAGTACTGCCAAAATTACTATAAAAGGTAAATTATTACAATAATTTCAGCAGTACTCAAACCTTACTTAGTTACTTTCAATCTGTATTTCAACACCGCCTGCACAGCACACTACTTTTATTTCACTGTCTAATACACAGATGACATCCAAACGGTATGAGCATTGGAGGCCATATTGCTTAGTTGATGTATCATTTTCATGTACCAGGCATTGCGGACTCATGAGACAATCATGCAACATGATTGGTTTAGCAACTATTTTTTTATTGTGTTTTTTTTTAACAAATCAGACAGGGTATTTCAACTTTTCTTTTTCTTGATCACTTTTGCTTGTGTATTATTAATCAAATTATGCCCAGCAAATACTTACTGTATTTCTTATTGAATAGGTTCTGGACATCATTGATGCTGTATACTTGTGAGTCATTCGCTATTAACAACAATAAAAAAATATTTATTTAATAACAGCAATGTTGCATTGACCAAGCATGAATACATGTACAAGGAGAGTTAAGGTTGGTTGCCCTTCATCAGTTCTTTCTTCCTGATAATCTCCAGGAGACTGGGAGGGGGATCTATTCCAGACTAAAATCCTGCCACAGGTTCTTCCACTTTTTTGTTGACATAATAATACTACATTATGGTGATATGGTGTACCTGTATTTCTGTCTTATTGTTTGATTTACTTTTCTCTGACTTTCAATCACAGGGTGCCCACCTCGATCAGAAGTATGATATAGACTTGTTACCGGTAATTACTGCATATATTACTTTAACATGTGCCTAAACCAGAAATCGGTCCAATAAATCGTAGTGTGTAAACATACTTTTAATTTGAATCTACACAAAGTACACACACATTTTCAGCTTAATGGCTAGCATGACATTGTATTGTGGGTGCATCCTGAATAGCCTGATCCCATCTTAGGTGTGGGCCAGGGAGATCAATCTTGTCAGGCTTCTATGGCCAACATTTGTATGTATTTCTATAGATTAAAGTAAGTTATTTCAAACCTTTTAGTCTGAGGTGGGCACCCTGTATTTTAATTGGCTAGGTGACCACTATATCACCTGCTAATAACTGCCATATGAAAGTGGTGGAAAGCAAAGCAATCTGACCTAGTAAAATATGTTTTACCATCTTGTGATGAATACATTTAAAATCGAAATATATACAAAATATGATACTTACAAAAGTATTTGCGAAATTTTACTCCAACATCAGAATGTGAAGCCAAGAACAGGGTTCCATGTTGTGATCCTAGATAGTAAACTGTTCCAGAATTGTCCTGCAACATTGTTGCAACATCACAGCCCAAATCTTCCAAAATTTGTATCTAAGATTTTACAATGAAAAATGTGATTTTTTAGTTTTGATTGATTATTTCCAAAAAGTAAAATGTAACTGCAATAATAAATAAAAATAGCCAATTTCAGCAATATTTTAAAAATACCGCTAATTATCAAAATGATATTACAGTGGATATTTGTTTATGTCAAACTGGCAACTATGTTGTAACCATGGTAGTCAATTGATTGGACAATTGCAACCCTATCAACAACATACAGTATAATATACAGTAGTTGCCAATTTCTAAACAAGTTTTCTACAGAACTTTGGAACACACTGTGGAAAAGCAATATGAAAACAACTATAAAACTAATGACTCTTACCTCATCTAAAAGCTTCTTCCTGTGCTGTATTATTAACTTGTTTTTTTTTTGCATGTCAGACAAGTTATTTATCGTCACACGGTCACAGATTTCATGTCATTTGCAGATTTCTTGAATTTTTCCTTTTCATCAGTGTTCTTTGACTTCCATGCTGCTGAAGCCAACTTGTTTCTTTCTTCGCAAGCCAAATCTTTGTACTCATCTGAAGGAAGAATCATAAATAGCATGTTGAAAATGATTAATAATATGAATATATAAATTTCCAAATCAGACTAATTCACAAATTGAAATAAAAGTAGTCTTATTTTATAAACTTAACACACCACTCCAATAACTATGCACTCTTATAAAGGTATATTTTATGTCTTGAACATGAAAGGAGTTGAGTAGCATGTTCAAATGACGTCTTTATGTTTTATTTGTTAAATAAACATTTATTGATATTTAGTATTAGTATCAGTATTAGTAGGTCAATATTTCTGCACTTATTGGGGTTATAGCTTTAGGACTTCCATTGCTGCAATAAATCTGCAAACAATGCATTATTTTTGCAAACAATCCCGGCATATCAGTCTATATCAGTTAATCGATTCATATTATAAATAGTTTACCAATTAATAATGGATAACGGCATACAGAAACCGATAGCAGTCGATGAAATCAATAAGAATCAATAGAAAACAATAATAAAAAGTCGCGGCTAATTAATTACTTTTTGTGTAACTATCCACTGGTCATTGATTGACCAGCGACAATCGATATCAATTGACTAATTATCGATCACCATAGATCAATCGGTTACATTTCCAATGATGAATTTTCATTGATAAGGTATCACAGGAAACAATGCATTTTTGCATGTAGCCTACAGCAGTACAAGGCCTAATACCCAATATTCGAATACCTACACATTTATATAATATTGTATATAATCTTATTTACTTAATTGAATTATTATTACTACCAAACTAATAAGACTAAGTTTATTAATAGAATATTATTGCAAACAGTGTAAACTGTGTCGTAACATAACAACTAGGATGAAAGAGTCAGTCAGTCAGTCAGTCAGTGTATAAGTTACTATAAATCTATAATATATTTATAAACTAAATCTATTACGGAAAACGTTACAGTCGTTACTGAAGTAAAATAAATAATATGTTTCTTACCTGCTTTAAAGAAATCACCACAAAACAGATTATATGCATTTGGGCCTCGAATCAATTTTGCCTTCTTTAATAACTGTGCATCATCTTCCGAATGTCCACGGTCAACAGAGTCAACGGGTCTCTATCGTTTTTTATTGCCAATCCATTTCTGCAAACAATCACATCAATATCGAGTTAAACATGGATCATGTTCTATTACTAGTATGCTAGTATACTAGTAAATCAAATCTTCAAGTTCTTAATATTACCTTCACTTGCGTCGTGGTCAAACCTGTTTCCGCGACAGCAGTTTCAACCATCTCACGATACCTGGCACCAATCCCGACCATTCCATGATCATACAAATTCTCCAGAGTAGCTGTCTGGTTGTCATTTATTCGCATTCTCTTGCGCGACTCCATAAAATCGCACAATTATTGGCAGGAAATTAAAGAAGCTATTTGGATCTCTTTTCAATCCACGTGTTTGTAAAATGGCGGTGATTATAAACTGTTTTCATAGAAAAACAGGACTGCGATTGGGTGATCTATAATCATATGCAAAGGAGCCTCGCGCCAGGCTGCTTAGACGACAGTCTGGCCCCAGTGGTACCCAGTGTTCTCAATTGAGAACAGGTGGGTAGTACCCATTGAGGAGTATATTCAACGGGTGAAATGACACCTTGATTTGCCAACAAAATATTTTCTGCTCGGTAGACGGATATTCTGTGAACGGTATTAGATTCCTTGTTAAATTCTGCATAGGGCAGTGTACGAAATGAATGTTAAACTGTAAACAAAGTAATTTATTTATATTTTTTAATATGATCGTCACTTAGCGCTTGCTTGCTGACTCAGATCAAATGACACATTGATTTGCCAACAAAATATTTTCTGCTCGGTAGACGGATATTCTGTAAACGGCATTAGTTCTTTTTAAATTATGCAGGGGACAGTTTACGAAACAAATGTTCAAATGTAAACAAAGTAATTTATTTATATTTTCAATATGATCGTCACTTAGCGCTTGCTTGCTGACTCAGATTAAATGACACCTTGATTTGCCAACAAAATATTTTCTGCTCGGTAAACGGATATTCTGTAAACGCATTAGATTCGTTGTTAAATATTGCATATGACAGTCTACGAAACGAATGTTCGACTGAAAACAAAGTAATTTATTTATATTTTTTTATATGACAGTCACTTAGCGTGCGCTTGCTGACTCAGATCATATGACACCTTGATTTGCCAACAAAATATTTTCTGCTCAGTAAACGGATATTCTGTAAACGGCATTAGATTCCTTGTTAAATTTTGCATAGGACAGTCTACGAAACGAATGTTCGAGTGTAGACAAAGTAATTTATTTATATTTTTTAATATGATCGTCACTTAGCGCTTGCTTGCCGACTCAGATTAAATCACACCTTGATTTGCCAACAAAATATTTTCTGCTCGGTAAACGGATATTCCGTAAACGCATTAGATTCCTTGTTAAATTTTGCATAGGACAGTCTATGAAACGAATGTTCGACTGTAGACAAAGTAATTTATTTATATATTTTTTATATGACCGTCACTTAGCGCTTGCATGCTGACTCAGATAAAATGACACATTGATTTGCCAAGAGAATATCCGTCTACCGAGCAGAAAATATATTGTTGGCAAAGCAATGTGTCATTTGATCTGAGTCAGCAAGCGCGCGCAAAGTGAGGACCATATTAAAAAATATAAATAAATTGCTTTGTTTACTGGTTAACATTTGTTTCGTACACTGTCCTGTCCAAAATTTAACAAGGAATCTAATGCCGTTTACAGAATATCCGTCTACAGAGCAGAAAATATTTTGTTGACAAATCAAGGTGTTATTTGATCTGAGTCAGCAAGCGTGCGTTAAGTGACAGTCATATAACAAAATATAAATAAATTACTTTGTTTACAGTCGAACATTCGTTTCGTAGACTGTCCTATGCAGAATCTCACAAGGAATCTAATGCCGTTCACAGAACATCCGTCTACCAAGCAGAAAATATTTTGTTGGTAAATCAAGGTGTCATTTAATCTGAGTTAGCAAGCAAGCGCTAAGTGACGATCATATAAAAAAATATAAATTAATTACTTTGTTTACAGTTTAACATTCGTTTCGTAGACTGTCCTATGCAGAATCTGTCCTATGCAGAATTTAACAAGGAATCTAATGGCGTTCACAGAACATCCGTCTACCGAGCAGAAAATATTTTGTTGGCAAATCAAGGTGTCATTTAATCTGAGTCAGCAAGCGCGCACTAAGTGACGATCATATTAAAAAATATAAATAAATTACTTTGTTTACAGTTTAACATTCGTTTCGTACACTGTCCTATGCAGAATTTAACAAGGAATCTAATGCCGTTTACAGAATATCCGTCTACCGAGTAGAAAATATTTTGTTGGCAAATCAAAGTGTCATTTGATCTGAGTCTGCAAGCGCGCGCTAAGTGACGGTCATATAAATGTGCTATGCAGAATTTTACAAGGAATCTAACGCCGTTTACGGAATCTTCGTGTACCAATCAGGAAATATTTTGTTGGAAAATCAAGGTGTCATTTGATCTGAGTCAACAAGAGCGCGTTACAATATAGATGTTCAGAAAATTTAGAAAAATAATTGAAATCACATATTTAATATCGCTAGACGCAGAATTGTATAAGGAATCGAACGGTATATTTGGATTCGCTATCTACCGATCAGAAAATTATTTAGATGGAGCGCGGCTTGTTTGTTATCAAGTCTTAATATGGAGGGAATGATATTAAAGTCTAGCATTCTTAAAACATAATTTTACTTGAAGGAATGTAGTTTGTACGACCGTAAAATTATCGACGGTAAATGATTATTTTGTGTTAAAGTTGTATTGAACGAGTTAAAAGACCGGCGAAGCAGTCTGCGAAGCCAGACTACTGCTCGACCGCCCACCCTGGAAGCACCATTGCGAAACATTGCCGTGTAAACAACGTTCGATTTTACCATATAATTTAATAAAGAAATAAAATAATAATACATAATAAAAAAATAAACTTGATGATTTCGGCACTGGCACTAGCTTTCCTGTTCGCTTCGGGTTCAAGTTCGCAACTGACTACAACTAGCCAGCGCCTAGTTATCGAATAACAAGTGACATATTCCGCGTTATGCTATGACGTCATGAACACTTAAAATTTAACAAAACGTGAACTCGTTCGTTACACTCCCGAGGGTTAATCGGTTACGTAAAAATCGATTAAGAAAATAAAGTAGCGATATATCATTAACATGCAATAAAAGTTAGCAACGTTTACTTCCTAATAAAAGTTCTCCAATAACGGCTGCATTCCTTCTTGTTCTCGACGTCTTTGTAACCTTCGATGAAGAGTCTTCTTTCTGCTTTTCCGCAGGTTGTTCACGCTCGTCATTACACCGTCTATAACTCGATCCTAACTCTAACGGAATCAAGTGTTGTATAGGTCGTCGTAAACTTGTTAATTTACCACTCTCCTTGTTTATCATACGTACTCTTGCCGATCTAACCACGTTGTCCTTGCTTGGTAGTAGCTCCTCCACTTTTGCTAGGTTCCAAAATTCACGCGATGACTTGTCATTTTTCAAAATGACAACTTCTCCAACTTCGATCGCATTCTTACCAGATGTACTTGTTAACTTCGATGACTCTCTCAAACTCGTGAGATACTCTGTTCTCCATTCATTGCTAAACTGATTTAGAAGCCTTCTATGGTACTTCTGCCATCGGGTAAGTGATTGATTTGTGCTAATTACTTCGAATTGCTTGTCGTTTGGCGTAGTAGCAGTAGTGTACTAATATATATCATTTTTTTTATGTGTTGGAGATTGGGTACTAGTCTTTAACCAATCATATTGTTTTGGGTTTTTTTCCGACCAATCGTAGTTCATTAGGAATAAATTAATTTCGATTTTGGACGGAGGGTGCTAGAGAGTAGGTGTTGGCTGTTCATATATTAATTTATTTTTGGGTGTGGCGTTTTTGAGTGTGTATTTCCCACAGCCGGGAGTCGAACCCGGATTATCTGGTACATTACCACCAGCACCTTTCCACTTTGGTTCCTGTGTTTTTTTTTGTTGTATGTGTGCGAAAAAATTATAAAAAATTTAAAAAAAAGTTGTTTTTTTTGGAATATAAAAAAAACTAAATTATTTTATTTTTTATAATTTTTTTTTTGTGTTGAAAGTAGGTGTTACGTATAGGGTAATAAAAATAAAAATGAAAGAATTATAGAATTACGATGTAACATATACTTTTTTTGAAAAGGAAGAGAAAAAAAATATTTAAGTTTTTTTATATTTGTGTTTTTTTATAATTTGTTTTTCCAGTTTTTTTTGAAACAATAAAAAAAGAAAGAAAAAAATATTTAAATTGTTTTTTATGTTTATTTGAAAGACAGTAAAAAAAAAAATGGATGAAGCGGGATGGTTTCGATGTATGTGTAAAAAATGTATGCGTGAAAAATGTAATATTGAAAAAGCGATACAGTATTTAAATCAAAACCCTTATCTTATTGAGTAAGTGAAAAAAAATAATTTTTTTTGTTGCTAGATTTATTTTTTTTTAAAAAAAAGTTGTTGTTTTTTTCTTAGGAGAACTGAAAAAAAAATTAAAGAGGAAAAAGAGATTGAACGTGCAAAAATGGAAAACGGAAAAAGAAATAAAGAAGCAGTCAAAGTTGTTAATGACAAATTTGGATTACGTATTAAAAACAAAATTTGAATAAATGTTTGAAAGAAGAAGAAGTTGAATAAAATGTTAGTTAAAGAAATTGAAATTGATCTTATACCCGCAAAATATGAGTCGCTTGAAAAATTACGTGAACTTTTAAACAATATTACCGATATTAAACTTACAGTGATTGGTTGGTTAAAAAATTATTTTCAAGAAAATGAAGATAAAGTGGTGTTTGAAGTGATTGATATGTCAGGTGCTGGTGCTTACCCGCATAACTATAGATGGACATTATTTAAAATAGGTGAAAATATTTGACGAAGGAAAGATATAAAAAAGAATAGAATTCATCATTAAGTAATCAAGTTTTTTCTTAAAATGAATGAACAAAAGAAATCAACAAGATTTCAAGCAGCTGTGTTAGCGTATGCTAAAACAGAAATAATTTGTGTTCCTGCAATTTATTGTTGAGTTCAAAGAAGTTTGGTTAATTTGGGATACAAGCAAATCGTTTCAGAAGTAGCAGAATTTGGAGGTCATTTGGAGAACGTGAAATTTGAAGAAAAAAATGGACAAAATTTTTTTACAAAGAATGAACAGTTTTAAAAGTCATTACACTTACATTGATGGTTTAATTTTGGATAAAGTAAGAGACGGTGAACCTATTGATTTTAATTTAATAGTTCAACATGTGAAAGAGGATTTATCTGTCCAAATAGACGACGAATTTTCGTTTCATGTTCAGTGTTTTTTGAATGAATATTTGACTGAGGTTGATCTTATTGAAGATATTCAACTAGATATTAAAAGTCTTGTGATTGAGAAAATAGAACAAAGCGTTGCTGAAGAGAAGAGAAGAAGAAAGGTGTAATAAAGAAGAAGAAGAAAAAAATGGAAAAACCGTATAATTTAGATGAATTAGTAAAGAAACAAAAAAAAATTATTTTTAAGGAAGAAGAAGAACTATTAGAAAAACAGAAGTATATAGTTGAACAAATAATCAAATTAAAAAAGTTAAAATCTTTCAAAGATGTACAAATTTATTTACATATGTATTTGAGAGAAAAAGATGTTGATGAATATTTTAATTGATTGGTCAGCTTATATTGATTTTTCAAAAAAAAAGGTGTAAAAAAAATAAATTTCTCTGTTTTTATATTATTTTTAATTTTTTTAATTTTTTTTTTAGATCATTTACTATATTGCATTTTTTTATGTATGTAGAATTTGATCTGAAAAAAGAATTTAAGGATTAAAAATAATAATAAAATAGAGAAGAAAAACAACAAAAAAACAACTCTATAAATACAAAAAAGTTGTATTATCAAAGTCACTTTATAGTAGTAATCAATTTGAGAGGGTTTAATTTACAAGAAAAAAAAATTTGTAATGGAAATGTGGATAAATAATATGAAAAAACATTTTAAATACAATGATGATAATGAACATGGTAATGAAAGAAACTTTATCGAGTTTAATGAAATATTAATTTTATTGAAACAAAGTCCAGATTCACGTATTAAAGTTACTTGTGTAAAAAAAAATTATTTTAATAATAATGAGGATATGGTTTTTTTCGAGTTGTATGGGTGTTGGAATTTAATTGCACAGTATAGGTTTTATAGAACATTAGTTAGAAATATTCCAAAAAAAAAAGATCATGATTTTAGTTTGGATGTTGGAAAGTATACAAATACAAAAGATTGGGAAAAAATAGAAAATGTGTAATACTATAATTTTATTAAAAAAAAAAAAAATGTATAAATGTGGATTCATTAAATAAATCAATCATTTTTAAAGTTGCTTTTGTGTGTTTTTTTTTGAAAATGGAAGAAGAAACAACTATGACTCGATATAGAAGGAGAGCTTTATATGAAAAAGAAAGAAAATTTATTGAATTTAATGAAGTATCAGATATATTGTTCGGGAGTTCGGGAGTGTGTAAAGTTACTCATGTGAAAAAAGAATATTTTCATAACCATGAAGATGTTGTTTATTTCGAAATAAAAGGAATTTTTCAAGATGGACCTGCGATATCAAGATATTATTGGACATTGGCTAAACGTTATAGATTTCGTCATAACAAAAGAAAAAAAAGATGTGATTTTAGTAAATGTGTTGGAACGACAACAACAAGAGAAGATTGGGCAAAAGATTTTTACTAATTTTTTTTTTTACATACGCAAAATGACCATTTATTGATACGCGACTTATATCAGCAGTAAAAAAAAAAAATGATTATCTCGAATGACACCATATTACCATGATGGAAGTTCACGAAAATTGTTGATGATTTTTTTTTTACATTAATATATATACTATACATTTTTTTTTATTGGGTAATGTGACACAGTGTAACTTTTACATTTTTCATCAATAATAAAATTGTAAGGAAATGGAAATGGAAAAACCTTAAAAAAATAAATTATATTAAAAATTATTTTTTTAAAAAATCTACAAGATCTTTTGCACTACCGTCCCATACTATAATATTAAGATTAACACCGTCTTTTTCTTGTTTTTTCTTTTCAACCTTTTTTTTTTTAAAAAAAAATTATATAAGAGTAAATTCTTTTTTTACATTTTTTTTTATTTTTTACTTTTTACATTAGTGATATCAACGTAAAAACGAACGAATTCACTACGTACTTCAGGGTAAAGATGATAAACATTAGATAGGAAACTATCTAATGTAAGTGATGAATTCCATACATCACACCACATTAATATGCTTTCAAAATTATTTTCTTCAAGTTTTCTTTTCTTGTCAGTCAGTAAGGAGGCATCGTATTTTTTCGTACGATTTGTTTTGGATTCTGCATCTTCATTTTCGGGAAAAAACCCTGCATGATCGATAGAGAAACTGAATTCCCCTGCTACTTTTGGCCAAGAGCGTATGAGTTTCATTAACCCGTTGACAAATCCCACTTTTGCATTAACTAGCGTTGTGGTTGTGGAATTATTTTTTTGTAGAAATCCTGTCCATGCTCTATCAGTGACTTCTCTTATCAATATATTTTCATTTTTACCGTCACCATCAAATCTTACTTCTTTTGTTGTTGTTGTTGTTGTTGTTGTTGTTGTTGTTGTTGTTGTTGTTGTTGTTGTTGTTGTTGTTGTTGTTGTTGTTGTTGTTGTTGTTGTTGTTGTTGTTGTTGTTGTTGTTGTTGTTGTTGTTGTTGTTGTTGTTGTTGTTGTTGTTGTTGTTGTTGTTGTTGTTGTTGTTGTTGTTGTTGTTGTTGTTGTTGTTGTTGTTGTTGTTGTTGTTGTTGTTGTTGTTGTTGTTGTTGTTGTTGTTGTTGTTGTTGTTGTTGTTGTTGTTGTTGTTGTTGTTGTTGTTGTTGTTGTTGTTGTTGTTGTTGTTGTTGTTGTTGTTGTTGTTGTTGTTGTTGTTGTTGTTGTTGTTGTTGTTGTTGTTGTTGTTGTTGTTGTTGTTGTTGTTGTTGTTGTTGTTGTTGTTGTTGTTGTTGTTGTTGTTGTTGTTGTTGTTGTTGTTGTTGTTGTTGTTGTTGTTGTTGTTGTTGTTGTTGTTGTTGTTGTTGTTGTTGTTGTTGTTGTTGTTGTTGTTGTTGTTGTTGTTGTTGTTGTTGTTGTTGTTGTTGTTGTTGTTGTTGTTGTTGTTGTTGTTGTTGTTGTTGTTGTTGTTGTTGTTGTTGTTGTTGTTGTTGTTGTTGTTGTTGTTGTTGTTGTTGTTGTTGTTGTTGTTGTTGTTGTTGTTGTTGTTGTTGTTGTTGTTGTTGTTGTTGTTGTTGTTGTTGTTGTTGTTGTTGTTGTTGTTGTTGTTGTTGTTGTTGTTGTTGTTGTTGTTGTTGTTGTTGTTGTTGTTGTTGTTGTTGTTGTTGTTGTTGTTGTTGTTGTTGTTGTTGTTGTTGTTGTTGTTGTTGTTGTTGTTGTTGTTGTTGTTGTTGTTGTTGTTGTTGTTGTTGTTGTTGTTGTTGTTGTTGTTGTTGTTGTTGTTGTTGTTGTTGTTGTTGTTGTTGTTGTTGTTGTTGTTGTTGTTGTTGTTGTTGTTGTTGTTGTTGTTGTTGTTGTTGTTGTTGTTGTTGTTGTTGTTGTTGTTGTTGTTGTTGTTGTTGTTGTTGTTGTTGTTGTTGTTGTTGTTGTTGTTGTTGTTGTTGTTGTTGTTGTTGTTGTTGTTGTTGTTGTTGTTGTTGTTGTTGTTGTTGTTGTTGTTGTTGTTGTTGTTGTTGTTGTTGTTGTTGTTGTTGTTGTTGTTGTTGTTGTTGTTGTTGTTGTTGTTGTTGTTGTTGTTGTTGTTGTTGTTGTTGTTGTTGTTGTTGTTGTTGTTGTTGTTGTTGTTGTTGTTGTTGTTGTTGTTGTTGTTGTTGTTGTTGTTGTTGTTGTTGTTGTTGTTGTTGTTGTTGTTGTTGCCATTTTGTTTTTTTGTGAAATTTTTGGTTTAAAACCCATCCTTATATAATAATATTTTTTCCAAATACGGATTTTTTTATTTTTTAAAAAAAAAATATTCTGTATAAATGTTTGTGTTGTTTTTTTTTTATATCAAAAAAAAAAATGATGAATGAAACAGATCGAGCACAAATAAGAAATACTTTAATGTTAAAAAGTATTTTGATAAATGTTTATTATCTACAAACTTTTAATCATGGTACAATCGGTCTTTTGTATTGGATGTTGGGATTACTACATCATTATAGGGGGAGATTTATTTATGCTATTGAAAGGAAAAACAAACAAGAAGAAGAAGAAGATGATTGGATACCGGAATTATTTTTATATAATGGAATTGTTGATGAAGAAGGAGAATTGATTTCACCCTATGTAACGATATGTTCAGGATCTACGAATTTTCTATTACCGTATATAAACGATAAAGAAAACTGTTACGGTATAGTTTATTCTGAGCAAACGGATCAAATTATGTTACGATGTAATTTTGATTTTGATTGTTGTTGTTCTGTATTTCCTGTAAATGATAAAATTAGATATTATTTTAAAATTTATTACCGAAATACTTCTGATAATTATCATTTAATAGGGTGTATGGATAATGTAACAGATGAACTGTATTCACCTGTAGCGGGTGAAATATATTCACTTTTTTTTTATATAAATGAAACATTCGGTGAAACATGTTTAAAAATATGTTTTTTTTTATATTCTATTTCACCGTATCTTTTTAACCATTGTTGGGAAAGAGATATACACGATATACTAATGTATCATGATGTTTATGATACTTTTTGGATTAATACTACTTTAGCTTATAATTTAGCTGTAATTTTTACAATGTTTTGTAATTCGCATAATCCAAACGGAATATTAGTTCGGGGGATTAATCATGCTTATAATATGGTTTTATTTGATAAATTTATTAATGACGTCTTAGAAGGTAATTTGAATTTCGATTTTTCTGTTGATCCTAATTTTGTATATAGAGTAAATACAGAATGTAGATTTAAAAATTGTAAAAAAAAAGTAAAATATCCGGTATCTCCTTTGTGTTCTTTAATTATACAAACATTATACAAAAATGGATATATTAAAACAAATAACAACAATTCCTTGTAATATTCAAGAAGACAATCAAAGAACTATTTTTACCAGCAGAAAAAAAAATTGTTTTGTAGAAATAAATAATAAGGAATTAACGGATATTAGAATTAGATATGTAGCACATATATATCGTTATCAACCTGTAAATATTTCATATATTTCTAAATTTTTGTAAAAATAAAAAGTTTTTTTTTTAAATTTTTGTGAAAAAAAAAAAGAGAATTTTTTTTTATTATATTTTTATGCAATTTCCCATTTGTCAACGTTTTTTTAATGAATGTATAAATTTTTTATGTGTAAATTTCTATAACGAATCTTTAACCTTATATGGGTTAAAATAATTTTTTTTCAAAAAAAAAAGTATATAACTAATCGCAGTAATATTATTCATTCATTCATTCATCCGTCTTCTTTTTTTTCAAAGCGAGATGGAACTCTTTCTGAAAGAACATAGTCAACATAATTGTGTGTTAGTAAAATATAATGATTTATCTCAAAAAATAGTTGTGTTAAAGAAAAAAAATGATAAAGCAATACTGGCTAAGGTATATCCGACAAGTAAACAATGTCAAAAGTATCTGGTCAACAGTGAACTGGAATTGGATATGGATTTAATTCCTGAATTGACGAATGTTCTTAACAACATGAATGTCAAAGCAAACGATTGGTCAGCACAAGTATTCGTAGTTGTTTCTGAATATGTTAATTACAAGAAAGATCCTATGCGTCTCGTGTTGCGAAATAATGATTTTGGCGCAGGAGAACTTGTTATTCAAAAGAAATTAGTAGTTCTTCCTGAAGTTGATTTGACGTTCGTTGATGAGGCTGAAGATGAAAATGAAGATGAAACTTTCAATCAGTTCAACACACCGGAAGAAGAAAAATGGGAGGATCAGTGGGGAAATTTTTCGTTTAAGAAAACGGACAATTTGGGTGATATAGCCAAGCAATTGGGAAAATTTTATCACCTCGTAAGGGGTACAGCAGCTGGTGGTTGTAAAAGAAGAAAGAATAAAAATGATGGTGGTGAAAAGAAGAAGAAGAAGATAGTGATAGAGGATGACGAATTAGCTGAATGTGAGTCGGATACATTAGTGGAGACATTAGGGAAAAAACCCAAAGATTTCGACGAATTTAAAAAAAAAAAAAAATATGAGTGATGCAGCTTTAGTTGAGTTATCATATTATTATGGATGTGGAAAATTAAATTTAGAAGATTGTATTTGTCGTTATAATATGGTTATAAATGAAGGGTTAAAAGATGATGATAAATTTGATTTTGTTAATACGTTAATTACTGGTGAAGTGGATGTAATTAGATCATTAATTGAAAAAATATAATTTTTTTTTTAGGAAAAAAAAATGGTGAAAAACTACTACTAAAAGGAGAAACATTAGAAAAAGAAGATTTAGAAAAATATAAACAACATAGAAAAATTAAAAAAATATGTAAACGATTAAGTATTCATGTTAATGAAAAAAATGAACAATGGTGTATTGATTTAGCAGAAAATAAAGTTTTGTCAAGATTTAATAAACAATATCGTTATTGGTTGGTTTGTATTGATGTTTATTCAAGATATGTATGGATTGAACTTTTAAAAAAAAATCCTGCTAAAAATACAGCGAATAAATTTGAAAATATTTTAAAAAAAGAAGACCCCCCTATGAAAATACAATGTGATGAAGGGACAGAATTTCAATTAATTCGTAAAGAATTGAGTCAAAAATATGGTTTTACTGTTTTTCATACTTACAATCGTGAAATTAAAGCATCACATGTTGAGAGAGTACTTCAAACTTTAAAAAAAATGGTGAGACGTGTTTTGAAATTAACAGGAGAATTTAATTATCACAGTTACTTACCAATTATTGTTGAGAGATACAATAAATCACCACATTCAAGTTTAAATGGATTTACACCGCATGAAGTATATCGTGAAAATAAAAAAAATAATAATTAAAAAATATAATGTTGCGAAAAATGATTTCACCTATTACTTTTACAAAGAACGTCTTGAAAGAAGGAACTACTGTACGAATTGTGAGAAAACAAGACAATATTTTTGAAAAAAGTAGTTTACAAGGGTGGACCGATGAAAAATTTAAAATAAATAAAGTATTTGCGACCGATCCAATTACATACGAATTAAAAGATTTTAATGACGAAAAAATAATTGGTATTTTTTATTTGGAAGAATTACAGAAAATATGAATTTACGAATTTTAAGTAATACTGTAAAAGAAGGAAGAACTAATTACACAAACGATTTTGAAATGAAATTATTTCAACCTATCGATGGATTAAATCGGGAAGCATTTTTTGAAGTTACATCTGTCCCTTACCCTTCAACAACAAAAAATATTCCTGACGATGAATGTTGGTTTACATTAGAAATAAATTACCGTGATTTTAGATGGTTTGTTCCTAATAATGTTTATAAAGATTGTTCTTTACAATTGGTGTTGGATAAAATTATTATTGAACAAGGATTTTATACTTTAAAAAAATGACTGAATTATATAAATAACGCTGTGAACGAATATGATATTTTTTGTATCTGCGATAATAACGGAAAAGTAAAAATAAATGTAAATAAATGTATACAGTGAATATTGGATAAGGCAGGAATACACACACGGAATTGAGTCTGATGACGGTGTAGAGCTTAATTGGTTTCATTTATCCAAACCTTCAATAAATAAACAAAATAAAAAATTTTTTTTATCGATATTGAATAGAAAAATTTATTTACTACAAAATTAGCATTTATGCTGGGTTTTTCAGAAAAAACACGTTTTAATCAAAATACGGATCAAGAGAAACTTGATAGTACGAATTATACAATTTCCGCTCAATATTTACCCGATATTTCTGATGGTTTGGATAAATATTTGTTTATTGTGAAGAATTAGAAAGAAGTTTTATCGGAGATACATCATCCGAACTATTAACTACAATTCCGATTCGTTGGAATGAACAAGGAAAGGGAAATGGGGAATTAATTGTTTATTCTCCTCCTTTAATTAAAAGAAAATTTAAAAAAATGAAAATTCAGTCATTACATATAACATTAAAAGATAGTGTAGGAAAAAAAATTCCATTTGATTCAGGAACTGTTAGTATCGAAGGATTAATTCATAATGCTTAAAATAAAATTAAAAGAAAAAAAAACTATTTTATCTATTGAAGAATATGAACTTACTAAAGTTGATTTAAAATTAGATTCATATAATAATGATAATTTATTCTGGAATTTACATTTTATCGAATGTAAAGGAATAAAAGGAAATTTTCGTTTATTATTTTCAAGAAAAATTGATTTTTCAAATTTTAAACAAAATTTAGAAGAAAAAAACCCAAAAAATTTTAAAATTGTGAATATAAAAGATTCTCATATAACACAAACAGATCTTAATAAATCTAGTCAATTTTTTTTATTCGCAAAACGTTTTTTATTGTATATTAATGAAAAAAATTTTTACGGTACGAATAATAATGATAAACGAAAATTACCTTTTTTTTTATTATCGAATTTAAAAAATGCAAAACAAACAATTCAGTTTTTTATCGACTATGAAGATAAATCTTTTAAATTGATCGATGAAGAAATCACGCTTTATTTGAGCTTATATGAAGAGCAATGAAAAATAAAAAAGTTCATAATGTTTTTTGAAATAGTAAAGTAACATCTAATTTTTTTTTAAAAAAAAAAATTAAAAAATGGTTGATAAAAAAAAATAAAAAAAAATGGAAAATTAACTTCACAAGACTATGTTGAATTAATGAATGGAACAAGAAATGGTGGAAATTATGAAGAAGGTCATTTTATAATTTCAAAAAGTAGATCGACTAAAGAAGAAATTTTATTGAATGGAAAAATGGGTTTACCTCAAAATATAGATGAAGATCATGATAAAAGAATTAATAAAAAAAAAAGAAAAAGAAAAATGATCGATCCTGTACTTTTACGTTTAACACGCTAAAAAAATCTTTAAATATATGTTTAATAAAAAAACTTAATCACTTTGTTATGACATGTTGTTGTTGTTGTATGTGTAAAAAAAAAAAAAATGGGGAAAAAAAGTAGAAAAAATGGAAGACGAAGAAGAAGAAGAAGGAGAGTACAAAAAGGAGGTGGTTTTGGGGTGGGTATGGCACTTGGAATGTTTCTTCCGCAAGTATTATCAACTACGGGGAAAATATTAAAAATTAATGTTTAAAAAAAATTAAAAAATTAAAAAAAAAAAAAAAAAAAAAAAAAATGGAAATAGATCCTTCAGAACAAGAAGTTGATCAACATGACACATTATTTAGTAAACCTTTAGAATTTTTTAAACCAAAACCGTATAATATGTTTATGGAAACGCGAGAATGTGACATTTATTCGAATCCAAAAGATAAATTTTCTGACGTATTTACTTTTACACATAATGGAAATAGTATTTGTTTAATGAAAACAAGTCATGCTGAATTTTCAGCAATTCTTACAATTTGTACTGATGCAGGAGCGATTGCAGGTGCAGGTGCAAATCTTAACCCTCCACCTATTCCTTTACGTACAATGTGGAAAACAAAAGAATTATTATTAAATGAGAATTTAGTCACACGTGCTGATAATTTTGGTTATTATTCTTCATATGTCAATTTTATATTACGCGAATCTCCAACACAATATAAAGATTCTAAAGAAATAAATTGTTGTTATCTTGATACAGCGAGCCAGATGCAAACTATACGCGGACTAAATACGGGTATGCTTGCTAGAGGGGAACTTTTAACTAATAGAGACGCTCATCTAATCGATCATATCGATTTACCTTGTTTCAGTAAAAACGGAGGAGAACAATATCTCCCAAGCGCTTTTAAAGTTGAAATAAAATTATCAAGAGCGCCGGTTCGAGTGGTGTGTATGCAAGGTGATCACGCTGATTTGAATATAAATCATGGTAAAATCGGATTGGAAAATTTTAAATTGAAAATTCCGTTTTTTAAACCCAAAGATCAATTAACAGACGCTTTAAATACATCATTTGTCACGGATCAAAAAGAAGCTAAATATTATACTTCAACATTACGTACAGTGACAGAAACTGTCCCCGCTGGAAGAAGAAGTTTAATTGTGAACGATATATTTAACGGAAGTTGTCCCGTACGTTTATTTATGATGCAGCTTCGTGAAACTAGTTTTAATGGAACACTTGCAACTAACGCATTTAATTTTCGATGGGAAAATTATTCAAATGTAAATATTTCAGTAAATAACGTTAGTGTAACAACTATAACAGATCAAGTGGAAGCGTATAAATTATTATGTAAAGTACTCAATAAAAGATTTTCAGAAATGCCATTCAGTTATAATGATTTTTGTAACGGTTATTCAATTTTGGGTTTTGATTTAACATCAAATCATGATACTCATTTAAAAGTATTACCTAATCGTCCCAGCGGGGTAGTTAACGCTCATATTGAATACAGTGCAGATACAATCGTTGGAACGACTATGTTTGTTGGTGAATTTCGTAACGAAATAAAAATCGGAGTGAATACCCCAGCTCGTTTATTGTATAATATTTAATCTTACAACAAAGACCGTATAAATCTTTTTATTCTCTGGAAAGGAAAGAGAAAGGATGGGTAAAGAAAACAAGGGAAAAAAACATATAAAAAAAATAAAAATTGTTGATCCAAATCAATATTTAAATAAAGGACATATCATCGTTTATCCGCTTATTTCAAAATTTAGTTTAAAAAAATGGGGAAAAAAAACGGAATCTGAAAAAAAAAGAAGAAGAAGAAGAAGGGGAATCTGACGAAATTTCTGATTATTATTCTGATTATTCTGATTCTGAAAAAGAAGAAGAAAAAATTGAAAAAGAATAAAAAAAGTTAAATAAAAAAAAAACAAATTAAAAAAAAACAAGAAGAAATAAGTGACAGAGAAGAAGAAGAAGAAGAAGAAATGAGCGGTATGAGTGTGAAGACAAAGAAGAAGAAGATGATAATGATGATGATGAATCACAAATATTAAAAACTATTATGTTATATAATCAAATTAAAAAAAAAAATTTGAAAAAAATTTTTTTTACCACAAATTACTAATTTTCTAAAAGCAAATATGAAAAAAACCCATATTCTATACAATAAAAGTTTACAAAGAAAAATTTCGATTTTATCGAAAAATATTATAAATAAAAAAATTGCGATAAAATGTTCACGTGAATATTTTCAACTTCTTAAAAAAATAGCGTCTAATAAAATTAATTCACTTGATCTTGAGTTAATGATATGTGAAGATCATTGTTTGGGAATCATTCTGGAAAAAGCTTGTAAATATATTAATTCAATTAAAAATAATGAATAAACTACAATGGGTTGATTCCGCTAAATTAAATTAAATGTTTGAACATATAAAATCTGCTTGTGAAGAAAAAAGATTTTTACAAGGAATAAAAAATCAAGACGAATTTGGACTTAATGAAAAAAAAAAAGATTTGGAGAATCTTGTAAAAAATTCAGGGAATAAACAATATGTTGGGGAAAATATGGTTCAATTTTTAAAACAAAAAAATTATTTGAAACGAAAAAGTGACAGCAAAAAAAAAGAAAAAAAAAGATGATAATGATAATGGTGGTGGTGGTGCTGGTTCTATTCCTTCAGTAAACGAAATTAAAATAAAACATTTTTTTAAGAAAAATGGATGACTGAACAAAATATAAAAATGGGTGATGAAACCATTAATAAAACAGATTTAATATACGATTTATCACATAATGCTAGTAAAGAATCGTCTTTTAATTTATCAAGTAAACAGCATACAGCCGCATTAAAATATTTAAGAAAAAGAAAAATTATGCTGGCAAGTTTTATACGAAATACTTTATTAAAAAAAATATATATAAATAAACCCGAAAAAGAAATTGAATACGACGGTCTGGAAAATTTGTTTAAGGAGAAAGAAGAAGAAGAAGAAGAAAAAGATTTTCCTATAAAAAAAATAAAATTAACACCATCACCATTTCATTATCGTGAAAAGTTACGAGGTCGAAAATAATGAATTGTGAAGATTTATGTTTTTTAAATCGTTTTCTTTTTACAAATGAAATTAACGAAATAGCAATTCAAAATTGTTTTTTAAAATAATTTTTCTTGGGTACATTTCCTGCTGATCAGTTTCCAAAAAATATTAAATAAAAAAAATAAAAAATGGTTGTTGTTGTTGGATATGGAATACAGATGAAACTCATGAAGATGGGCGACATTGGGTGGCTGTATGGTTAAATAATAATAATGAAATGTATTTTTTTGATAGTTTTGCAAAATCTGTAAATTTTTTTAATAGAAATTACTGGAAAGAATATGCAAAAAAAATAAATTTTAATTTTATATATTCTCAAAAAAAATCTTTACAACCAATAATTACTTACACTTGCGGATATTGGTGTTTATTATATTTGTATAATAAAAGTAGAAATAAAATTGAAAATAATAATAAATGGAAAATAAAAAATATAAAATGTAAACGTAAAATAAATAATGATTTAATTTTTAAAAAAAACATGGATTTAAAATACGGAAAGATTATTAATAAAATTATATTTAAAAAATGTTGTAAAAAGAAAAAAAACGAACAAAAATGTTGTAATTTTTATAAATCTTTTATTAAGAAATAAGAATTTTTTTTTGTTTATTTACACGTATCCCGTTACATCTTACACATTTTTAAATTTTTTTTTTATTGTTTTTATTGTAAAAAGTTTTTTTAATTTTTTTTTTCTGAATTTCATTTTTTACCAAACTGATCCTAATGTAACATGTGTATCACGTCGTGAATTTCTATTTTTTGATCTTTTATATATTCTTCCTCCTCTTTTTCTTTTGAAAACTCGCTGATTTTTAGGAACCCTATATACAAATTCGCCACCGCGTTGTGTTTTTTTTCTACCTGCTTTATGCAATGCTTCTAACATAGGTCCTATAAACATAAAACCGCCTTTTTGCTTTTTCCGAGTAGCTCTTTTATGCACTTTACTTAACACTCGATGACTAAAATTACCAAAACGCTTAAAGGGTCCTCCTTTTTGTAACCCCATTTTTTTTTTTAATACCAAATAGTACCCCACCTTCTTTGTTTTGGAGGAACGTATGTAGTTGTACCACCATTTTGAATTCTCTTATAACGACGACGACGATAACCACCTTTTTGTTTTTTTGATTTTTTAAAAAATTTTTTTTATACCCCCTCCACCCATAATACTACCCAACCCTAACATTCCTAGGGCTGGTGCTAATAATCCTAAAAAACCGCCTTTTTGACGACGTGACTTCATGACTTTTTTTTTGTAGTAAAAACTTTTTTCTTCTTCTTCTTCTTATACTCTTTTTTTTTTTTTTTTTTAAATTTCTTTTTTTTTTAAAAAAAGTCAAAAAAAGTCAAGATTTAAAAAAATTTTATTCACATATCATAAATTACAGTATTTTCACCTGGGAAAATATTAGTTCGAATTCGTGAATTTTCATAACTATTTGTACAATTATCAAATAACAAATAACCATACGGGTTTTTATTAACATCGTCTAATACATTATCAAATACATTTCTTCTTAGTTTTTTATTATCAGCAATAGTATACATATTTCGTACATCGGCAATGTTTTTAAATATTACATGATATTGACTATTAATACGCGAATTTCGTAATTTTCCATCACTGTACATTAAATTTTGACATATAAAAATTACACTTATATTTTTATGATGTGCATCACGCGAAGCGTAATTATTTAGTTTGTTTAAATTTTCTTTTGAAGATAAACTTTTTTTAGTTTCATCTTGCATGAAAACATGGTTTAATTTATCTCTTGTTATTTTATCGTTATATATAATTGTAATTTTTTGAATTTTTTTTTCAACACATTTAGATAATGATTCAAAATTTAATATGTTTTTAACATTTTCATTAATTAAACAAAAACCCTTAATATGAATAAATCTTTAATTTTATCATTATTATTTTCGTCTTTTTCCTTTAAATTAGTTCGATAAGAATAAGATTTTGGACCTGTAGAACAAAATTGAGTAACCCATTCATTTTCTTTCAATTCATTTGTTAATTCTCCTAAATAATTTCCTGTTTTAACACCGTCTTCGTTATTTTTTTAAACATAAAAAACAGAATCAGTATCGAAATATAAAACACGTTCGCCTAGTTCATCAATTAAATCGAATAGTTTTAAACGAGCATAAGCCGTAACAAAACAAGCGATAATTACATTTCCTGTTTTTAACGGAGCTGTCATTTCATCTGTTTTTATGTAAGTAACTCTTAAAATTTCTCCATTAATAAAATCGATACTTGTTAATTTTACATTTGAATCATTCCCTAATTTTAATAATTCGTCATACTCGCTTAAAAAATCAACTTTCGTATTATTCTCATTTTGAGCAAATTTCCCCCAAAGTGCGTTTAATATTTGTTTAGCCGTACTACGTAAACCAGGATTGTAAGCAATTTTATTTTTATCAAGTAAAATTCCCTCATTTTCATAATAATTTTTAATATATTCATCTATTTTACTTTCGATTAAATTCCCATCAATATCGTAACATTCTTTCGGATATCCCGATGCTTCTTGCTTAATTTTTAAAAAACAATTTACATAATCTTGAAAAAAATTTTCTTTTCGAGAAAAATCATAGATTTCAAAAATTTTTATCATTCGATACCCTTTTTCAATAGCTTTATTTATTTCAATACTTGTCCATGTTCCCAACATACTTCTTTCATTTTCATTGTGAAAACAACGTGTTAATTGAGTAGAAGAAGCACACGTATAACATAAAGGAAATAATAATTTATCATTTATTCGTGAGGGTAGTACAGGAAAATATAAATTTTGAGGTGGTAAAATACGGCATTTTACTAACCCGAATACTTCAGATAATTTTTTATTTTCACATTCGTCTTCAATGTAAATTGGTGGATGACCTACAGGAAATTTATTACTTTTTTGAACGAAAGGGTATAAAGAAGTAAAATCGATGTACAAAATTTTTTCATTTTCATCAATAGCTCTAAACAAACAAACGGGTGATGTTCTTCCGCCGTAAAGCGCTTCACGAGGTTCTAAAGGTGTGTGTTCATAAAAAAAATAATTTTTTTCATCAAAATCATTTTTAGTAATTTTATTTTCCTCTAAAAAATCACATTCCCATTTTTCTACTACTTTAAACCCGTTTTTTTCTAATTGATGTGTAAATTTTTTAGTAGCTGAATAAAGATTACAACATTTTTCATTATTTATTTTATTAATTTCATATGGGAAAAAACATTTTGGACAACCGTGATAAAAACTCCCGTGAAATTGATAAACTGTATTATCACGTTCAAAATATCCGTCGACATAACGATTTAAAATCATTTTTTCACCATTTTGTGAGCATTTATATTCCAATTCTCCGTTACATTGTGTTTCATTAATTTGTTCTAACCAAATTAACGCTGTAATACTTTGTTTAACTTTCCCCCTGTATCCTGTTGCTGGAATAATTCCGACACATTTTTCTCTTAAAAAATTTAAACGAAATACTTTTAGCGCGAGACTCGCGATTGTAATGTTGGAAATCAGACTAAGAGCCTGTGCTCGTTCCAACACTTCTCAAAGAAAAGGTTTAATCACGTTCATTTAATCACATAGATGTTCTCACCGTTCTCACAGTCACTGTCTCTCTCGAAGGGTTTTGTCTCATCTCACAGTCACTCAGGAATTTAATCTTATCTACACCACCTATGAGCTCAATTACGTACGTTATTTATAATATAATCCCTAATCCTATAACTATCAAGTGCCACATTCTCATGTGACACAAATACACTCAATTCCCAACACACTCCCCTATTCATCTCCACAGGAGGCGAATATATAAATTGTGTCAAATTAACCTTCAACAATAACGATAACATAACTAGAAGTTCAAACACGTTGGCTTATATATAAAGTTCTCCAATTACTAATAAGTGATAAATGTTCAAAATTAATCTAACGTTCTAATTATATGTGTTATCTGTCCGATCAGTCCATCTCTTCTTGATCCAATTCAATTGCTGCTATGCGGTCTCTGGCCTCAGCTGCTGCCGTTCGTTTTGGGGTGAATTCTGGGGCATCAACTTTTAGGACTGCAGTAGTCGGTTCTTTTCTCTTTCTGTCGCAGGTCAACTCTAACGGATATAGGTGTTGTATTGCTCGTTCCAGGTACGAGGTTCCGGCTCGCAATTTGGCTGCTCTAACCACGCCATCTCGTCCTTGGATTAGATTCTCCACCACACCCATTTTCCATTTTCCACGATTCTTTTCTTCACTCTTTATCAACACCACCTCTCCGACGTTGATGTCCGCTTGCTTGCCGCCGTGTTTCAAACGATGTCGCTCTCGTAGCCCCCTCAGGTATTCGGTTGTCCAGCGTTTCCACACTGCTTCCTTACATCGCTTGAGATGTTTTGCTCGCTTTCTTAGATCTCTATCTTCGTGGTGGTATGGTTCCAACTCTGGTAGTATGTTTGGTTGTTCGAAAAGGAACGTGTTTGGTGTTAGAACTGGAAACTGGATGTCGTCTTCGAGGTAACTTAGAGGTCGGTTGTTTAACGACACTTCTATGTCAAGTATGACGTCTTGAAGTTCCTCCCAAGACAGGAAACCTTTCCCAATGGATTTGTACAAGGCTCTTTTGAACAACCCCACCATTCGCTCAAACTGCCCTGCCCACCAAGGAGCGCGACTGAGGTTAAACTGCCACTTGATGTCTTGATGGGCTAAGAAGTTGTTCAGCCGTTCGTCTGCCATCGCCTTCTTCAGCCATTTCGCAGCTCCAACGAAAGTTCCCCCATTGTCGGAATAAATCTTGACTGGTCTGCCACGTCGCGCGATGAATCTCTTGAGGCAGCTGATAAACTCAGACATTTGCATGTTTGGTAGTAACTCGAGGTACAGGCCACGGGTAACGCTGCAGGCAAACAGACCAGGTACGCTTTTCCTTCTACTTTCTTTCGTTTCTGGTACCTCAGAGGCCCCGCGTAATCGACTCCAACCACTTTGAATGGTGCGCTTCCGACCGTTCGGTCTCGTGGTAAGTTTCCGGGCGGTGGTTTTTGTAGCGCTTTCACCTGGAATCTCTTGCATCCATAGCAGGACCTTATTTCTTTCTTCGTTATTCTTCTTAACCGTGGTATCCAGTAACGGTCGCGTATCTTCGCCATAGTTATTCCCACTCCTCCATGGAGTGTGTCCCGATGCACTTGTTGAACCAATTTCTTGGTGAAGGTTGAGGTGTCAGGAAGGTAGATTGGATAGTGCCCCTGTATTCTGCCACGACACTCTAACAACCCATCTTGATTAGGCTGGAGGTTAAGTTGAAGCTTGTCTTCTTGATACTGCTCTCTCCACTCTCCTTCATGCTGTGTTCGACGTTCCCAGAACTGTCTTTGTGCGTCTAACTCTTCAGTGGTCAAAGGATTCTTCTTTCTCTCTTCACTCGGTACCCGGGTGTTAAATACGAATCTCGCTATCCACGCACATATTCTTAACGTTTTCCAGTGACTCCACTTCTCCAGAAGGGTGTCGAACTCATCTTTCTCTTGTGACACTATACCAAACAGGGTCTTGGTCGCTTTCGTTTCTGCTAGAGTAGTCTCGTTGGCAGTAGTGACGATATCTTCTGGCCAGTCTTCTTGGGTGTCTAACCAGCTCGGGCCTTTCCACCACGATTCGTGATCACCACCGAGATTTCCTCCTCTACTTGCCAGGTCTGCTGGGTTATCTTTCGTTCCGACATGACGGAAAACTGTTTGTCCCCGTTCTCGGATTTTTCGAACTCTGTTGCTCACGAACTGCTTGTATTCGCCTGGTTTCCGGATCCAATGCAGTGCGACTGTGCTATCCAGCCAACAGTACACCTGTGATACTGGGAATCCCTCCAATGCTTCTCGGACGTTGTGTGCCAGATTGACCGCCATGTGTCCCGAGACCAATTCAAGACGCGGAATAGTCAAGCCTTTCTTTGCCAATCTTGCTTTCGCGGTCACCAACCCCTTGCTACAATCTGAGAATAATTCATTGGGACACTAAAGCATCAATTAGCTTCCTTCTCGCTTATTTCACTATCGTGGGATAAATAACGTTGCTTTACCCCTCCCCACCCCCCACCAATCAATGTTGATTTCCAGGGGATACTTCTGAGGCCTAGAAAACAAAAATTCTGTCGCAACGTTGATCGGAGGGGGAAGGGGAGGGCACATTTTAAGGTTAAATCGCGTGCGCACATAAGTCACTTGACATACGCTGTGTCCCAATGTAATTATTCCACGATTGTCTGAAAATATTCAATATCAATGAATTGAAATTACGCACTGCCAAAATAATAAATAACGGATAAAAAGCAAACGGTGGAACTAAAATTACACGGCAGAATTATAAACGAATTATTTCAACATTTCAATGAACGAGCTTTCGCTGTTGCGAAGACCGCAACAATTGATCAAACGATCGCACGTCTACCTAACCGAATTGACTGTGATGAAAGGGAGTCAAACAAAATACTAAACCCACACTCATAGGTTGTCAGTGGTTTACTTTTACTATCCCTGTCCACTTCAGTTGTTCTAAATAAGCACAAAACAGTAGAAACTTGCGTTTTATTTGGCCCGCGTATTAAATGACAACCTAACAAAATAAGCGTAAAGACTGCATTTATAATTAGCTGTGCTATTATAATGGCTCCTGCACAGTACTCCATGCCTTTACTGCGTATTTCCCGCATAAACACGTTCTAAATAACAACTGTCTCTATCACGCTTATGATACAGATAAAGTTCTATATGCTGGTAACATTGAGGTAGCAAAATACCTAACTTAAACCGTATTTTTAACAGTACTCCATGTACGGCATAAATAATATTATAATTAGATTATCTTTTAACTTATTACCACGAATTTGGTGGAGTACTGTTATTTATCTGAGTAAAAGGGTCTGGACAGCAATAATTCAGCGCTTACAGTGAAGATTAAGTAAATATCTATCACTTCAACAAAAAAAACTGTCTAAAGAACACTCAGTTCTTTCGAATATAGACCTATTTTAGTGGAGTACTGTAGTGGAGTACTGTGCCGGTCAACCGATACGAATCGGAAACAATCGGAAAATTATTTCACTGATACTAATAGTCATCCCATAGTCGTTAATAGTAACCCTGACCTTCATTGAGTGTGTAATCAATAAAAATGTGACCCTGGTATTAATATTTATGACTTGCGCTTATTTCAGACAATCTGAGAATAATTCATTGGGACACTAAAGCATCAATTAGCTTCCTTCTCGCTTATTTCACAATCGTGGGATAAATAACGTTGCTTTACCCCTCCCCACCCCCCACCAATCAATGTTGATTTCCAGGGGATACTTCTGAGGCCTAGAAAACAAAAATTCTGTTGCAACGTTGATCGGAGGGGGAAGGGGAGGGCACATTTTAAGGTTAAATCGCGTGCGCACATAAGTCACTTGACATACGCTGTGTCCCAATGTAATTATTCCACGATTGTCTGAAAATATTCAAGATCAATGAATTGAAATTACGCACTGCCAAAATAATAAATAACGGATAAAAAGCAAACGGTGGAACTAAAATTACACGGCAGAATTATAAACGAATTATTTCAACATTTCAATGAACGAGCTTTCGCTGTTGCGAAGACCGCAACAATTGATCAAACGATCGCACGTCTACCTAACCGAATTGACTGTGATGAAAGGGAGTCAAACAAAATACTAAACCCACACTCATAGGTTGTCAGTGGTTTACTTTTACTATCCGTGTCCACTTCAGTTGTTCTAAATAAGCACAAAACAGTAGAAACTTGCGTTTTATTTGGCCCGCGTATTAAATGACAACCTAACAAAATAAGCGTAAAGACTGCATTTATAATTAGCTGTGCTATTATAATGGCTCCTGCACAGTACTCCATGCCTTTACTGCGTATTTCCCGCATAAACACGTTCTAAATAACAACTGTCTCTATCACGCTTATGATACAGATAAAGTTCTATATGCTGGTAACATTGAGGTAGCAAAATACCTAACTTAAACCGTATTTTTAACAGTACTCCATGTACGGCATAAATAATATTATAATTAGATTATCTTTTAACTTATTACCACTAATTTGGTGGAGTACTGTTATTTATCTGAGTAAAAGGGTCTGGACAGCAATAATTCAGCGCTTACAGTGAAGATTAAGTAAATATCTATCACTTCAACAAAAAAAACTGTCTAAAGAACACTCAGTTCTTTCGAATATAGACCTATTTTAGTGGAGTACTGTAATGGAGTACTGTGCCGGTCAACCGATACGAATCGGAAACAATCGGAAAATTATTTCACTGATACTAATAGTCATCCCATAGTCGTTAATAGTAACCCTGACCTTCATTGAGTGTGTAATCAATAAAAATGTGACCCTGGTATTAATATTTATGACTTGCGCTTATTTCAGACAATCTGAGAATAATTCATTGGGACACTAAAGCATCAATTAGCTTCCTTCTCGCTTATTTCACTATCGTGGGATAAATAACGTTGCTTTACCCCTCCCCACCCCCCAACAATCAATGTTGATTTCCAGGGGATACTTCTGAGGCCTAGAAAACAAAAATTCTGTCGCAACGTTGATCGGAGGGGGAAGGGGAGGGCACATTTTAAGGTTAAATCGCGTGCGCACATAAGTCACTTGACATACGCTGTGTCCCAATGTAATTATTCCACGATTGTCTGAAAATATTCAAGATCAATGAATTGAAATTACGCACTGCCAAAATAATAAATAACGGATAAAAAGCAAACGGTGGAACTAAAATTACACGGCAGAATTATAAACGAATTATTTCAACATTTCAATGAACGAGCTTTCGCTGTTGCGAAGACCGCAACAATTGATCAAACGATCGCACGTCTACCTAACCGAATTGACTGTGATGAAAGGGAGTCAAACAAAATACTAAACCCACACTCATAGGTTGTCAGTGGTTTACTTTTACTATCCCTGTCCACTTCAGTTGTTCTAAATAAGCACAAAACAGTAGAAACTTGCGTTTTATTTGGCCCGCGTATTAAATGACAACCTAACAAAATAAGCGTAAAGACTGCATTTATAATTAGCTGTGCTATTATAATGGCTCCTGCAGAGTACTCCATGCCTTTACTGCGTATTTCCCGCATAAACACGTTCTAAATAACAACTGTCTCTATCACGCTTATGATACAGATAAAGTTCTATATGCTGGTAACATTGAGGTAGCAAAATACCTAACTTAAACCGTATTTTTAACGATACTCCATGTACGGCATAAATAATATTATAATTAGATTATCTTTTAACTTATTACGACGAATTTGGTGGAGTACTGTTATTTATCTGAGTAAAAGGGTCTGGACAGCAATAATTCAGCGCTTACAGTGAAGATTAAGTAAATATCTATCACTTCAACAAAAAAAACTGTCTAAAGAACACTCAGTTCTTTCGAATATAGACCTATTTTAGTGGAGTACTGTAGTGGAGTACTGTGCCGGTCAACCGATACGAATCGGAAATAATCGGAAAATTATTTCACTGATACTAATAGTCATCCCATAGTCGTTAATAGTAACCCTGACCTTCATTGAGTGTGTAATCAATAAAAATGTGACCCTGGTATTAATATTTATGACTTGCGCTTATTTCAGACAATCTGAGAATAATTCATTGGGACACTAAAGCATCAATTAGCTTCCTTCTCGCTTATTTCACTATCGTGGGATAAATAACGTTGCTTTACCCCTCCCCACCCCCCACCAATCAATGTTGATTTCCAGGGGATACTTCTGAGGCCTAGAAAACAAAAATTCTGTCGCAACGTTGATCGGAGGGGGAAGGGGAGGGCACATTTTAAGGTTAAATCGCGTGCGCACATAAGTCACTTGACATACGCTGTGTCCCAATGTAATTATTCCACGATTGTCTGAAAATATTCAAGATCAATGAATTGAAATTACGCACTGCCAAAATAATAAATAACGGATAAAAAGCAAACGGTGGAACTAAAATTACACGGCAGAATTATAAACGAATTATTTCAACATTTCAATGAACGAGCTTTCGCTGTTGCGAAGACCGCAACAATTGATCAAACGATCGCACGTCTACCTAACCGAATTGACTGTGATGAAAGGGAGTCAAACAAAATACTAAACCCACACTCATAGGTTGTCAGTGGTTTACTTTTACTATCTGTGTCCACTTCAGTTGTTCTAAATAAGCACAAAACAGTAGAAACTTGCGTTTTATTTGGCCCGCGTATTAAATGACAACCTAACAAAATAAGCGTAAAGACTGCATTTATAATTAGCTGTGCTATTATAATGGCTCCTGCACAGTACTCCATGCCTTTACTGCGTATTTCCCGCATAAACACGTTCTAAATAACAACTGTCTCTATCACGCTTATGATACAGATAAAGTTCTATATGCTGGTAACATTGAGGTAGCAAAATACCTAACTTAAACCGTATTTTTAACAGTACTCCATCTACGGCATAAATAATATTATAATTAGATTATCTTTTAACTTATTACCACGAATTTGGTGGAGTACTGTTATTTATCTGAGTAAAAGGGTCTGGACAGCAATAATTCAGCGCTTACAGTGAAGATTAAGTAAATATCTATCACTTCAACAAAAAAAACTGTCTAAACAACACTCATTTCTTTCGAATATAGACCTATTTTAGTGGAGTACTGTAGTGGAGTACTGTGCCGGTCAACCGATACGAATCGGAAACAATCGGAAAATTATTTCACTGATACTAATAGTCATCCCATAGTCGTTAATAGTAACCCTGACCTTCATTGAGTGTGTAATCAATAAAAATGTGACCCTGGTATTAATATTTATGACTTGCGCTTATTTCAGACAATCTGAGAATAATTCATTGGGACACTAAAGCATCAATTAGCTTCCTTCTCGCTTATTTCACTATCGTGGGATAAATAACGTTGCTTTACCCCTCCCCACCCCCCACCAATCAATGTTGATTTCCAGGGGATACTTCTGAGGCCTAGAAAACAAAAATTCTGTCGCAACGTTGATCGGAGGGGGAAGGGGAGGGCACATTTTAAGGTTAAATCGCGTGCGCACATAAGTCACTTGACATACGCTGTGTCCCAATGTAATTATTCCACGATTGTCTGAAAATATTCAAGATCAATGAATTGAAATTACGCACTGCCAAAATAATAAATAACGGATAAAAAGCAAACGGTGGAACTAAAATTACACGGCAGAATTATAAACGAATTATTTCAACATTTCAATGAACGAGCTTTCGCTGTTGCGAAGACCGCAACAATTGATCAAACGATCGCACGTCTACCTAACCGAATTGACTGTGATGAAAGGGAGTCAAACAAAATACTAAACCCACACTCATAGGTTGTCAGTGGTTTACTTTTACTATCCGTGTCCACTTCAGTTGTTCTAAATAAGCACAAAACAGTAGAAACTTGCGTTTTATTTGGCCCGCGTATTAAATGACAACCTAACAAAATAAGCGTAAAGACTGCATTTATAATTAGCTGTGCTATTATAATGGCTCCTGCACAGTACTCCATGCCTTTACTGCGTATTTCCCGCATAAACACGTTCTAAATAACAACTGTCTCTATCATGCTTATGATACAGATAAAGTTCTATATGCTGGTAACATTGAGGTAGCAAAATACCTAACTTAAACCGTATTTTTAACAGTACTCCATGTACGGCATAAATAATATTATAATTAGATTATCTTTTAACTTATTACCACGAATTTGGTGGAGTACTGTTATTTATCTGAGTAAAAGGGTCTGGACAGCAATAATTCAGCGCTTACAGTGAAGATTAAGTAAATATCTATCACTTCAACAAAAAAAAACTGTCTAAAGAACACTCAGTTCTTTCGAATATAGACCTATTTTAGTGGAGTACTGTAGTGGAGTACTGTGCCGGTCAACCGATACGAATCGGAAACAATCGGAAAATTATTTCACTGATACTAATAGTCATCCCATAGTCGTTAATAGTAACCCTGACCTTCATTGAGTGTGTAATCAATAAAAATGTGACCCTGGTATTAATATTTATGACTTGCGCTTATTTCAGACAATCTGAGAATAATTCATTGGGACACTAAAGCATCAATTAGCTTCCTTCTCGCTTATTTCACTATCGTGGGATAAATAACGTTGCTTTACCCCTCCCCACCCCCCACCAATCAATGTTCATTTCCAGGGGATACTTCTGAGGCCTAGAAAACAAAAATTCTGTCGCAACGTTGATCGGAGGGGGAAGGGGAGGGCACATTTTAAGGTTAAATCGCGTGCGCACATAAGTCACTTGACATACGCTGTGTCCCAATGTAATTATTCCACGATTGTCTGAAAATATTCAAGATCAATGAATTGAAATTACGCACTGCCAAAATAATAAATAACGGATAAAAAGCAAACGGTGGAACTAAAATTACACGGCAGAATTATAAACGAATTATTTCAACATTTCAATGAACGAGCTTTCGCTGTTGCGAAGACCGCAACAATTGATCAAACGATCGCACGTCTACCTAACCGAATTGACTGTGATGAAAGGGAGTCAAACAAAATACTAAACCCACACTCATAGGTTGTCAGTGGTTTACTTTTACTATCCGTGTCCACTTCAGTTGTTCTAAATAAGCACAAAACAGTAGAAACTTGCGTTTTATTTGGCCCGCGTATTAAATGACAACCTAACAAAATAAGCGTAAAGACTGCATTTATAATTAGCTGTGCTATTATAATGGCTCCTGCACAGTACTCCATGCCTTTACTGCGTATTTCCCGCATAAACACGTTCTAAATAACAACTGTCTCTATCACGCTTATGATACAGATAAAGTTCTATATGCTGGTAACATTGAGGTAGCAAAATACCTAACTTAAACCGTATTTTTAACAGTACTCCATGTACGGCATAAATAATATTATAATTAGATTATCTTTTAACTTATTACCACGAATTTGGTGGAGTACTGTTATTTATCTGAGTAAAAGGGTCTGGACAGCAATAATTCAGCGCTTACAGTGAAGATTAAGTAAATATCTATCACTTCAACAAAAAAAACTGTCTAAAGAACACTCAGTTCTTTCGAATATAGACCTATTTTAGTGGAGTACTGTAGTGGAGTACTGTGCCGGTCAACCGATACGAATCGGAAACAATCGGAAAATTATTTCACTGATACTAATAGTCATCCCATAGTCGTTAATAGTAACCCTGACCTTCATTGAGTGTGTAATCAATAAAAATGTGACCCTGGTATTAATATTTATGACTTGCGCTTATTTCAGACAATCTGAGAATAATTCATTGGGACACTAAAGCATCAATTAGCTTCCTTCTCGCTTATTTCACTATCGTGGGATAAATAACGTTGCTTTACCCCTCCCCACCCCCCACCAATCAATGTTGATTTCCAGGGGATACTTCTGAGGCCTAGAAAACAAAAATTCTGTCGCAACGTTGATCGGAGGGGGGAGGGGAGGGCACATTTTAAGGTTAAATCGCGTGCGCACATAAGTCACTTGACATACGCTGTGTCCCAATGTAATTATTCCACGATTGTCTGAAAATATTCAAGATCAATGAATTGAAATTACGCACTGCCAAAATAATAAATAACGGATAAAAAGCAAACGGTGGAACTAAAATTACACGGCAGAATTATAAACGAATTATTTCAACATTTCAATGAACGAGCTTTCGCTGTTGCGAAGACCGCAACAATTGATCAAACGATCGCACGTCTACCTAACCGAATTGACTGTGATGAAAGGGAGTCAAACAAAATACTAAACCCACACTCATAGGTTGTCAGTGGTTTACTTTTACTATCCGTGTCCACTTCAGTTGTTCTAAATAAGCACAAAACAGTAGAAACTTGCGTTTTATTTGGCCCGCGTATTAAATGACAACCTAACAAAATAAGCGTAAAGACTGCATTTATAATTAGCTGTGCTATTATAATGGCTCCTGCACAGTACTCCATGCCTTTACTGCGTATTTCCCGCATAAACACGTTCTAAATAACAACTGTCTCTATCACGCTTATGATACAGATAAAGTTCTATATGCTGGTAACATTGAGGTAGCAAAATACCTAACTTAAACCGTATTTTTAACAGTACTCCATGTACGGCATAAATAATATTATAATTAGATTATCTTTTAACTTATTACCACGAATTTGGTGGAGTACTGTTATTTATCTGAGTAAAAGGGTCTGGACAGCAATAATTCAGCGCTTACAGTGAAGATTAAGTAAATATCTATCACTTCAACAAAAAAAACTGTCTAAAGAACACTCAGTTCTTTCGAATATAGACCTATTTTAGTGGAGTACTGTAGTGGAGTACTGTGCCGGTCAACCGATACGAATCGGAAACAATCGGAAAATTATTTCACTGATACTAATAGTCATCCCATAGTCGTTAATAGTAACCCTGACCTTCATTGAGTGTGTAATCAATAAAAATGTGACCCTGGTATTAATATTTATGACTTGCGCTTATTTCAGACAATCTGAGAATAATTCATTGGGACACTAAAGCATCAATTAGCTTCCTTCTCGCTTATTTCACTATCGTGGGATAAATAACGTTGCTTTACCCCTCCCCACCCCCCACCAATCAATGTTCATTTCCAGGGGATACTTCTGAGGCCTAGAAAACAAAAATTCTGTTGCAACGTTGATCGGAGGGGGAAGGGGAGGGCACATTTTAAGGTTAAATCGCGTGCGCACATAAGTCACTTGACATACGCTGTGTCCCAATGTAATTATTCCACGATTGTCTGAAAATATTCAAGATCAATGAATTGAAATTACGCACTGCCAAAATAATAAATAACGGATAAAAAGCAAACGGTGGAACTAAAATTACACGGCAGAATTATAAACCAATTATTTCAACATTTCAATGAACGAGCTTTCGCTGTTGCGAAGACCGCAACAATTGATCAAACGATCGCACGTCTACCTAACCGAATTGACTGTGATGAAAGGGAGTCAAACAAAATACTAAACCCACACTCATAGGTTGTCAGTGGTTTACTTTTACTATCCGTGTCCACTTCACTTGTTCTAAATAAGCACAAAACAGTAGAAACTTGCGTTTTATTTGGCCCGCGTATTAAATGACAACCTAACAAAATAAGCGTAAAGACTGCATTTATAATTAGCTGTGCTATTATAATGGCTCCTGCACAGTACTCCATGCCTTTACTGCGTATTTCCCGCATAACACGTTCTAAATATCTCTCTATCACGCTTATGATACAGATAAAGTTCTATATGCTGGTAACATTGAGGTAGCAAAATACCTAACTTAAACCGTATTTTTAACAGTACTCCATGTACGGCATAAATAATATTATAATTAGATTATCTTTTAACTTATTACCACGAATTTGGTGGAGTACTGTTATTTATCTGAGTAAAAGGGTCTGGACAGCAATAATTCAGCGCTTACAGTGAAGATTAAGTAAATATCTATCACTTCAACAAAAAAAACTGTCTAAAGAACACTCAGTTCTTTCGAATATAGACTTATTTTAGTGGAGTACTGTAGTGGAGTACTGTGCCGGTCAACCTATACGAATCGGAAACAATCGGAAAATTATTTCACTGATACTAATAGTCATCCCATAGTCGTTAATAGTAACCCTGACCTTCATTGAGTGTGTAATCAATAAAAATGTGACCCTGGTATTAATATTTATGACTTGCGCTTATTTCAGACAATCTGAGAATAATTCATTGGGACACTAAAGCATCAATTAGCTTCCTTCTCGCTTATTTCACTATCGTGGGATAAATAAGGTTGCTTTACCCCTCCCCACCCCCCACCAATCAATGTTGATTTCCAGGGGATACTTCTGAGGCCTAGAAAACAAAAATTCTGTCGCAACGTTGATCGGAGGGGGAAGGGGAGGGCACATTTTAAGGTTAAATCGCGTGCGCACATAAGTCACTTGACATACGCTGTGTCCCAATGTAATTATTCCACGATTGTCTGAAAATATTCAAGATCAATGAATTGAAATTACGCACTGCCAAAATAATAAATAACGGATAAAAAGAAAACGGTGGAACTAAAATTACACGGCAGAATTATAAACGAATTATTTCAACATTTCAATGAACGAGCTTTCGCTGTTGCGAAGACCGCAACAATTGATCAAACGATCGCACGTCTACCTAACCGAATTGACCGTGATGAAAGGGAGTCAAACAAAATACTAAACCCACACTCATAGGTTGTCAGTGGTTTACTTTTACTATCTGTGTCCACTTCAGTTGTTCTAAATAAGCACAAAACAGTGGAAACTTGCGTTTTATTTGGCCCGCGTATTAAATGACAACCTAACAAAATAAGCGTAAAGACTGCATTTATAATTAGCTGTGCTATTATAATGGCTCCTGCACAGTACTCCATGCCTTTACTGCGTATTTCCCGCATAAACACGTTCTAAATAACAACTGTCTCTATCACGCTTATGATACAGATAAAGTTCTATATGCTGGTAACATTGAGGTAGCAAAATACCTAACTTAAAACCGTATTTTTAACAGTACTCCATCTACGGCATAAATAATATTATAATTAGATTATCTTTTAACTTATTACCACGAATTTGGTGGAGTACTGTTATTTATCTGAGTAAAAGGGTCTGGACAGCAATAATTCAGCGCGCTTACAGTGAAGATTAAGTAAATATCTATCACTTCAACAAAAAAAACTGTCTAAAGAACACTCAGTTCTTTCGAATATAGACCTATTTTAGTGGAGTACTGTAGTGGAGTACTGTGCCGGTCAACCGATACGAATCGGAAACAATCGGAAAATTATTTCACTGATACTAATAGTCATCCCATAGTCGTTAATAGTAACCCTGACCTTCATTGAGTGTGTAATCAATAAAAATGTGACCCTGGTATTAATATTTATGACTTGCGCTTATTTCAGACAATCTGAGAATAATTCATTGGGACACTAAAGCATCAATTCGCTTCCTTCTCGCTTATTTCACTATCGTGGGATAAATAACGTTGCTTTACCCCTCCCCACCCCCCACCAATCAATGTTGATTTCCAGGGGATACTTCTGAGGCCTAGAAAACAAAAATTCTGTTGCAACGTTGATCGGAGGGGGAAGGGGAGGGCACATTTTAAGGTTAAATCGCGTGCGCACATAAGTCACTTGACATACGCTGTGTCCCAATGTAATTATTCCACGATTGTCTGAAAATATTCAAGATCAATGAATTGAAATTACGCACTGCCAAAATAATAAATAACGGATAAAAAGCAAACGGTGGAACTAAAATTACACGGCAGAATTATAAACGAATTATTTCAACATTTCAATGAACGAGCTTTCGCTGTTGCGAAGACCGCAACAATTGATCAAACGATCGCACGTCTACCTAACCGAATTGACTGTGATGAAAGGGAGTCAAACAAAATACTAAACCCACACTCATAGGTTGTCAGTGGTTTACTTTTACTATCCGTGTCCACTTCAGTTGTTCTAAATAAGCACAAAACAGTAGAAACTTGCGTTTTATTTGGCCCGCGTATTAAATGACAACCTAACAAAATAAGCGTAAAGACTGCATTTATAATTAGCTGTGCTATTATAATGGCTCCTGCACAGTACTCCATGCCTTTACTGCGTATTTCCCGCATAAACACGTTCTAAATAACAACTGTCTCTATCACGCTTATGATACAGATAAAGTTCTATATGCTGGTAACATTGAGGTAGCAAAATACCTAACTTAAACCGTATTTTTAACAGTACTCCATCTACGGCATAAATAATATTATAATTAGATTATCTTTTAACTTATTACCACGAATTTGGTGGAGTACTGTTATTTATCTGAGTAAAAGGGTCTGGACAGCAATAATTCAGCGCTTACAGTGAAGATTAAGTAAATATCTATCACTTCAACAAAAAAAACTGTCTAAAGAACACTCAGTTCTTTCGAATATAGACCTATTTTAGTGGAGTACTGTAGTGGAGTACTGTGCCGGTCAACCGATACGAATCGGAAACAATCGGAAAATTATTTCACTGATACTAATAGTCATCCCATAGTCGTTAATAGTAACCCTGACCTTCATTGAGTGTGTAATCAATAAAAATGTGACCCTGGTATTAATATTTATGACTTGCGCTTATTTCAGACAATCTGAGAATAATTCATTGGGACACTAAAGCATCAATTAGCTTCCTTCTCGCTTATTTCACTATCGTGGGATAAATAACGTTGCTTTACCCCTCCCCACCCCCCACCAATCAATGTTGATTTCCAGGGGATACTTCTGAGGCCTAGAAAACAAAAATTCTGTTGCAACGTTGATCGGAGGGGGAAGGGGAGGGCACATTTTAAGGTTAAATCGCGTGCGCACATAAGTCACTTGACATACGCTGTGTCCCAATGTAATTATTCCACGATTGTCTGAAAATATTCAAGATCAATGAATTGAAATTACGCACTGCCAAAATAATAAATAACGGATAAAAAGCAAACGGTGGAACTAAAATTACACGGCAGAATTATAAACGAATTATTTCAACATTTCAATGAACGAGCTTTCGCTGTTGCGAAGACCGCAACAATTGATCAAACGATCGCACGTCTACCTAACCGAATTGACTGTGTGATGAAAGGGAGTCAAACAAAATACTAAACCCACACTCATAGGTTGCCAGTGGTTTACTTTTACTATCCGTGTCCACTTCAGTTGTTCTAAATAAGCAAAAAAACAGTAGAAACTTGCGTTTTATTTGGCCCGCGTATTAAATGACAATAATTAGCTGTGCTATTATAATGGCTCCTGCACAGTACTCCATGCCTTTACTGCGTATTTCCCGCATAAACACGTTCTAAATAACAACTGTCTCTATCACGCTTATGATACAGATAAAGTTCTATATGCTGGTAACATTGAGGTAGCAAAATACCTAACTTAAACCGTATTTTTAACAGTACTCCATCTACGGCATAAATAATATTATAATTAGATTATCTTTTAACTTATTACCACGAATTTGGTGGAGTACTGTTATTTATCTGAGTAAAAGGGTCTGGACAGCAATAATTCAGCGCTTACAGTGAAGATTAAGTAAATATCTATCACTTCAACAAAAAAAACTGTCTAAAGAACACTCAGTTCTTTCGAATATGGACCTATCTTAGTGGAGTACTGTAGTGGAGTACTGTGCCGGTCAACCGATACGAATCGGAAACAATCGGAAAATTATTTCACTGATACTAATAGTCATCCCATAGTCGTTAATAGTAACCCTGACCTTCATTGAGTGTGTAATCAATAAAAATGTGACCCTGGTATTAATATTTATGACTTGCGCTTATTTCAGACAATCTGAGAATAATTCATTGGGACACTAAAGCATCAATTAGCTTCCTTCTCGCTTATTTCACTATCGTGGGATAAATAACGTTGCTTTACCCCTCCCCACCCCCCACCAATCAATGTTGATTTCCAGGGGATACTTCTGAGGCCTAGAAAACAAAAATTCTGTCGCAACGTTGATCGGAGGGGGAAGGGGAGGGCACATTTTAAGGTTAAATCGCATGCGCACATAAGTCACTTGGCATACGCTGTGTCCCAATGTAATTATTCCACGATTGTAGTTCCCGAAGGTTGTTTGGCTACGGCGTACACTGCTGCTCCCACACCCTTGCCGCTGGCATCTCCAAAGGCGAGTAGGATGAATGACGTCGCTGATTTTTTCTTGGTACTTGGGAATAGATCTGGGAAGAGCGACCTGACTTGGCAGATTGTTTTCCCATCGTTTCCATTGTTTCGTTAGGTCGTTGGACAGTTTAGCGTCCCAAGCGCGTTTCTCATCATAGGCGTCACGATACAGGACTTTTCCACCGAGCGTGATAGGCGACGACACACCAAGTGGATCATAAATTCGTGCCACTTTTCCTAAGATTCCCCTCTTTGTTGGTTCGGCTGGTTCACTTGGGAAGCTCACTCCAATGGTGTCTCTTTGTTTATGCCACACGAGGCCTAGCAGGCTGCTTTCTCCAGAGACTGTTCCGAGTTGTTGTTTCGCGTAGCTGGTTCCTTCTTCGTTGGTCTCTTCAACAGTCTGTTCTAACTCTCTCACGTTTGATCCCCACTTGTGCAGTTTAAATTTCGCTTCCTCAAAGATTTTGGTCGCTGCTTCTTTTACGTCCTTAGCTTCTTGGACTGTGGATCCTCCCGTTACAAAGTCATCCACATACATGCTTTGCTCAATTTCGCTCACAATTTCCGGCTGCTCTGGACGGCTTTTCTCTAGATGTTGCTGGATCACTCCCCCTAGGAGAAAGGGCGAAGGAGCAAGGCCAAACAAGGCTCTGGTGAATCTTAAGGTCTCGATGGTTTTGGATTTCAGGTCAGTGAACCAGTGGAAACGGAGGGCGTCTCGGTCTTCTTTCCTTACTCTCACTTGTAGGAAGGCTTGTTTAAGGTCTCTTGTTACGGCAACTGGGTGGAAGCGACCACGAACTAGAACGTTCCAAAGACGGTTTTGGAGAGGAGGCCCCACCTCCAAACATTCGTTGAGTGACGGTGCTTGCTGGTGTTCTCTGGCGGAAGCGTCATATACGATGCGAAGTTTGGTAGTTGCTGACGATTCCCGGACCACTGCTTTGTGAGGAAGATAGAACTCGACTCCAGTCGCTGGTTCTGTCGCACGCTCCACGACACCTTGCGCTAGTTGATCTTGTATGATCGTGTTGTAATCGTTCAGTAAATTGGACTTCCGAGTTTGTTCACGAGGGTGTTGAGTCTTCGGAGACTTCCCTTCTCGTTGCTTGGAAGCGGTGGATGGTTTCCCTTCCAAGGAAGACCTGTCTCGTGCCAACCCTCGTCGCTGCGCTTGAGTTGCTCGCGGAATTCCGAGTAGACGGTTTCCTGGGCACCGGTTGGTGAGTCCTCTAGCCCCAACACGTCCAGACGACACAGTTCATCGTAGTCGGTAGCTGAAGTCTGCGTCAGGAATATCTTTCCAACGTCTATTCCCTCTGCGCCTGATGTCATTATGGTCCACCCAAACTTGGTTTTCTCTGGTACTGGATCACCAATACGACCCACTTTCTGCTGGCTTCCGGTCTTGATCTTGGTGTACTCACTTGCGCCAAGGATTACATGAACAGGTAGTTTGTCTCTGTCGTCTGTATCCTCCATGACTACGCCTTGTAGGTGGGAGTAACTGCGTATCATTTCGTCGTACTTTGGGTTGTGCACGGTTAGAAGTTCCTTGCGGTCGACTTTTGTAACTTCTGCTTCGAGACTGAAGTCACCTTTCACATTTGACATCTTTAGTCGGTAAATTTCGACTCTCTTTGTCACAGCCCCGATCATCATCTCTATACGTCGCACCTCTGTTCGTTCTGGCTTCGAACGTAGCTTATCTAACAACGCCGCTGACACGTAAGAACTACCGGCGCCGGTGTCCAGTAGAGCTCGGCACTTGACACCATTTATCTCGATTACGACGACCCGATGACAAACAACGTTGACGTCATTTCTGGCTGTCTTCATGTTATCTTCATTCACTTTATCGCAGATTGAAGTGTGGTGTTTCCGCTTGCATACTTGGCATACCGCGTGACTTCGACAATCGGCTGCTCGGTGTTTACTCCCGGTGCAATTAAAACACAGACGTTTTTCACTTAGCTTCTTCTTTCGGTCTGCTACCGAGGTAAAGTTATCACAGTTAATTGATTTATGTGTAGAACTTTCACAAAACGCACATACCTTCGCTGGTTGACCATGATCTTGAGCGTAAAAGCTTCGGTTTCGTGGATATTGGGTTTTGTCTTGTGGCGTTTCGCGATCTTCTACTGGGTGTATGTCTTTCCACTTCCTAAGAGCTTCCAGAAGTTGCGTAAAATCCCACTCTTGCCAATTCTCTTGACCACGAACCAGATCGGCCTTTATGCCTTTGAGTTTGTCGATCACGCTTCGAACATTTCCCTTGACGTCCTGGAGTTTTCCAAGTGTCTCCAACGACTGTACATTGTACATCAAAGTCTTATAAAATTGGTGTACCTTTGGTGGACGGGATCCTGTAATCGTTGGAAGGGCCGCGAGGTTGCGCACGTACGCGTGAACGATTTCACTGGTTTTCCCATATTCATTTTTTAGGATGGTTTTCGCTCGTTTATAGCCATCATCAGTGAATGGTAATCCGTCAATATCTTCTCTTACCTTAGGTTCAAGCAATTCCTTTAAATAGGCGAATTTTGTCACAGTGCTATATCGGTTTTGTCGATCTCCGCTTCAAATTTGTTCCAAAACGTCAGCCACTGTTCGTGTGTGCCATTGAACTTTGTAATGGCTAGCTTCGGTAACTTCACTTGCTCCTTTTGAGTGGGTTTTCCGGTCGATTGGGCTTTCTGGTTAAGTTCAAGTTGTAGTTCGAGTTTCGCGCGTTCAAACTGGAGTTGTTCTTCTCGTTCACGGGCGATTTGTTCACTTTCCTTTTGTTTCTTCTCGCGTTTCTCATTCTGTTCCATCTAAGCGAGATGCTTAGTAAGGTTCTCGATTTCGCAATCCACTTCGTGTATCTGTTCTTCGATTTCTAGAGCCCATGTTGCCACATCTTCTGCGCTTTCGCTCTTGTTTAGTTTCGCTTGTTCAGCTTCTCGCTTTAAGCTATCTGCTTCTCCAACGATAGCGAGCAGAGCTTCCTTGTGTCGCCGTATTGCTTGAAAATTGCCCTTTTGTACCACAGACTTCGTCTTGTTATGAGTTAATTTCAGTAGTTGCAATTTATTGGTCACGTCTTCTATTTTCCCTTCTATTTTATTTGTAATTTATATTTTAAATCGGTAAATTCAATTGATTTTGAAAACATTTGTTCATTTTCAGGTAATGTTACTAGTTGTCTTTCAGTCTTTATATTAGGTCTTTCCACATCCGAACCCTTAAAATTTTTCAATAAGTGTTTCTCAAAAAATGTTTTTTTTACTTGTATTATAGAAAAAGTTATAGCGTTTTCATACAAAGCTTCACAATTTTTTTTAATATCAATTTTAATACTATGAATAATTTTTTTCTTCTTCCATTCGTCTTTCAAATCTATTGTTAAAGAAGCATCTGAAAAGCTAGTTTCAGTATAAGTATAAGGCGGGTAAGGTGGTGTTGTTGAAATGCCACCGTCGTTTGCGATAATCTCTTCTCTAATAACACCTCTTCTCCACGATTTTCCCCTAAAATTATAAACTCCGTTTACTACTTTTGGGATAATAGGTGAAAAACTTGTTAATTCCAAATGCCAAAAACGATAATTTTTAAAAATTATTTTTTTATTTCCATAAATATTCAAAATTTTTACGGATTCAGGAATCTTAAAAATTTTTTCATACACTCTCGCTGCAAAAAGAAGAACCTCGTAGAAGGCGCAATGACAATTTGGTTTTACATGTTGACTACATCTCTTTATATCCTTATTAAAATACCTTAGTAATTTTTCGTATTTTTCTACATTAAAATGTTCTAAATTTATAGCGGGAATACAAAATTCTTTACATAAACTAGATTCAATATTACCCCCTTTATAACCAATTAAAACATTCTTCGTTTTCTCCATTTTTTCTTTAAAATATGTAAAAAATTCTAATTGACTAAGATAATATTTGTTTTTTCTATAATTGTATAATTTTAATTCATGAATTGAAAATTGATGTCTCACACAACTTTTATTTCTTCCATCCAAATAATTATATGGATTTTCACCAAAAAGATCTTCAGCAAAACAATGAATTAAATCATGTCTTTTTGTTTCCATATCAAAAATAGAAACTTCTCGATAGTAACGTTTACCATTAATTTGATAACATTCACAATCCATGATATGTGTTACATTTTCAAAAATTTTTTCTCCTTTTTCTTTAAATAAATCTTCATGCTCGTCTATTTGATTAAATTGAGTATCATAGATTGAATACATGTTGAATACTAAAAAAAAAATAGAAAAATATTTTATAGTTATACTTTTTTTTTTTTACCAAAAAAAAACTATATAAGAAAACACTGAAAAAACAGAAAAACAGAAAAAATTTTCAAAATGGAGACAATGATAGGATTTCATATGGATTCGAAAAAAAATAGTCAAGAATTGCTACGAAGATATATAGAAGAACTAAAAAATATGCTTTTAGTTGATGAAAGATTGGGAGAAAAAAAAATTGATGAAGAAAGCCAAAAATACTTGGAATGGTGGTATTACAAGATTATGAATTACATTCATCGTGTAGCAACTGTGCAAGGACGTCTTCAAAAATTACTTTCACAAATTAATGAAGAAGAAAAAAAAGAAATATTACCTATTTGGAAAGTGTTATCAACAGCAATTAACATTTACAGAAAACAGAGGCTTCAACGAAATATAAATGAACCACTAGATAATTCTATTATTACATGCGTGATTATGATAAAACATGCATTATTCCGATTAGAATATCTCCACAACAACAACCAACATCAATGAAAGTACATCTACTTGATAGTTACTTAATTACCTGGGAAAATTGTCTTGAACTAGTTCAATAATATTTGTTTAAAATATTCATAATTCTCTTCACAAATTAATCTTTTATGACATGGGCAATTTATTTTCTTTTTCATCTCTTCAAATTCTTTGTCATAATTTTTCACATATCGATGCTTGTTGTATCTTGTAAAATCTTCATTAAATCGTTTGCAAACTTCTTCATTATCATTTTTCAAAATATCCAAAGTGATGGGTAGAAATAATTCAATCATCTTTTTATGATTAACATAAGCGCAACTTTTTTTTTCCATATTTGTATTAGTTCTTCACTTATCACTTCAATATAAATTGTTCTTAATAGTTCAGCACAAAAATTTATATTTCTATCATCACAACTGTATTCTCCAAAACAAGAGAAGAACAAAGGTTTTTGAGAATTCTTTTTTTTTTTTCAATTCATTTCAACCCTTATATATTAATAAATTTTATTTTTTTTTACTTTTCACTTTATATGGTGACATTATTTTGTATAAATTAAGCGTTAATTATTTCAAAAATTACATTCATTCATTCATCATGAATAAGAGATCATCTGAAAATCTTTTTGATGAAAGAACTGATAATAAACGAATAAAACAAGATGATATTACTTGGAAATGGATTTTCACAATGATTCCATCATTCCGTAATTTTCATAATCGTTATTTTGGATATCTCTACTGGTGTATTGGTTTGTTTCATTTATATTCTGGTGGATTTACAAAATTAATTCAAAGAGAAGAAGAAGATGAAAAATCAGCACATGGATGTGGAGAACCCTACCCGTTTTGGTTGTTTAATGGAACTCCTAATAAAATGTATAAAATTGAAAAAGAATTTTTACCTTACGTGACTATATCGAATGGTGTTAATTACTTTTTAGTACCTGACATTAACGATAGTGATGATAAATGGTGTGTAAAATACGATCGAGATCTAGCAGAATTTATATTATTTCGTGACAATAGATTTCTTTTTTCTTTTTTTCCAAAAAAATCCGTAGTTAATGAATATTATTTTCAAATGCTAACATGTAATTTTGAAAATTTTGAAAATGAAAAAATCCCGTAAAACTGGTTTAATATTTTAATATGTAAAAGACTTTCAAAACCTCCAATGATAAATACACCCTTCACAGCATGTTTATACAAAGGAAGATGTTTGGAAGAAAAAACATTTAAAATCTATACATTATTATACAATGTTATTTCAAACAAAAATTATTTGAAAGTTTGTTTTTTTCTATTTTCTCTAGCTCCAAATCTTTTTTATCAAACCGTTGAGTGTTTCAACTGTGAATGTAATATAAGCGAAGTATATAATTTAGTATTGTGTTTCTTATGTTATTGTGATGCTCATAATCCAACTGGTGTATTAAAACGAAATCGAAAATACTCGTGCAATTCTCAATTAATGGTAACACATATACGACTATTTGGAGGACTTGGTAGTATAAGTTGTAAATATAAAAATTGCCGACAACAAGGTAAATCTCCTGAAATAAATAAAGGATACGAAATGTACGAAATTGATATGCTATCTGACGAGCAAATAGAAATAGAAAAAAAACAAAAAAGAATTTACTCGCGCGAACCGCAAACTTATCATCATTGTAATGAACATAATGAAAGCGTTGACGGAAATGAAATCGAATTTTTTACTCGTAATGATGATAATTTCTTTAAAATCATGGCGTTAGCTAATTTTGATGACATTTATTTAGCCGTTAATAGTATGATTCGAAATTTATCATCAAAAACTACTGATCAATTCAAAGAAGATTTTCAAAAATATAAATACAATAATAATAATGATTTATTACTGTAGCATATCATTTAATTTATTAAATGAAGAAATGTAAATATCTCTATTTTCAAAAACAAAAATACTATTTTGTAATAATTCTAATTCTTTAGATAAATTTTCATGTTGTTTAAATGTTTTTATTTTACAAGATAAATTGTTACTTAATATAGCAAATAAAGTCTTTCCTACACGTCCATTACCGTCCGAAAACGGGTGGATATATTGTAATGAAAAATATACACGTGTTATAATATTTTTACTTAAAGAATTCTTAATATAAAATTCGTCCAATAGTCTTATTCATCTATATATTCGGGTAAAGGAGGGCAATGATTTCCTATTATTCTTCTAAAATTTGAATATTCACCACCGTTTTTCATACAATATTTATGTAAAAAAATACATATTTCACTTATTTTCATTTTTTCCATTTTTTCTTTTTTTTTTAAATAAAAAATATTAATTGCATTACTCAATTTTCCACAAGAATACCAAAAAAACCCATCACCCTCGTTTTCGTCCATTTTCACTACATCGTAAGCAAAAATTTTAACTTTCAAATGAAATAATAATTCTTCTTTTTTCATTTTTTTTTATTGAAAATAATATGTTGTTATTATCACCGATGACGCTAACAATGTCAAAAAAAAAACTTTTTTTAAATATTTTCTTTCTCTTCTTCTTTTAATTTCACGTTCAAAATAGTCTGTAGCTTTTAAATCTTTTACTGTCAATTCCACAAGAAATTCTACTTCTTCTTTCGATATTTTCCCGCTTTTTTCACAAATTAAAATTAATCCATAAAAAACGATAATTATTCCCTCATTCAGTTCGTCGTTGTTAAACCTTCGATAAATCTGATGTAACTGATTACAGTCGAATTCCATGTGTCTTACTATTGTTTCTTCCATTACCTTCAAAATTTGTTTTTCCAAATATCGATTTTGATAGATAATCCCCTTATCTTTAAGTCGAGTAATAATAACATTCATCTTACTTTCTTTTTTTCTGATTTTTTTAATTCGTTTCTGTATCTACTCTCCATTAACTCAATATCAATTAAACATTCTTTTATATCAGTTTGTTTATCTATTTTTTTTTTAATCATAAAAAGACGTCTTAATTCTTTAAATTTATTTTCTGCAGCAACTATAATATCGCTATTTGTTTTTGTATATATTGGAAATTCTAATAATTTAACTGTTTTTTGGTTAATAATAATTTTCTAAGATAATATTTTTCTTTTTTTTTTCTTGTCTTGTTCGAAGATTTCATCATCTTCTTCTTCTTCTTGTTCTTGTTCTTCAAATGCAGCCCTTAACCAATCTAAATTTTTACCTTTTTTTGGTATTTTAAATTCAGCGAATACCGAATCACTCCCTAAAGGATTAATTACTTTATGGGGTATAAATCCCGACGGTGGATGTTGAGGATGAGGATATGTCGGAGGTGAGGGACTCGTTTCTAACTCTTTTATTAGGGTATCAAACGATGGAAGTGGAAGTTCCTCTTGAAATGTTTCCATTCTTAACTCATGTTCGATTAATCTCTGTCGTTCTTCTACTTCAAAATTGTATTCGATTAATTTATTTTCTTTTTCTAACTCTTCTTCTTCTTCCCGTCTTCGCACCTCTTCCATACGGCGAGCCTCTTCTTCTTCCAGACGACGACGTTCTCTTTCTTCTTCTTTCAAACGAACACGCTCCTGTTCTCTACGCTCTTCTTCCAAACGAACACGCTCTTCTTCTTCCAAACGAACACGTTCCTGTTCTCTACGCTCTTCTTCTAATCTTTTCTTTTCAACTACTAAAAAAATAAATAAATAATAAAATTAAAAAAAAAACTATTTCCAAAAAAATTACATTTTTTTCTACATTACCTTTATCTAAATCTTCAGCAGAATAACCTGATAAAATTGTAACAAGTCTATCAAAACTTGTTTTTGCTTCATCTGGTTCCATCACCAAAAAAATCTTACAACTAAATAAATAAAAATAATTTTCTTACTTTTTTATTTAAAATAAATCTCCAAATACGTCATTATTTTTTTTATTATTTTTTTCAAAAAAACTTTTACACCATATATGGTATCAACTTCTCAATTCTAGTTCCTTCTGAATAGATTTAAAAGAGAAAAAACCCAAAATACTTAGAAATCAATCACTACTTGGAAATCAATTAGTTGGAAACGAAAATGAAAAAAAACAACAAATACTTGGAAATCAAACACTACTTGGAAAACGAAAAAAAAAAAGGATAATATTTTAAAAGAAGCAGAAAATCATTTCAACAAAGAAGAACTGATCAAATCAAAAGATCATTACTGGTTAATGAAACGTTTACAAAAGACTACGATAAAAATATGGGAGCACGGTGCAGACAAAACATTCTCAAGATTTTGTAGTGTAGAATTTTGTTTACGTGATTCTGAATTTTGTGGATTTTGTCATGACGACTGCAATAAAGATCAAGTTTGTTTATTTCCATCGTGTTCAACGTGTGTGAAAGAAATAATTAAAAAAAACGTTTTTCACTTAGAACTAGGAACAGTTCTTATCCGAACAGAAATCAATCAACTATTTTACTCGCCGTCGGTCATACCAAGTATTGATTATGAAACAAAATACAAACAATTAAACGAATATTATAAAAAACTAATTCCATTTTCTAACTCAATTAATAACCGATGTATAAGAAGACCAGTTAAACAACAACAACGATGGAATCATTGTCAGTGAAAGCCGATAACCAATGTAATATTTTCTTTAAGTTCTTAGCTAGTGTATTTTGAACGAACGAACGAATTATACAATAAACTTGTCCTGATTGTAATCTTTATTACTTCTTCTTCTTCGTTCCGTTTTTTGAATATGAGAGTAAAATGAATTATACAATAAACTCACCCTGGTTGAATCTTTATTACTTCTTCTTCGTTCCGTTTTTGAATATGAGAGTAAAATGCTGCTTCCAAGTATTTTTTTTTAATTCTATCCGATTAAAAAAAAAACCCACCTTATACTAACCCGATTAAAAAACCTTCCAGAATTCCATTTCCAAGTACTAATCCGATTAAAAAAACCTTTTTAACGCTATTTCCAAGTTGTTTTTTTTAATTCTATAACTAATCCGATTAAAACATAATACTTGGAAATAGATACTTAGAATGGTGTAAACAACATTCCAATGATCAAAAATAGAATACTTAGAAATCAAATACTTAGAAATAGACCATTTTTGAGTAAACAACATTCCGATCATACCAATCATTAACCTGTAGACTTGGAAAAAATATAATACTTGGAAATAGATACTTAGAATGGCGTAAACAACATTCCAATGATCAAAAATAGAATACTTAGAAATCAAATACTTAGAAATAGATCATTTTTTTAAACAACATTCCAATCTTAGACTTGGAAAATATAATAAATAGAACACTTAAAGCGCTTTTTTGAGTAAACATCGTCATTAACCTTAGACTGTTCATTATAAAATAAATAAAATGGAGAACTACGACGACTATATTATCTACTACAACGAACTATGGGAGGACGATGCTACAGTCAGAGAAGACTGGGTGGTAAAGGATGAAAATACAACAACAGATGGTTGGTGGATCATGAAAATAACGAAGAACAGAACAATTAAAAAGATTCGATGTAGCAGAGATGCACGAAACTTTAAAGAAATCTACTTTCTTCTTTCCGAAGTTTGGGAGGTGAAAAAACCGTCAAAAAATCAAGAAGAAGAAGAAAATCAAAAACAATAAACAGACAGACATGATTTCAACAAATAAACTGATTATAGTTTTATCTGTTATATATATATATTTTTTACATTACTTTTATTTTTATATCTCTTAGAAGAACTTCAAGACACTCGATATCGCGAAATGTTTTTTTTTACTATCCTAATTAAATCTCATTTCTACTACAACTAAATCATTTGTTCATTGTTGTTGTTATTCAGTTTTATTTATTTCTTGAATTGTCTCAATTCGTTCTTGTTTCTTTGTTCTGTCCAACACCACTTCCCGACCATCTTTCAAATGCACGACAGTTTTTTCATCATAGTCGCAATAACAACAACCGCCATCTTGCTGTTTAGCTTCTTCTCCGTTCACTCTTTTGTTCAGTTCATCGGCGTTATGCTCCTGAGAATAATGTATAAACAAACAAAAAACAATAATTGTAGCAGCATACAGATACACAAATTTCCACATATTGGTTTGAAATATTTCAAAGAAACACGCAAGCAATGTTAAAAACATAACAAAGTAAAAAACCAAAAAGCATTCACGCTTTTATAATTTCCAAAATCACTTAAAAAAACTAAATTAATAATTTCAAAAAAAACCAAATAAGGTAATAAAAGATAAAAAAAGCATAAAAAACATAGAAAACAACGGGAGTCTATCTTTTTTCTTTAATCCGTTCACTCACTCAGACAACCAAAATGGAGAACATTGAACAATCGTTTAATAAAGAAAAATGTGATATCTGTACCAACGCGTTTAAAATAATACCTGTTGGACTACTACACAAATGGAAGAATACTTATCGACATTATCTACACACCATTTCAAATGAATTATCTCCATCATATCCCTATTTTAAATTTGCTTTAATCTTCTTCACTGAAACAGAATTTTATCATTGGTTGAATACTACTACAGGAGGTTTTACTTATGATGAAGACTACGTTATGGTGTACAAGACATCAGGACGTCATGCTCTATTTTTAACAGAAAACTTCGATGAACACTGTATTGAACTATCGACACAAACATGTCTTAAATGGATTACTGCTGCTGTAGAACGACAACACGCTATCTTAGATTATAATCTTACACCCGGATCTGAACGTAGCTTTTTAATTTAACTAGCAGTACTTATATTTTCACTTATATTTTCATGCAAACACATAAATAAAAATAATTATGAAAAAGCTATAGCGAAAAGGAAAAGAAAACGTGAAGAAGAAGAAGAAGAAATTATCATTGAAAATAAGAACAAAATACTTTTTTTTACCTCTCTTTCTCTTCTCAAAGCAATAACTTGCTCAATTACATATTTCTGTTTTTTTAATAATTCGTTCTGTTTTTTTAATAATTCGTTTTCTTCGCTATTTAATTCCTCTAAATTATCAAGCAATTTTTTTTCCTGTCTCTCCCACTCAACCATTCTCGTAAAAATAAATTACCTTCATAAGCTCCTCGAAACTTATAGTTTTCGTTGAATCTTCTTTACATCTATTAAACAATTCCCTCATAACTTCAGGGTTATTATTCAGATAAATAGCAAGATTAGAAACAACAGCTCTCTCCATTTCTTCAAAGTAAATATTTTTTTTTTTATTTTCTCACTCTTATATATATTCTCAGTTGTTGTTTTTTTCTCCTTTTATAGATGTGTGATCCTTTCTGTATTGTCTGTTCCCGCGAAATTACACACAAAAATCGACAATGCTTTTACTGCTGTCCTGAATGTGAATATTCCATCATCTTTTGTAAAGATTGCAAAGAAAATGATGATAAAATCAGAACTATGGTATTCGATAGATGTGATTTTACTGGAAATATGAAATGTAGAAATCGACAACTGCGCTGGTGGCGAAAATATTTTTCAGACAGAACTGCAGAATATAAAACTTTAGATGAAATTAAAAAAAATTACTTTGGAAACATAGATGTAGAAATAAAACTTGTAAATAAAAAATAAAAAATGAAATAAATTTTTTTTACCTTATAAGGGAAAAAAACCCATTAAAGAAACGGAGTTTTATAATTTTTTTTACACATAACAAAAAATGGAGACCATCGAAACATCATTTAACAAAGAGAAATGTTCTATTTGTACAAATAATTTTGAAAGACTACCGGCAGGACAAATGCACAAATGGTTGTATACTTATCAACATTATCTATACGGTTTGACAAATGAAACAACACATGCATATCCGTTATTGAAGTATGCTATAAACTTCCCAACTAAACTCGAATTCAGAAATTGGTGCATAACAAAAAGATTTCCTAATTCAGAAGAAGAAAACTACGTTACGGTCTATAAAGAAGATCAAATACATACTCTATTTACAACGAAAAACTACGATGTCGAACAGAGCATTGAACTGAATACATACGTTTGTCTTCGATGGATTATGTATACTATACAAACTGAAGGAGCCGAATTTGACTATCAACTTACAACGCAAGTTGAATATAGTTTTTTAATTGAACTTACAATAGAGATGACAGATACAATAAAATGTGAGAAAATTCTAAAACTTTTATTATCAATTTCATGTAAACATGAAAAAAACTATGAAAGGGTTATAGCAAAAAGAAGAGATAAAAGGAAACAAGAAACAGCAGAAATCTTAGCAACTATTGATACTTAATCTTTAAATGTAAATGAAATATAATTTTTTTTTACCTCTTTCAATTGTAATGTATAATCTTCATAAAACACAACTTTTCCCAAAAACTTATCAAAATCATTTTTGGTCAACTCATCAATAGCCGAAAAATAACCCAAAGGACAACTTGGTTTTTCTGGATCTCTAGCGACCACTTCAAAATAAAGTTGTATTGGTTTTTCTTCTTCACTATTATCATCTCCTGGGATATCAATATTTTTCCCACCACGTAAAATCAAATCATTATTGGAATAAAATTCGCGAAAAAAATTCAATTGTTCGATGTCAAAGAACCTATTCGTCTTCTCCCACTCGCCCATCGTGAAAGAATAAAAAGAAAGAAAGATGATAACTTGCTTAAGTTGTTATTATCAGATTCATAATATAAACTTGGAACATTACTATTGGTGCCATAAATGCAAGGTTTACATAACTTTTTGTTACTTTTGTTCCCGAAATTATATAAATTGTATTAAAAGTCTAATTTCTAAAAAATGCGAATGTAAAAATAGACAAACGCGTTGGTGTAAAAGATATTTTTGTTAATAAATAAATAAAAAAAACAATTTTTCATTTTTTTTTTTTCTCTACGGTTTTAACTAAAAAATTTAAAAAATTTTTTTTTAAGTTTTTCCATATATGGAGAAACGTAAAATTTCAAAAAACCCCCAAAAAACAACAACTATATATTCAATAGCAATTTGTTTTATTTAGTTTTTTTCTTAGCGGCATCCAACCTTCACGGTATCAACGTTCACTACTTCTATACTTCAAAGAAAAAAAAAAATATTTTTTTTTCCCGTTTTACCATATATGGAAAAACGTAAAATTTCAAAAAAAAAACCAAAAAAACACACAAAAAATACCCAACCACCCCGAACACAACCACACCCATGAATTAATTAAAAAATAAAGCAGCTAACACCCACTCTCTAGCACCCTCCGTCCAAAATCGAAATTAATTTATTCCTAATGAACCATGATTGGTCGAAAAAAACCCAAAAACAATATGATTGGTTAAAGACTAGTACCCATGCCATCTTCGGCATCGGTAGTGAGGTAAAGTGGTCCAGCGAAATCTATTCCCGTATTAGCGAATGGGGGATCGTCGCTCAATCGACTTGGTGGTAGTTGGGCAATCTTCGGCGTAGCGTATGGCTTCCCTTCATATTTCTTGCATATTATACAATGTCTAACGAAACGTTTAACGGCTTCTCGACCCCTTGGAATCCAATACACTTCGCGAATGCAGTTCAACGTCTCCTTGACACCGTTGTGATGAACCACTTCGTGACAACTACGGATGATGAGCTCTGTGTAATGATGTTTCGTCGGAAGAAGCACTGGCTGCTTCGCTGCCAGTCGTAACGGTGATTGGTCAATTCTACCTTGGCAACGAATCGTACCGTCTTCATCCAGGAATAAATCCAACTGCTTGACCAATCGAGGCTCTTTCTTCGTAACTCCAAGGAGATATGCCCTTTCGTCTTCGAAACTGCTCGGCTGTATTGCGTTTGTCCGAAGTTTTTCAGCTGCTCTTAACTCTTCAGCAGTCAGTTCAACTGATGTTGGTACTCGTTGTCTTCTGGCTTTGTCAATGAATCTTTTCACCGAGGCAGTTACTCGTACAAGTCTCGTTTTTGTGCTGCACCGTTTGCAATCCATGATCGCTTCTATGCTAGGTGTTTTGTTGCTTGCAACGTTGGTCAAAGATCTTGTTATCGTTGGTTGTACTTTGGGTTTCGTTATCTCTGAGAACGCTTTTACCTCACTCGTCACTTGTCGTAGGTCCGGGTTCAGTCAGCCACAATTCATCTGAACGTCTTAGAAATTCTGGACCATACCACCATATCGTATTCTCCGTTAGCTCAACTCCGCGACTTCCTCGGGATGGCAAGTCAGCAGGATTATGCTCGCCTGGGCAAAATCTCCAGGACTCTCGCATGGTGAGTTTCCATATCTCTTGCACACGATGATTAACATAAGGCTTCCATGCCTTCTCGTTTCTGATCCAGCACAAAACCGTGTAGGAATCAGTCCACAAAACTACGTCGGGGGTTGTCGTTAACGATGCTAGGGCTTTCAGAACGGAGTCTACCAATCGGGCAAGGATGTTCGTTCCCAGTAATTCCAATCGCGTATTGACTGCTTCTTAATCGGCGCCACTCTCGTTTTCGAGGCCACGAGATTAACTTCAACTTCTCCGTTACTATGAACTGTTCACAAATAAACTACGGCTGCATAGGCCTTTGATGACGCGCCACTAAATCCGTGTAGCTGATAACTTGTCGGCTTCTCGTTCGTGTTTCTTAAATAAAATCGTGGTACTCTGATGTCGTTCAAGGCTGAAAGGTCGTGGATAAATAGATTCCATGCCGCCAACGCTTCTCCGTCAAACATGTCATCCCAGTTGACACCTTTAACACACAATGTCTGGAACAGAGTCTTCATGTTGATCGTAAACGGAGTAAGAAGTCCTATCGGATCAAATATTTTAGCTGTGAGTCGTAGAACTGATCTTTTCGTCGGATGAAGTGTTGCTGCATAGTTCTCTAATTCGCTGAGGTCGTACTTAAATTCGTCGGTTTCCACATTCCAATTAATTCCTAGAATTTTTACGAAGCAATCTTTATTAGACTGGTCATCGGATTGGAAATACTCGATTAAATCGCGGTCATCACCTTCGCTGTGAACTGTTTTTGTTCCGGTTTCTTTCGCTGGCAACTCGTCGTTGTCGATAATTACATCTTGCTTACTCCCAAGGGGTTCCATCACTGTTGTCGATACGTTTTCATTGTCCCTGGTTCTTTCTTGGACGCTGGCTACTTTCATTCGAAGAACCTTTGAGTTGGAATTCCATTTTCGCGATGCGAATCCACCATCGTTCATGCTTATGTTGGCTTTCTCGTAAATCTCTAAGCCCTGGTTGTCGTCCATTGCACCTCCAACAAAATCATCTACATAGAACGAATCCTGCAACAATGACGCTATTTCTGGTTCCTTCTTCTCGTGTGATTTCAAATGACGTTGTATGACAGATGTTAAAATAGCTGGGCTTGGAGTCGGTCCAAGTACTAGGCGACAAAACTGATATTCAACAATGTCAGGTTGTTCCTTCTCGATGTCGTCAAACCACAGGAAGCGCAACATACGACGGTCGTCAGGATTAACTTCAATTTGATGAAATGCTTTTTATACGTCAGGAACAATTCCAACAGGATAACCTCTGAAATTGATAACTACGTCAAAGAGATGAGGTACCAAGTTTGGGCCTTTTTCCAGACACTCTTTGAGCGATAACCCTGATGTGCCATGCTTCGCTGAGCCGTCAAAAACTACACGGATTTTCGTAGTAACTTTATCTCGTCGTATCACTCCATGATGAGGGAGGTAGTGTGTTGATTTGTCGTTTGCTGAGTTTCCGGGTACTTTCTCGATTATACCTGAATCCACTTGCTTTCGGATGACATCGTATTCCTTTAGGAGGTCTCGATCAGTTTTTAAATGTACATGTACTTGTCGTAGTCGCTTCACACATGAAGAGTAACCATTCGTCGTCGGCACACAACCATCTTTCCAGGGGAGGCTCACTTGATATCGACCTTGGTTTTCGTCAAATTTCGGATCTCTCAAGAATTCTTTTTCTAGCAAAGGTTTTGGCTCGAAGATGCCAAGCGATTCTGTGTCCCAGAACCTTCGGACAGCACTGGTTAAGCCCTCGTCCTCGTCACAAACAAATGGGTCGTAGCATGATGCAGAAGCCACCTTCCCTACGATAAGCTGAGTCGTAGTCACATCTTGTCCAGTCTTTGCATAGGCGTTGCCCGAGACCATCCATCCAAATTCACTGTTGACTGCCACAGGGCTGCTGTCTCCTCGTTGGATTTCTCCGGTTATTATATCGAAATAATAGTTGGAACCGATTAAAATGTCGATATTCGGAGTGGAGCCACTGTCGTTGATCAGATTTTCATCGGCAAGTTCCAACCCTTGCAAGTGCTGGTGTCGATCCAGGTCGAGTGTTGTCGAAAGAGGCGAACAAATCTTCGGATAACAGAGCGCGGATATTTCAATGTCCCTCGATTTACCTTGTAATTGCAAATGTACTCGGTCGTATCGTTGTTTAACAAATCGATCGTCTCCAAACGTATTTAAGTTCAATACTTCGTTTTTTTCTGTTACGAGGCCAAGCCTTTCTTTTAATGACTCTGTTATATACGATCGCTGGCTCCCACTGTCCATCAAGATTCGTGCCGGTAGTAAGGCATCTTGCGCTGTCGAGTATGCATAAGTGGTCGTGGTTTGTAAGAAAACTTTGCATTTCGCTCGGGTTATTGCTGTCGTTGACTTTTGGTACGCAGTTACAGTTTGATTTCCACTTGTACTTGTTTCTGGTGTCTCTCGTTCGGGCGTTGATTTCGAAGCGGACTCGTTTGATTTCTTACCAATGTTCGAAATCGTTGATGAAAACCTTTCGCAAATTGATTGGTGATGCCTGCCTTCGCAACGACGACACTTCTTTGATGCATGACATTGGTTGCCACGATGACCGATTTGCAGACAAACAAAACAACGACTGTCTCGTTTAAAAATTTCCTTTCTTTCGCTTGGTCGCGCCACCGTATTGCACGAAGCTTAAAAATGAAGATTTCCACAGTATGCGCATTTAATTGAACCACTTTGTTTTCCGTACATTCCTTGAACCGTTAACGAAGATGTCGTAGACGGAATACGAGGCGGGATCTTCTTCTTTTCGACTTCTTTTACATGGTCGCTTAATTCACGAGCCTTGACTTCCTTTCGTATGGTCTCTAATAACTCTTTTATCTCCTAGACGTCTTTGACCGAATTCCTCGCAATTTGAAGCCGAACATCGCTAGGCAGCTTAGACATAATCACTGGTATTAATAAACTATCGTACTGGTCAGGTTTCACGCCAAGAGCTTCTAATCCCCTTACGTTGACACTTACTTTATCGTACACAAACCGCAATTGGGAAGGCTTCTCTCCGACACAAGTCGATAGCTTTAAAAGTTCGTCCATGTGCGCGGATATGATTTGCTGCGTTTTTCCGAATCGCTCCTGTAAGATGTCAATGGCCGCTGCATAATTATCTCCTGTAACCGCCAAACCTTTTATCGCGCGAAGAGCGTTTCCCTCCAGTAATGACAATAGATAATTGAACTTGTCGATAGTTGTCAAATCAGTGTTTTTGTGCACGGCACTCTCAAAACTTTCCCAAAATGCTCGATAGTTCGTGATATCTCCTTTGAATTTCGGCAGTACCAGTTTAGGTAGCTTAGATCTTACAATCTGCGGTGCGTGGTGTACTGGCGATGTATTTAAAGATGTGTCCCGCGATTCTTGGTTGATGGACGACGTTTCAACTTGTTGTTGGGCGCTCGTCTGGCTCGTCTCTTTGTTAACGTTGATCTCAGTGGTTATTTGGTTCGTTTTAGTCGTTTCGGAGGTCGGGTTTTTCGTTTCTTTGTCGGTTTGGCTCGTAATCTTCTCAATTTCTCTACCAACGTCGCACGCTCTTGAAAATATTTCTTCCGTTTCTTCAATCTCTCGTTCGATATGGTCGATTTCGCGTAACTCCAAGACTTGAACATCGAGTTCTTTAGGTCGGGTTATCTTCTCGTTTAACAGATTCGCGATCGTACGCAATCGGTCTTTATTCGTTCCATCCTCTGCCCTTAATAGTTTTACGGCTTCTTTCGTGTATTTCGTAACGACTCCTCGATTTCCTGATCGAATAGCTCGTAATCTCTTCAAGTCCTTATTATCGTTCGTCTCGCTCATTTTGTTAATAAACACCACAATGTCTTCTAACTTTAATTCGGTCGCTCGTAGAAAACTAGTGCCCCACGTTGGACGCCATGTAAACAACATTCGATTTTACCATATAATTTAATAAAAAATAAAATGTTAATACATAATAAAAGAATAAACTTGATGATGATGAGTTCGGCACTGGCACTAGCTTTCCTGTTCCCTTCGGGTTCAAGTTCGCAACTGACTACAACTAGCCAGCGCCTAGTTATCGAATTACAAGTGACGTATTCCGCGTTATGCTATGACGTCATAAACACTTAAAATTTAACAAAACATGAACTCGTTCGTTACATGCCGTGCCGAATTGGCAGCTATCTTAATTGGCAGTGAATTGGCAGCTGGCGAATTGGCAGCTAACTTCACGGGGTTTTTGGAGTACTGCTGAACAGAATTGTTTGGTGCTAACAACCAGAATAAAATACAAAAGGCTCTCGTTGGCAGGAATAGGTTAAAAAAAAGTCAAAATAAAAAACAATTGTTGTTGAGCAATGTTTTAGTATACTGTTGATAAGAAATAAACAAAATATCAGTCTATATATTTATCTTTTGATTTAATTTTACTGTTAAGCAGTCTATCAAAGTTGATGGTCAGATCACAGTTTCATCTTACCTTTGTGGCTTTGAGCGTAGCATAACTGTCCGACTAGATTTAATCTTTCGTTTTCCTCGTCTGGAAATGTTTAATTTGCAAATGATAACAAATCTTGACATTTCAGTCTGTGATTTAGGTAAAATCTATGTGAAATTATGTGTGTTTAGCGAAAATTGATATTTTTTATAGTATTGATGAGTGTATGTAATAAAAATTTTTTTTTTAAATATTTTTATCTGAGAGTAGAGTAGTAGCTTTGTGTAAGAAAATAATGAAAATATCATATTGTGATTGAATATATATATTGATTTTTTTATTGATTTTTAAATATTTGTAAGTTGTAAAAAATAAATTATTTATTTATAATAAGATGTTTTTTTACTAAATTTTTATTATCGTGGAAAGAAAGAGAAAGAAACAAAATGGAAAGAAATGGAAAAACAAGAAAAATGCAAAAAATGTAAAAATGAATGTGATTTAGCAACATTGAAAGCGGTAGCGCAGTATTTCAATCAAAATCCTGCAGCCTACAATTATCTCATTGAGTAAGTGAAAAAAATATTTTGTTGCTAAAAATTTTTTTTTAAATTTATTTAAAAAAAGTTTTGTTCAGTTTTTTTTCAGCGAAAACCAAAAAAAAAAATTGAAACTGTTTTGTTTTTGTTTTAGGAAAACTGAAAAAAAAATTGTTAATGATTCTTGTTTCTATTACATTACGCATAAATTTTTCACATCTTTTTTGTCTATGTATACACATTATATTAAATATAATTTTTAAAAGTATTTTACATTGTAGTTTTGTTTTTATTATATTAGGGAGTTCAATTAAAAAACTGTTTTCTACATCTTTATTAAGTTGATAGTCTATTTGTGCTCCTTTATCTATTTCATTTCCAATACATTTAAGACAATCTTCAGTTGAACGTTCCATATAATTAAAAGGGTATTTTTTCATGGTGAATAGAACATACTGTATCTTCATTAATTTTACATAATACATAATCTTCTGAATCTGAATTAAAACCACATTCACGAGACCATTTCTTTAATTCTCTTGTATTTTCCAAAAAATAAATGTATTTCAAAAACGGGAACTTGAATTTTTCTTGTGTTGATTTGTAGAGTAAGCTATATAAATGTTGTTGATAAGTATCACGCCATTTGAAGAGTTCCCCTACCGGTAACCTTTCTATTTCGGTTAAGCAATGTTCACATTTAAGTTTATGGTTGTTACCATCAAGTTGAAGGGATACTTCTATTGATTGCATGACGATTTTTTTTTGAAAAAATAAATTTCGGTTCCCTTTATATAGCGTACTTTTTTTTTTTATAGTATTTTATGCTGTTTTAAGCTTTTTTTTGTTAAATACTTTAGTTTTTTTGTACTATTTTAAGATATTACGAATTTATTTTAGTGAATTTTTATGAGCAAACATGCATATATAAACTGCGCTTCATTCTGTTTTATACCATTATGTATCTCGCTGCTTGTTGCTTATTTGCTTGTTTCTTGGATATACTTCGATAAAATATGTGGAAATACGTTTTTAGTTGCGTGTTCCTTATTCTTTTGTTTCTTGGATATTCTCAGACTCATCAGGCTGATGAATTGAACGCAAGAATCGAAAATAACAATAAAGAAAGTGATTGTTGTTATTGTGAATATAAAGAAAAAACAATTGTACATTTGAAAGATGGAACAAGTATAGTCTTGGACAAGAAGAAGAGTTGAATTAAAGAAGAACAAACATTATGAAGAAGAACAATAAATGTTTTTGAAAACAATATCAACAATATACTTTATATTCAAGGAGTTCAATAATAATATCTATATAAAAAAAGTCTACTAGTGTTTCTTTTCTTTTCTTCTTTCAAGAGTTTTAAAAACAAATATAATAATAATAGCAAGTATAGAATGAATAAAAATATAAAAAGTTTATTTGCGTTCATTGTTCCTTTCCTTTGTTTTTCTTGTTTTCTTTCTTTCTTTTATTGTTTTCTCTTTTCTTCTTATATGTTATCCCGTAGATAACGTATGTCTGCGACGTTTTTCGCTATTCTGTTCTGTAGGACGAGTGGTTTTTGATTTTTTTTCGTGATTTTCTCCACCCACCAATCACCGATAACCCAATTCTCGATTTTGAGGCCTTCATCAATGATGATCTCATCATAATGTATATGTTGTGGTAAATCGTTGATCAGCACAGCAGTAGTAGTACTAGCCATTTTTGAAAAATAAGATTTTTAATTCGTTCTGTATCTGTCTGTCTTTAATTCATCTGTTGTAGAAACCCTGCGTTTGGTGTTCTACTCGTTGCTGGTTCAATGATCAACACTCTGGGGACTGTATTTTCTATACTTTATTTCATCTTCAAAAATCGTTAACACTCTATATTAATCACTCTATTCCAAACTATATTCAATCTATATTCAATCTGCACTCTGCACTCTTTCTAAACACTTATCATGCACTCCTATTTATACCTATAACCAATGGGGAGTTATTTGGCTAAATGTCATTCTAAACTACATCTTAATAACTATTATGGAATTTCTTCCCCTATAAATTCTTCCCATCGAATTTCTTCCCCTCTACATTTCTTCCCTTACAATTTTTTCCGATCTATATTTATACATACATGCATGGCTAATCTTAACTAAATACAAGTTTTACCTTGACCTACAACTAATTTACAATACAATTATTTACGTAAAACGAACTACACATTAAAGTCTCTACGTGTTAAATCAGTTCTTATATTTTTACATGATATGATTCTTTTTGGCATGCTTTTTTGCTATTTACATAAACATACTTTATCCGGCATCATCTTTATATATTTAGCGCTTATGATATCACGAGATGTTCAAAGGTTGAAAATTTTTTTTTATCTTATACCAAATATGGTGAAAGAGAAAATAAAATCTAAAAACTCATATATCCGGTACCAAATATGGTGAAAGAGAAAATAAAATCTAAAAACTCGTATATCTGGTAATTCAATTGCGCTATCACATGATCACATGATGTTCAATGGTTAAAAAGTATATTATTGCATAGTTTATTAATGCTTGCAGAAAATGGATCTAATTTATTGAACATTTCCTTCAACTTTCTTTCTTTCGCTTCTTTGATATCAGGAATTAGCGTTGGACTAAAAAATAGCTGCTCTATTGTAGTTTTTACAAGTAATGTACCTTCCATCAATTTAAAACTCTTTGTTTGTGTAGCATGTGTCATACCTGAAGGGTACAAGCAAGTTTCGGATTCTTCACATTCCAAATCGGTTACACCGCAAACTACCGCTTCGCCTATACAATCTTGAACACTGCAAAATTTCGGAAAATTGTTTTCACTACCATATTCCCATAATTTTATTGATGTCTCGCGGAAGTGAAAGAGAAGGTAGCCTGAATCAGTTAGCGCTTTCATACGTTCTTGCTCTGTCATGTTTTTCATTATACAGTCCAGATATTTCTCCATCTTTAATGTTTTGTTTCGCAATGTTTTAATCTTGAAATCTGAATACAATCACGAGAAATATATCCACTTATGATATATAAGAGATCTATATATTAGGTAATCTGATTACGCTATCATATGATGTTCAAAGGTCTTATTTTATATATGGTGAAAGAGAAAATAAAATCTAAAAACTCATAGGTAATTCGATTACACAATCATATGCTGTTCAAGGGCCTTAGTCCATATATGGTGAAAGAGAAAATTTTGGAAAAAAAAATCTAAAAAGGTCATATTTCAGGTAATCCGATTACGCTATCATATGATGTTCAAAGGTTGAAAATTTTTATATTATTTTATTCAAAAATCACCATATATGGGAATGTATTAGTTGAATGAAAGTGAATTATTTTAGTTTGTTGTAAATCTTGTGTGAGTATGGAGCAAGAAAAAAAAGATATCTCGTGTGAAAATCTTCTTCAATTTCTCAACAAACATAACTACAATGCTGAGACTTTGAATGCAGGTAAATGAAGGGAAATTTCGTTTGTTTGTATTTTTTTGTTAAAAAATAAAGAAAATTTAATTCTTATTTAGTAGTTGAAAAGAAAAGAATTGACGAAGAAAAACAACAACAGCAACGGTTGATAGAAGAAGAACGTTTGAAAGAAGAAGAAGAACGACAACGCGTGATAGAAGAAGAACGACAACTCGCGATAGAGGAAGAACGACAACGCAAGATAGCGGAAGAAGAAGAAGAATGACAACAAAAGATATGTGAAGAAGAAGAACGACGACGAAAGTTAGAGGAAGAAGAGCGACAACGATGCCCACAAGAAGAAGAATACCCACGTACGAAGATTATGGAAATGATAAACGATTTAGATATTGACTTACGCCTACTTTCTCCTATACTCTTATCACAAATAGATGAAAACAATTTATTATTTAAATACCCACACCCCATTCATCCGCCATCATTATTTGTACCGAACAAAGTTGTACACCCTATAGATAATCCTCATTCTGTTTTTATTGACTTTAAATTAACACCTAATTCACCAGGGGAAAAAAAAGGAAAATATATAAAATTATTAAGAGAAATTTATGAAGAAGACCATGAAGAAGAAGATTTTGAAGAAGGAAAAGAAAAAGAAAAAGAAAAAAAAAAGAAAAATATTATATAAAAAAATTATATTTGAAAAAAAAAAGATATTACTGTAAATAGTTTTCCAATATATACAAAGACAAATGAAGGTATTATAGTTTCAGCTGAAAATCAATTTCGCGAGTTAAAAAGGATTTTTATTTTAAAAAAACGAAACATAGATAAACAAGATTGTATAAAAGAAACTTTAAGTGATTTAGAATTAATAGAGAATAGATACCGTAATGATATGAAAAAATCAGAGAAAAAAATAAAGAAATATAGAAATTATTGTTAATGAACTTGAAAATCATGGTATTATTATGAATAATAAATATTTAGAAAATACAATTGAAACAGTCATTATACATAACGAAAATCTTTTATTGAATATAAAAGACGTTGTTGTTTGTGAAGAATTAAACTTGGAACAAGTTTATATGCGAATTGGTCGATATAACCAGGGTCAAATTATTATTTTCTACGCTTTAATTGTCGTTTATTACAAAGAAAAAATAAATAGAAGAACATTGGATTAGACATTTAACAAGATTAACAGTGGAAGACTTGAAAAAATCAAATTTTTTATATTATCAAAGAAGAAGAAAAGATTTTTTTTTAGGAAATATTTATTTATTACAATTTTAATAGTAGTGGGTTTAAATTTTTTTAACCAAAAAAATATATATAATAATAATAAAAAATAAAAAAAAATATTCTCCTATTATGTTGTAAGAATGGAAGAGGGGGGTAATGGATTCTGGTATTCTTGTGGAAAATTTGCTAATGCTATAAATGATTTTTACCACAAAAAAAAAAGAAGAAATAAGTGAAATGAAAATTAGTGAAATATGTATTTTTTTACATAAATGATGTATGAAAAATGGTGGGGAGTATTCAAAATTTAGAAGAATTGTTGGAAATCATTACCTACCTCTACCCGAATTTATTGATACTTACATGGAATTATTAGATGAATATTATACTAGTTTCGATGTTTGTAGTAAATTAGATTCAACACGCATTTATTTTTCATTTGAATATATTCATCCATTTTCTGATGGAAATGGTCGTGTAGGAAAAGCTTTATTTGTAATATTAAACAATAATTTATTTTGTAAAGTAAAGACATATAAACAACATAAAGATTTATGTGAAGAACTACAGTTATTACAAAAGAATGTTTTTGTTTTTGAGGATAGAAATATTTACATTCATAAATTTAATAAGTTGTATAATATGTTAAAATAAATTTTACTCTATACGACGTAAATCTAATAATACTCTATCATCTATACTTAAATTGGGAATTAACTGTTGCACATAGTCATGTAAAGTAGTAAAGTATTAGCATTTAAGTATTGATACATATGAATGTTCATAATTTGTTTTAAAACATATGAAGGGATCATTATGTTCTGTTTCACAACTATGAAAAGTTTGTGGTGAACGAATATATTTTGTTTTTGATAATTTATCTTTTTCTATTTCTTCATTAGTTAAATTATTTAAATCAAATATTTTACAAGAATTTTTGTAACTTAACCCGCATTTTTTGGACAATTTTTATATTTACATAGCATTTCATAGGGGGTATCATATAAAAAATTGAAATTACCCACAATTTTATCAACATTGTATCGAAACAATTTTTTACGTGGTATCACACATGAAGGATTATGGGAATCACAGTAACGTAAAAAACATATTACTATATTGTATAACTGCTCAAGACTAACATTACCGTTAACACATGAAACGGTTGAAAAAAAAAAATAAGGTGCTATACTGTATAGATAAAAAGCTGTTTTTAAATCTATTCCATCTTGATTATGAATTTTTGATAATAAAGTGTAAATATTGGATGTTTCTTTACGTATAGCACTATACATAGCTGATGTAAATGTGGTATACATAATATATGTATTTTCATTTCTACATCCAAGTATTTGATACCAATTTTCTTGAAAATCATCATAATCGCAGGTAAGAAGTTGAAAAAAATATTCACTAATTATATGTGGATATTTTGGAAAAAAAGAACAAGAAAATCTATTATCTCGAACTAATAATAAATCACTATTTTCCATTTCTGCTTTTACACTCCAATTATTCGTTTTATGAGACATATCTGGTATTAAATAGTAATATAACCCGTTCGTTATAGTCACATAAGGTAAAAATTCTTTTTCGACTTTATATTCTTTATTTGGCTGTCGTTGTATAACCACAGGGCATAAAATTCATCTAAATTATCTTCTTCTTCTTTTCTTTGAATTAATTTCACAAATCCACCTTCATATATACTTGATAATCCCAGAACCCAGTATAAATATCCAATTTCACGGTTGGGAAAATAACGAAATGCCGTAACGATAATGAGAATCCATTTCAAATCAAATTTTTTTTTTTGTTTTGTTTAAATTTTTCATTATTTTTTCTTTTTTTCTCCATCTCTCTTGAAAATGTGAAAAAATGATCATTGATACTTGTTTTTTATATGTTCAATAAAAAAAAAAATTCCATAAATGGCAAGAAAAAAAAAAGTATTTTTTAAAATAATATATAAGTAAGTATGCAGAAGAGGAGAGCAAGTAATCATGTCAAACCAAAAATTTGTTTTCTCTTGGAAAGAAGAAAAGAAAAATGAATATGGTGATAATGAATTAATCAAAGAATTATTATCAAGGAATTATATTGAAGTTATTTCTGAAAAGATACAGACAAAATGGATGAATGAATGTGGATGTAGTATTATATATGAAGAAAAAATTGACTTGTTTTTGCATGATGTGTTGGATGAATTAAAGATTGATAACGAAGAGGTTTATCAACGATTTCAAGACGATGCAAATTCTTTTTTATTTACTACAAAATATCTTGAAAATATATATCAAAAAATGAAATGTAAAATTCATAAAAAAAAATATCTGTGACAATAACTATGAATTTTTCCGAGAACAATTGTTCAAATGAACTTAATAAGTTTCATATCTTATAAGAAAGACATTCATACCAATCCATATAATACTTATCAAGTACTTTATATTTTTTATCAATATTTTTTGGAATAAACCAAGAAGGTATAATATCTAACAATTGTTTTATTACTTGTTTAATCATTATAACGCAATGTATTATTGTGAAATTTTTTACTCTTCTATTTATTTCATAATAACCTCTTTGAATTTTAAAAAATAATTTTTTAAAATTCAATGTTTATGGTTTAATTCATTAGAAAAAAATAACTTTGTACCCAAAGAAATTAATGGTGTTTATAATTTTCGCGAACAAGAATGGAAAGAAGGTGTTATTATTGATCAACTTGTTTATGAATCAACAGGATAAATCAGTACACTTGTAACAACTAAAGTTAATGGTGATAAAATCAAAACATATCGCGATTTCTCTTTAACATTAGAAACTGGTTTAAATGAATGGAGAAAAAGAAAAATTATCCATAGTATTAAAATAAAAATTGATAAGAATAGTAATGAATTGTATGAAGACGCTATACATTTTTCTGTAATGCAAGTAAAAAAAACTTGTTTTGCAATGCAAACTTTATATGATAATTTCATTGGTTCAAGACTCCTTGATAACATAAGTAGATGTGAAAGACAAATAATAAATTCAACAATGTTTTCAAAATCGTTTGAATTTAATAATTTAAATTATAATTTAGCTGATAATGAAGATCTTGCATTGATTCAACGTATTAAATTTCATAAAAAATATAAAGTTAATAATAAAATAAAATATGGTGAAGCTACACGCCATTTGTAAATTATGAAATTTGTATAGTTTATTCTGATGGATATATGTGAAAAGGTTTTTTTTTTTTTTAAATAAAGTAGTTCAACAAAAGTTTTTATACAATTTATTTAATATACATAATATTTATCTACATCTCTCATTCCACGATAATTTACTGATCCACCAAATTGTTTTTTTGTTTTATTTATTTTTTTTGCAATTATATTTTTTGGTTTTACAAAATCACGCATTATTTTTGTTGAGAATACATTTTTGTTCGTTTTTTTTTGTTTTCCACCTCTTTGTCTTTTTTTCCCCTTAAAAGTACCACCTCTTTGACGTTTTTTGTTACCCATTTTTTTTAAAAAACATTTTTTTTTTTTAACTTTGAAGTATCCCTTTAAAGGGCCAATATTGAGGTTCATAATCAGCTAAGATTTCTCGATGTGGTTTTATAGGTTTTGTAGCTTGTAATTTAAAGTGTGAATTTTTTTTTGTTTTTCCTCTAAAAACAGAATTATTTTTAAATTTTGATCCTTTTGCGTCATTCGCAAATCGGGCAGGTGTGTGAATTGTTTTATAAGCGTCAACACAATCTTCTGGACCGTCACATAAACTGTACTGTGCAATTGTGTTAGCACCGTATTTCCGAAAAGTATAAAAGAAATGGTTCTTTGGTGGTATAGAGCTATATATTCATTACGTTTGTACGGTTCTTTCCAACTGTACAATCCTTTACCAGCATTTCCAATCCTTGATTTTTTTATCTTCTTTTGCTAAATGTATCCAACATTTACTCGTATGTGCTGTTCTTTTACGACATCTTTTTTTTTTCAATGTTTTACTTTTACATTGAAGAACATCACGTACACTTTGTGAAAAATTTGACATTTTTCTTCCAGCTATATTAAAAAGTTTATTTCTGTTTTTTTTTAAATTTTTTTTTTAGATTTTTTGTTTTTGACATTTTTTTAAAATATATTGTTCTTATACCCATATAATTTTTGCAATTTTCTTTTTTTTTAATAAAATTCAGTAAACAAGTTATCTTGTATAGAATATCAGAGGGAATATTAACGATTTTCCTTTGCATTTCTTTAAATCTTTCCGTTAACAAAACTTGGTATAAATAATTAATTTCTTCATCTTTTTGAAATTCTTGTAAACAAACTTTTAGAATAAAATAAGAAATTAAAATTCGATTATTATTATCTTCAATCTCGTAACCAATGTAAGTATGTTCTGTATTTAAATTTTTTAAATAAATTTCTACGTGAACTGTTACACCACCCATCATTTTAGTATATATTTTTTTCAATAATTTTTTTTTTTTTATTTTTTTTTAAAAAAAATGGGGAATTTATTTGCTAAAGATAAACCTTTTTCTACATTTACATGTGTAAATATACGTAATTCAGACCATGTAGTTATTGATCGTGTTGATGGTAATGAGGAAACACAAGTAGAGGAAAAAGAGGAGGGAAAAAAAAGTTTTTATTTTAGAAAAAAAAAAATGACTTAGAAATTCACGGATGAAGAAGTTAGTAAGTTAGCGATGTTACTTGAAGAAAGAAAAAAAAAAAGGAAAAAACGATGTCGAAGAAGAAGATCAATTTGATGCAAGTATCATCGATGAATCGTACAATGATAGGTTTAAAATGAAACAAAAAACACTAAATATTTCAATTTCGAGAAAAGCTAATGTTAATTTTATTGCTTTTATACAATCTTTACGTATTGTATTTTCATATTTACTTAATGTAGCTAGAGCATCTACAAATTCTGAAAATGATTACGTTAGATTAATTTTTAGTCACGCTCCAAAAACATGCATTTCTACAGCTGTACTACCAATTAAACAATTTAACGTTAATTTTTTTTTGTATATATTTGAGAAAATGATGCAAAGTAATAGATTTTTAATAGCGAATGGATGGGAATCAAATGTAGTTATACAAACATTCCCATACAGCAGAAATTTTAATACGAATAGAAAAAAAAAATTTAAGAAAAAAAAATATTTACAGGAAGCTCGGTAATGTTAATGACGATAGCGGTGGTGTAAATAAAAATGTTGAAAAATATAATCGAAATTATCGAATCGGTGTTTTTTATGTAATATGTGATAAGTTGAACCGATTTGTAAAAAATTGTTGTTTTGTAGTTAGTTTACTAGTGGGTTTATCGTATTTAAAAAAAGATGAAAAGTATGTAAAAATGGAAAGAACACCGCATAAATCCGTAGATGATATGTATAGTATCGATGAAATTCGTAATGTTTATCATCAGTGTGGAATTCCAGAAGGTGAAGTAAAAACAAAAAATTTCCGTGATATTTATGAAACATTGTTAATAGGTTAGATATTATAATTCATTTATGTTAATATATTCATAATACTAGTATATATTCATGCCTGTAAAGCATGAGAAATATTATTAAACAAGTAGATGTTTAACATGGTGGCAGCGGTGGGATGTCTATAGATGAAAACATGGCTTCAATAAATCTACCCTTTCCAATACTAAAAGCCACGGGGGATGAGAAGCATGATATGGAAGTTTATGTCGAGGATTTGACTGATTATTGTATATTGAACAATTGGTTTGATATGTCAAAGGAGACCGAAGAGGAGAGATGGATTAAACCAGAGAAAGCAATGGCATGTTTACGAGCATCCCTTACGCCGGCAGCAAGAACAGTCTATAAATTCAGTTTAGGTCTTAGCGAAGCTGATCAAAAGAAACCTCATCGGGTCATTCAAGCCCTAAAGGAATATTATGGGGCAAGCATCGGAGTATCAGGGGAGCGACAGAAATTTCTTCGTCTTCTTCAAGAAGAGAACGAGTCAATTGGTGCTTGGGAATCTAAGATACGAAACCAGGGTGCTCAGTGTGAATACGAAAACTTTCAAGACGAGCTCATGAGAGATCAGTTCATAGCAGGACTCATTTCAGAACCCCTACGAGTGAAACCTATTGGCAAGGGACACAGACATAAAGTCGGCACACAGGAGAAAGTAACTCTGAGAGAAGTTGTAGAAATAGCCAAGGCACATGAATCGACAACGCTTACAAACAAAATCATGAAAACCGCGAGAGGAACGCAGGAACAAGAGCAAGTTAACTACAGCAACAAACCCGGCAATTTCCGGCAAAGACCAACAGATCGAGTCAGTGGACAAGCGACAGAACCATGTTTGTGGTGCGATGGCCGACATCGACAACCGAGACAACAACATTGCCCAGCATACAAGAAACGGTGCAATAAATGTGGCAATATTGGACACTTTGCGAGAGCCTGCAAAAGTAACCGGTCAAACAGAGAAAAACAACAGCAATCACATCAAGTCCAGCAGGATTCAGAAGAAGAAGATCTATTTGCAATCAATCATAAAACAAATACGACCAAATCTGGGGCTGAACATAGTAAGAAATTCTTCGCACATTTAAACCTCGTCGATAAAGATCAAACAAAGACTGTGAGAGCGCAAATTGATTCGGCTTCAACTTGCAATACAATTCCCATGGTAGTGTTAAACAAGCTATTCCCAAGAAGCAAGATATTGAAAACCAAAGCCGTGATACAGACGTATGGAAGCCAAACAATAAAGCCAATTGGACGTGTAACTCTCTGCTGCGATAGGAAAGGTAAATTGCACTTAATCGATTTTCTGGTTGTTGATGTCCCTCAGGGAAAGCCTCCTTTGCTATGTGGTCGTGATGCCCAAATCCTTGAATATTTAAAGATTCATGCAGACGAGGTGCATTCCGTTGAAAACCGAAACAATACGGAGCAGAAACATTCAAAGTTATTACCACCTCTGGGGAAGTTGACAAAGGAAGATGTGTTAAATCATTATGATAATATATTCACACCAGGCAGAGGACGACCGTTGGGTGCGCCAATGCATATCGAACTAAATTCAAACGTCAAGCCAGTACAAAGCCCGCGACGTCGCATTCCGGTTGCGAAATTATCTAAAGTCAACGCAGAGTTGCAAAGACTTTGTGAAGAGGGGACCATCGCACCAGTGACACAACCTACAGATTGGCTGTCGAACATGTTGGTAAAAGAAAAGCCGAACGGGAAATTAAGAATTTGTATTGATCCAAGTCAAACCATCAATAAAGCAATTAGACGACCGGTGTATACCATTCCAACAGTCGAAGAGAAACTCCCACAGCGGACTAAGGCAAAGGTCTTTACAGTAGTCGATGTCTCCGAGGCTTTTCACAACATCGTATTAGATGAACCATCTTCGCTGCTCACTACCTTTCAAGGGCCGAACGGTCGGTTTCGCTATACTCGCATGCCTTTTGGTATATCTTCAGGGCCAGAAGAATATCAGCGACGACAGCAAGAATTTCTAGAAGGTCTAAATGGTGTAATAAATATTGCCGACGACATATGTATATTTGGATGTGGGAATACCAAAGAAGAAGCAGACAAGGACCATGACAGAAACCTCATTTCCTTACTCAACCGATGCAGCAAAAGAGACCTGCGCCTTTCACCAAAGAAGTTACAATTTAAATCCACTTCCGTCACGTTCATGAGACATTGTCTGACAAGTAATGGAGTAGCTCCTGACCCATCAAAGGTGACAGCGATAAGAGAAATGCCCAGACCAACAGATAAAGTGGGAGTGCAACGATTTCTGGGAATGTGCCAGTATCTTTCAAAATTTTCGAAAGATCTTAGCAAGATTGTACTTCCACTGCGAGAGTTAACTAAACAAGATGTCGAGTTTAACTGGTCGGAAAGTCAAGAAAAAGCCTTCATAGCAGCAAAAGAACTAATAGCATCCAATACAATTCTCCGGTACTATGATGTCAATCTTCCTCTCACACTGCAAGTTGACGCTTCAGAGGAAGCCATTGGTGGAGCATTGATCCAAGAGGGACGACCAGTGTGCTTTACATCGCATACCTTGAACTCCACCGAGAGAAACTATGCGCAGATCGAGAAAGAGTGCCTTGCAATAGTTACTTCTATGGACAACTGGCATCAATATTTGTATGGCAAGAATGACATCACAGTACACACAGATCATCAGCCTCTAGAAACAATTTTCAAAAAACCTCTGTGTAAGGCCCCTCGGCGGTTGCAGAGAATGATGTTCAGGTTACAACAGTACCATTTTACAGTGAGTTACAAGAAAGGCAACGAGATGTACATCGCAGATACATTATCCCGTGCAGCATTACCAAAGCCCACAGCAACTGGAATAGGAGAAGTTTTCCGCCTTGAACTAGAGTGTATGGACTTGAAACCAGAAATGTTATCTTCCACGACATTCCTAAAGTTGCAAAGAGAAACGGCAGCGGACTTAACACTTAAAGTACTTTACCAAATAGTAACGAAGGGATGGCCATCCGACAAATCAAGTGTTCCAGTTGAGCTTCGACCTTATTGGGATTACAGAGATGAAATTTCTGTATACGAGGGGGTCTTACCCAAGAGCAATCAAACGATCATTCCATCAACTTTAAGATCAGAGATGTTAGAGAAAATACATAGAGCACATCAGCGTGTGGATAGCAGCATTAGAAGAGCGCGAGAAACTTTGTTTTGGCCAGGTATGCAAGCAGCCATCCGACAGACCCGTTTGTCATGTGGTTTATGTGCCCAGTACCTAACAGAACGTCCTACGGAACCCATGAAGTCACAGGAAATACCAACGCTACCATGATCAAGAATAAGCGTAGATTTATTTCAACTCGACGGGAAACACTACTTGGTCTCCGTAGACCATTACAGTGACTATTTTGAACTCGATGTATTGAAGAACACCACGGCCAGTACAGTAATTCGAGCTATGAAGAGAAATTTTGCGCGACATGGAATTCCCCAAGAATGTGTCAGCGATAATGGGCCACAATTTGATAGTTATGAGTACGCCAAATTTGCCAAGGACTATGGGTTTAAGCCCATCAAGTCTTCTCCTTATCACAGTCAGGGGAATGGAAAAGCTGAATCAGCTGTAAAAGTAGCAAAGAACATATTGAAGAAATCTCGTAACGAAGATCCACATTTGGTTTTATTAGCATACAGGAACACTCCACAATAGGGCTACACATACTCACCATCACAAAGGTTAATGTCACGAAGACTGCGAGACACGATTTCAACACTGGCGAGCCAATTGCAGCCACATCCAGTTCCCAAGACAACAGTGTTAAATGATATAGCAACAAGAAGAGCAAGATCAAAGCAACACTACGACAGAAAAGCATCAAGACCACTGAAGGAATTCTTGAAAAATGATAAAGTTTTTGTAAAACCACGGCCTGGGAACAAGCATAAACCTTGGATTTGTGGAACGGTTATGGAAAACCAAGCTCAACGATCATGTGTGGTACAGACCCCACTTGGGTCTATTCGTCGAAACCATAAACAAATTAGAAAGGCAAAGGTGGAACCAGAAGATAATTATGAAACAAAGGAGGAAGAATGGGAAATTATATCGCTGCCAGATGATGAACCGTCAAGCCCGATCACCCAACCAATGGCAACAGAAGGACCAAACGAATCTCGGACCTCAACTGAAGCAGACCAGCTGCTCCGTCGTTCAACAAGAATCAGAGCAATGCCAGCCAGATAGCAGGACTACGTTCTTTAGTTATATAGTTTAGTTGTTATTTATAAGACAATTTTGTATTCAATGAACAGGCCAGCAGGACTACATGGATGACATAGTTTAGTTATGTTTATTTATTTTAGAAGAAGAAAAAACCCCAAACAAACTCTTATTGACTTTGCTGCTACTAAGTTATTTTTATTAGTTACTTTTTTTTGGGTTTTGTCATTAAAAAGAGAAAGATGTTAATAGGTTAGATATTATAATTCATTTATGTTAATATATTCATAATACTAGTATATATTCATGCCTGTAAAGCATGAGAAATATTATTAAACAAGTAGATGTTTAACAACATTTCTTAAAGTCCAAGGTGTTGATTTGGTAGTATACTCTGATAAATATGATGATTGTATTATCTATGATTCTCGTACGGATGAAGATGGAAATTTAATAAAATTAACAAATGATGTAGTTTGTTTATGGTTAAATAATAAACATTACGATGTTGTTTTAAGTATGTGTAAATTTTCTAAACTTAATCCTTCATCATTTTGTGTTAAATGTATGAATCATTTTAGACATTTTGAACATAAAGATAATCATATATGTAATAACTATTTAACGTGCCAAAGATGTTTTAGACAAACTAAATGTTCGCGAGAAGTTAAAATTGAATGTCCTAGTTGTAATATTTTATTTTTTAATGAAGAATGTTTTCACGCACATCTTACAAATAGAATTTTTAAACCAAAACAAAGTAATTATGCTAAATTAACACCGTGTCAATATTATTTTTATTGTAATACTTGTAATAAAATTGTACCTCGTTTTTCTTTTTTTACAAAGAAAAATGTAAAAATACACAATTGTGAGAAAAGATTTTGTTTTCATTGCAATGATTATAAAGAAAAATCACACTATTGTTATATGAGTACAATATCAAAAGAAAAAGTAAAAAAAATAATAAAAAATAGAGAAAACAAATTTTTATTTTGAAACGCGTACCGATGAGAATAAATTAATGATACCCTTTTATTGTGTAGTTCAAAAAGTGTGTAAAAAATGTGAAAATATTGAATTTAAAAAGTTTAAGATTTATTCACATGATCAACAAGATATTCTTGAATGTTGTGGAAAACGCGAATTTGTTTTTAAAGGTGATAACGTTGTAGATGAATTATGTGAATTTATACTATTACAAGAAAATTCTGTTTGGTTAGCGCATAATGCGTTAACTTTTTAAAATTTAAAATTTTAAAATTTTAAAATTTTTATTTTTAAATATTTATTGGGAAAATTTTTTTTTATCCTGAAACAATAATGAATGGCGCTAAAGTGATCATGATGAAAATTACAGATAAAAACATTTCTTTTTTTTATAGTTTTTCGTTTTTACATATGGGGTTATCAAAAATACCTGAAACAATGGGTCTTGAAAATGAATGTAAGGGATTTCACCCGTACTTTTTTTACAATTTAAATTGCAGTGATTCAATTATTGATCGTAAATATTTTGATGTAGAAAATATGGATGAAAAAACAAAAATTAAATTTGAAAAATGGTATTTGGAAAAAAAAGAAAAACAATATGTATTTGAAGAAGAAATGTATTATTATTGTAATTCTGATGTCACTATTTTAAGAACAGGATGTATTAAATTTTCTTCTTTAATAAATGAAATAGCGCATGTTGCTCCTTTTTACGATACATCATGTATTACAATTGCAAGTCTCGCATTAAATATATTTCGTTTAAATTTTTTAAGAGAAAAATGCGTTGGTATTATTCCAGCATCAGGATAGGGGTAAAGTTAACCAAAGTATCATTGCATTAATTTGGTTAGAACAAATAAATACAATGCTTAACGGTAGAGTGGAATATAAATGTTCACAAAATGGTGAAAAAATGATTTTAAATCGCTATGTTGACGGATTTCATGATAATATTATCTATCAATTCTACGGTTGTTTCTTTCATGGATGTCCAAAATGTTTTACCCGTACGAAATTAATAAAATAAATAATGAAAAATACTGTAATCTTTATTCATCTACAAAAAAATTTACTCATCAATTAGAAAAAGCCGGTTACACAGTAGTGGAAAAATGGGAATGTGAATTTTTAGAAGAAAACAAATTTACTAAAAATGTTTTAGATGAAAAGAAAAAATATTTTTATGCATATATTCCTTTAGAACCACGCGATGCTCTTTATGGTGGGAGAACTTCTCCTGTTTGTTTGTTTAAAAATGTATGTGAAAATGAAAAAAAAATTTATATTGATTTTACTTCTATATATCCTTTTGTTCAAAAAAGTTACAAATTTCCAGTTGGTCATCTTACAATATTTATTAAAGATGAATGTGAAAATAAAAATTTATCTGAAGTATTTGGTTTAGTAAAATGTTGTATTTTACCTCCTCGAAATTTATATTTTTCCGTATTACCTATACGTGTAAAAGGAAAATTATTATTTCCCTTATGTTATATGCGTGCAAATACTACGCAATTGACACGGTGTAACCATAATGAAAATGAACGTAGTATGTTAGGAACGTGGATAAGTGTTGAAATAAATAAAGCTATTGAAAAAGGTTATCAAATTATAAAAATTTATGAAATTTATCATTTTACTCGACAAGAAAATTTTTTTCAAGAATATGTAAATTGCTTTTTAAAAATTAAACAGGAAGCATCAGGCTTTGCAAAAGAGTGTTATGATAATGAAAACAATTTAATTGATAGTGAAGTAGATAAATATATTGAAAATTATTATAAAAACGAGGGAATTTTACTTGATAAAAATAAGATTGAATAAAATTCAGGTTTACGTACAACAGCTAAAGATATATTAAATTAAATTCACTTTGGGGAAAATTTGCCCAAAATGAAAATAATACAAAAGTTGATTTTTTAAGTGATTATGATGAATTATTAAAATTAGCTAATGATTCAAATATAAATTTAACTTCAACTGATTTTGTTAATAGTGATATTTTACGTGTTACTTACGTAAAAAAAGATAATTTAACAGCACCGTTAAAAACTGGAAATGTAATTATTGCTTGTTTTGTTACAGCATATTCACGTTTGAAATTATATGAAGTAATTGAAAGTTTAGGGGAACGTGTTTTATATTTTGATACTGATTCTGTTATTTATTTCAAAAAAATGATGATAATGAAGTTAAAACAGGCAATTATTTAGGTGAATTAACGAATAAGTTAAAAGAAGATGAATGGATTACTCAATTTTGTTCTACAGGTCCAAAATCTTATTCTTATCGTACCAATTTAAACGATGAAGTTATACATATCAAGGGATTTTGTTTAACTAATGAAAACGTAAAAAAAAAATTATTTTGAATCGTTACATAATTGTGTTGAAGAAAATGGGAAAAAAATTGAAATTATATATAAGAATAAAATAACAAGAGATAAACTGAATCATATTTTTGTAGAGGATGAAATTAAAAAATTTACTTTCACTTTTAATAAACGCGTTGCTAAAAATAATTTCTATACTTTTCCGTATGGTTTTTTAGATAATGATGAATAAAATAAACGATGCTGTAATACCATTTCAACACCCTTTTATGTTAACATTATGTGGTTCAAGCCAATGTGGAAAAACGTTTTGGATATATAAATTATTAGAATCTATCGAGGTAATGATTGAACCGCAAATTAATAAAATTATTTATTTGTATACCACTCAACAACCGTTATATCACAATATAGAAAAAATTGTTAAAGAAAAAATAATTGAGTTTATTGATTGTAATAAGGGAATTCCAACAGCTGATGATTTACAGACGAATTTAAACGATAATGCTTTAGTAATTTTAGATGATCTTATGACTGTTGCTACGTCTTCAAAAGAAAATTTAGAGAATTTAAATAATTTTGCATGTCGTGATGCTCATCATAAAAACATGAGCATTATTTTTACATGCCAAAATTTAATGTATGGTAATGGCAATTACGAAATTCACGTATCAATAGTCAATATCATTTAATGTTTACAAATATAGCTGATGTAAGAAATATGTATACTATTTCTGATAATAAAAAAATAAAAAGAAATGTATTCAATAGTGTTCTAAGTGATATTAATAAAAACCCATATGGTTATTTATTATTTGATAATTGTACAAATAGTTTTGATAATTCACATCTTCGAACTAATATTTTTCCAGGTGAAAATACCGTAGTTTACGATGTGTAAAAAAATAAAATATTAAATAATAAATAAATATTAATTAAAAAATAATAAATTAAAAAACATTTCGAGTTTTTTCTTTTTTTTAATGAGAAGAAGAAGAGGAACATTTGGTAAAAAAAAATTTAAAATGGTTAAACAGAAAGGAGGTTTTTTGATTTCTGAAATTATGAAACTATTCGGTGGTGGAAAAAGTATTAAAAAAAAAAAAAAAAAGACAACTTGGGGGATTTTTTTTAGTGATATTGGTGGAATAGTGCGTAAAACGAAAAAATATTTTGGGGGAAAATCATGTAAAGAAATTTTGAGTGGTGGTAGCAGAATAGTAAGAAGACGAAAAAGAAACCAAAAAGGGGGAGTAACAACATATGTAAATCCCGGAGATAGAATTTTCAATAGTTATAGAAGAAAAGGAACAATTTGGTAGAAAAAATAAACAAAAAGGTTAATTTAATTTCTTTCTACAATATTTGATACGGAAGGAGGAGGAACAACAATATAAAAAAATGGTTAAACAGAAAGGAGGTTTTTTTATTTCTGAAATTATAAAACTAATTGGTCGTGGTAGTATTAAAAAAAAAGAAAAAAAGAACAATTAAACAAAAAAGGAAAATTAAAAAAAAAAAGAAAAAAAAAAGGAGGAATTCTACCATTATTATCATTATTAGCATTATTGTGATTAAAAAAGAACAAAAAGGAGCATTTCTTTCATTATTACTATTAGTTGAGTTTATTGTAATTGAATAAAATGGTTAAAAAAGTTATTTTTAAAAAAAAAAGAAAAAAAAAAGAAGAAATCCTGGGAAATTTAACGGAACAAAAACATTAAAAAAAAATGGGAAAAAATGTAAAAAATGTAACGGAATAGAATTAAACTAAAAAAAAAGATTGTTTTATTTTTTAATAAAAGATTCATAAAAATTACAACATGATTGTTCATTTTATTTTTTATTATTTTTACATTTTTTTAATATTATTTTATTAATAATATTTCCATATCTAAAATCTAATTTTTTTTAAAAATTTATGTCATTATTTATTTTACGTTTATATTTCATATTTTTTATTTTCCATTTATTATTATTTTCAATTTTATTTCTACTCTTATTGTATAAATATAATGAACACCAATATCCGCAGGTGTATGTCACAATTGATTGCAAAGTTTTTTTTGTACGTAAATGAATTTAATATATTTTTTTCTGCGTATTTTTTCCAATATTTTCCATTATAAAAATTTACTGATTTAGCAAAACTATCAAAAAAGTACATTTCATTATTGTCTAACCATACAGCAACCCAATGTTTTCCTTCCTGATGATCTTCATCTGTATTCCATATCCAACAACAACTATTTTTCCTTTTTTCAATATTTTTTGGAAGCTGATTAGCTGGAAACGCTCCAAAACGCTCTCTTCTTCGTCGTCATTTTTTGGTTTGATTTTTTTTGGTTTTGATTGTTTTCTTCTTCTTCCACGCATTAAATCACGATTAAATTGGGTTTTTTTTTGGTTTTTTTAGTGTAGTTTCAGCTTCACCAAAAAGCTCCGATAAACCCAATTCACTAGTATTTATATTAAATCCTACACTATCACCAACACTAACATATTTATTTTTTAATTTAGCATTTCGTATATAACTTGCGGGCATATTTTTTTTTTCTTAAATAGGTTAATGCTACATTATGTTCATCGTTTGTTAAATTAAAAGATGATGGTTTAGCAGCATTATGAGATAAATCATATATCAAATCTGTTCTGTTAATATTATATTTTCCCATTTTTATATTTTCTTCACTGATTAACCCTTTTTTTTTTTAAATCCTTCTATTTTTTCTTCGCTAGTAGATAAAATTGTTTGTTGACTTGATACATCAGCTTCTTCTTCTTCTTCTTTATTTACTTTACGTTTAACAGAATTTTTTTTTTTAAATTGTACCATACTTCCACCAATTCGTTGTTTTTGATTCGTTTTTACAAATTTTTCCATTTCATTTTTTTTCCCTCCAAGTTCAAATTCATCTTGTTTTTTTATTCCTTGAAGAAGACTATTTTCAGCATTACTAGATTTCAAATATTCTAAAATTTCATTTAATTTATTCACATCATATCCTTGAGTTTCTTCTCTAATGCATGTGGGGATACCAAAACGAACCAATGCGCATGCATAGCTGGACGTCACTTGGACGCTACTTAGACGCCGCCTCTAAGGGATTAACTCATGAGTAAATGAGTAACTCGTGAGTAAATGAGTAACTCATGAGTAAATGAGTAACTCATGAGTAACTCGTGAGTAAATGAGTAACTCATGAGTAAATGAGTAACTCATGAGTAAATGAGTAACTCATGAGTAACTCGTGAGTAACTCGTGAGTAAATGAGAAACTCGTGAGTAAATGAGTTACTCATGAGTAACTCGTGAGTAAAGGAGTAGCTCATGAGTTACTCATGAGTAAATGAGTAACTGGGTAACTCGTGAGTTACTCATGAGTAAATGAGTAACTCATGAGTAAATGAGTAACTCTTGAGTAAATGAGAAACTCATGAGTAAATGAGTAACCCGTGAGTTAGGGGATCAGAGAGGGCACATGATGTACAATAAACGTTTAGAGTTTTAGTGACAACTTAAATTACGTTAGATTCTTAAGGACTTATGTGTCCCGGAAGGACTTTTATTTGATAATTAGTCCCGTTTGAACAATACATCATGTGCCCTCTCTGATCCCCTAACTCACGGGTTACTCATTTACTCATGAGTTTCTCATTTACTCAAGAGTTACTCATTTACTCATGAGTTACTCATTTACTCATGAGTAACTCACGAGTTACCCAGTTACTCATTTACTCATTTACTCATGAGTAACTCATGAGCTACTCCTTTACTCACGAGTTACTCATTTACTCATGAGTTACTCATGAGTTACTCATTTACTCACGAGTTACTCATTTACTCACGAGTTACTCATTTACTCATGAGTAACTCATTTACTCACGAGTTTCTCATTTACTCACGAGTTACTCACGAGTTACTCATGAGTTACTCATTTACTCATGAGTTACTCATTTACTCACGAGTTACTCATGAGTTACTCATTTACTCATGAGTAACTCATGAGTTACTCATTTACTCATGAGTTACTCATTTACTCACGAGTTACTCATTTACTCATGAGTTAATCCCTTAGAGGCGGCGTCTAAGTAGCGTCCAAGTGACGTCCAGCTATGCATGCGCATTGGTTCGTTTTGGTATCCCCACATGCATTAGAGAAGAAACTCAAGGATATAATCTTACTTTTCTCACATAAATTTTCACAAGTAGTTTGAGAGTTGTTGTGTGAACATGCCTAGCGCTTGTAATATTTGCGGAAAGAGCTTTTCAAGACAGTTTAATTTACAACGTCACGTAAAGGTCCTGCATGGGGGAGATCGGCCAATACAAACGATGTCTACTGATTCTACATTTAAGTATTCTCCATTTGATGGAAACGCATCGAATTACCAAGACAACAAAAAGACATACTCCATACAATTAACACATCCCTTTGGACTCTTGGTCTCTGGAGGGACCAAGACTGGGAAGACAACCTTTGTCAAGGAATTGTTAGCCAACGCCCAAATCATGATCGACCCTGTCCCAGAAAATATAATTTATTTTTATTCTGAGTACCAGGACACGTTTGCTAAAATGGAACTTCTTATTCCTGGGATTCAGTTTGTGCAGGGTTTATCCGAATCTATATTGGATAGTATTAATCCCAAAATAAGAAATCTATTTATCATGGATGATATGATGGGTGAAAAAGATACGATTATTGCCAAACTGTTCACGAAGAAATCCCATCATGGTAATCTCAGCGTGATTTATATTGTGCAAAATTTGTTTCATCAAAGCAAAGACCATCGTAGCATCTCTCTCAACGCTAGTTACTTTGTCCTAACAAAAAATGTTCGTGATGCAAGTCAAGTGACTCATCTTGCCAAACAGTTGTATCCCGACAACACAAAGTTTTTCCAGCAAGCCTACCAGATGGCAACCAAAGAGCCGTATTCTTACCTGTTTGTCGATCTCACGCCGACATGTCCCGATGAAGTCCGAGTAAGATCCGGGATATTTCCGACTGATACACATTATGTATATCAACCCAGGGTATAAGAATAAGTGCTGAATACCTGAGAAAAGTGACATTGAGACATACTGATAATGGTTTATTAAAGGCTATATCGGACTGCATTTTGAATATATGTTTAGATTTCATCAAACGAAAGAAACCATTATTACAAAAAACTAGTGTATTCCTACAATCAACCTAAACGCCCTAGTATTGGAATGACACCAATTATAAGAATTAAAGTTACTGTTGAATCGTTGAAACATTATCTTCTGTACTATGCTGAATTTAAATAAAGTATTTACAAATAATATGTATATCTCTCTGATATTCCTTTGGTACATGTTAAATGTATAACTTACCGCTTATCAACTCTCGTATAAAAGGTCTTGTGGAGTTATATTATGCAAAACAGAGAAACAAACGATATCTATATGAAGTGGGTGCGCTAGAAGAAACCGTAAACGCAGGACAGTTTATTTAAAAACATTTGTTTATGTAAATAATTAGCTGTCAATATGTACACTGTAATTTGTTATAATATAAAAATAAACTACAACGAACTATTATAATGTTGCTCATATGTCTTTATTAATTTCTCTTCAGATAAAGTTACACACATATAACATTACACATCTTTCTTACACACTAAATAGTCCAAGAAATTTTATTTAACTTAAAACATAATTTAACTTTTGGATTAACTCATAACACATATAGCATTAGTTCACATATAGTTCAGATTGCTTTTCGTCGTTAAGTTTCTAGACTTTTCAAGAAGATACTCCTCGTAAGCCTCCCGAGGATTCTTTATCGTACTCGTAAATTTTACACCAGTGTCTTTTACTTGGTACAGATACTTTAATGACAGATAAACAGAACAGATATAGAAAGAATATTTGGCGAGTCGTCAATTTCCACCGGCTCAACCATTGTCTATGTAGCGTCTTGAGAGTATTTATTATTGTCTCTTTGGTTTCGTAATTTCAACGCCTGCATCGCTTCGTTGAACTCTATCCAGATACGTTCATCGACGTTTGTCCTGGTCTCTTCGTAGCACGATCTGAGAAAAGCGACATTGAGACATACTGATAATGGTTTATTAAAGGCTATATAGGACTGTGCATTTTGAATATATGTTTAGATTTCATCAAACGAAAGAAACCATTATTACAAAAACTAATGTACTCCTACAATCAATCTAAACGCCTTTGTGTTGGAATGACACCAATTATAAGAATTAAAGTTACTGTTGAATCGTTGAAACATTATCTTTTGTACTATGCTGAATTTAAATAAAGTATTTACAAATAATGTATATTACTTTGAATTCTGCCTTATGAGACGACGCGACGCTGTACATTCTCCATGGTTACACCAACGCCTCGCCTAAACTTGCCCACACATTAATACCCCTTATTATCCCCCAAAGTTCATGATCACCACCCTAAAATGAATTAAATATTCTACATATATGCAAATCCGGTTATGTTTTAGCCATTAGTAACTTTAATGACTTTTCCCTTTTGTGTTCTGCACGTGCGAGAATCTTATAACATACTAAATCATAGCGACGAATTATTTAACCAAGCTCTGTAATTTTTCAAAGTGCTTGGTCAACGATGCTGTCGAATAATGTTCTTCTAAGTTTACAATAACGATTCGCTACCATTCAAGGCGACTCTTTTTAACTTCAAAGGGTTCCTATACGTATATAAACATCACAAAAGCGAAGCAAATATCTAATATAATATTCAAAAGCGAAGCAAATATCAAATATAATATTCATATATAAGCTTTTCATTGCTATGTGCCAATATGTTTTTTCTGAGCTCACGGCTTTTCGGATTGATTCGTACGTATCCTAAGTTCAGCTTCTCGAAGTGATTCCTCATTCTATCTTCCTTCACTTATAAACGAAGGTTTAGTTAGGTATGATTCTAAGATGATTTATTCTGTTAGGTTCTAACCCTAATATAATATTCATAGCTTATTCAGATAATATTCGAGTTAAGTTATCTCAGCAGATTCAGTCATTTAGAATGTTCAAAACCCTCTATATTCCTTCAGACAAGATTTAGGATAAAAATATAAAGTGTGTCTACAATTATTAGCCATATTTAAGACAAAACACAACATTTATTCAAGAAAATCATTTATTACTTTCTCTCCAGTAAGAAAGATATCCTTGAATACATTTCATTTCTGGATTCTCCGCATTACTATACAATTGCCACAGTGCATACAATATGGACTCTGAAGTGTTTTCTAATTGTCTTAAACGTTCAAGAGCGTCTTTATGACACCTGATCTTTAACACTCTTGTCGCTTCAATAAACTCGTCCCAAATTAATCGTTTATCGTTTGCAAATGCAATGGCATCTTTGCAGTACAATTCCCATCTTTCTTCCTCGGTCATCATGAGGCAATCATGCTGGCGCTGACTGGAGTGATCAATCTTACAACCACAACATTTTTCCTCGCATAATTTCTCGATTTCAGTGGCGACGGCGTCTGTGTATATGGTCTCTATTAATGGAAACAGCTTTTGGTATTCAACAACGGACACTTCATCGACATGTACTTGATTTCCCCATGCTTCACATTTACGGTTTCTAGATCGTCGAGTATTCATGTCTCAGTTCTAAACGGCTTCAACAAACGTTCCAAACCACACTCCAAAAGACTTTCGATGTTACTCGTAAGAGAACAGAATTCGAATGAGATTCGCTATGGTAACGCCCCCGCTAATCATCTTTTGGCCTGAACATGCCCACACATTAATACCCCTTATTATCCACACACAACTCATGACATCCCCTAAAATGAATTAAATATTCTGCTTATATGCAAATCTGGTTATGTTTTGGTCATTAGTAACTTTAATGACTTTCCCCTTTTGTGTTCTGCACGTGCGAGAATCTTATAACATACTAAACCATATCGACGAATTATATAACCAAGTTCTGTAATTTTTAAAGTAGGCTAATTGGTCACTGATGCTGTCGAATAGTACTCGATGTTCTTCTAGACAATGTTTAAGGTAATACGACAGAGTGTCTATGAGCTCACGGATTTTCGAAGTGATTCTTCATTATATCTTGCTACGATTTCCTCGCTTATAAACGAAGGTTTAGTTAGGAATGATTCTAAGATGATTTATTCTGTTAGGTTCTAACCCTAATATAATATTCATAGCTTATTCAAATAATATTCGAGTTAAGTTATCTCAGCAGATTCAGACATTTAGATTGCTCCAAACTCTCTATATTCCTCCAAACAAGGTTTCAGATAAAAAATATAAAGTGTCTCTGTCAATTTCTCTCTCGTTCCTTGTAAAGAACGTCTATTTTGTTAAAGTTTACTGTACGCATGCTCCGTATGCTTACATGTCCCACAAGTGCTAACTGGCGTTTGAGTTAAGTGTATAAATGAAAAGGTGATTACTATTACTTATAAGGAGTATAAGTCGAATGCCTTTTGATAATGACGTAACGTCGGAAAATAGTCGGAGAATGACGTATTACACGGGGGGTTGAGTGACAGCTAGGGTTAGGGGGTTCCGGAAGAGTATGACGTAGTGAATACCGGGGGGTTGCGTGACAGTTAGGTTTGGGGGGAAGTTAGGGTCAGAAGGGCCCAAAGGAGCATGAGAATGAATAAGTGTGACGTAGAAGAAAACCGGGTGGTTGATTGTCAGTTAGGGTTAGGGGGTCCTACAGGAGCATGAGACATAATGAGATTAGGGTTAGAACGTCCTAAAGGAGCCTGAGAATGAATAATTAAAAATTGAATATTTAATGAGGCGGCATCCCTTTGGTCCCTCGATGGGGGGGTATTACTACTGTGTAAAGGGGGGAGGGACCCTATTCATTTTGTTTGATTCTGGCTATTTCTTAAACTTCAAATATTTCGAAAGAAACGAGTGCTTTGGATCGGATAGAGCGTTTTTCCACCTTCCCTAGCAGAGAGAAATGCTAATTCGTGCTAAATGGCCATGATTTAGCCTTATTTCAAAAGTTGAAAAATCGGCGAAAGTGTAAAGGGGGGACCCTATTCATCTTCAATGATTCTGGGCATTTCTTAAACTTCAAATATTTCGTAAGATATCAATATTTTGGATCGGATAAAGCGTTTTTCCACGTTGCCTAGGAAAGAGAAATGCTAATTTGTGCTAATTGGCATTTATTTACCCGTACTTCGATAGTTGAAAAATCGTCGAAAGTGTAAAGGCGGACCCTACTCATTTTGTTTGATGCTGGCCATTTCTTAAACTTCAAATATTTCGTAAGAAAACAATGCTCTGAATCGGATAAAGCGTTTTTCCACCTTCCTTAGCAAAGAGAAATGCTAATTCGTGCTAAATGGCCATGATTTAGCCTTACTTCAAAAGTTGAAAAATAAGCGAAAGTGTAAAGGGGGGACCCTATTCATCTTCAATGGTTCTGGCCATTTCTTAAACTTCAAATATTTCATAAGAAATCAATGCTTTGGATCGGATAAAGCGTTTTTCCACCTTCCCTAGCAATGAGAAATGCTTATTCGTGCTAAAGGGCCATTATTTACCCTTACTTCGACAGTTGAAAAATCGGCGAAAGTGTAAAGGGGGGGGGGACCCTATTCATTTTGTTTGATTCTGGCTATTTCTTAAACTTCAAATATTTCTTAAGAAAACAATGCTTTGGATCGGATAAAGCGTTTTTCCACCTTCCTTAGCAAAGAGAAATGCTAATTCGTGCTAAATGGCCATGATTTAGCCTTATCTCAAAAGTTGAAAAATCGCCGAAAGTGTAAAGGGGGGACCCTACTCATTTTGTATGATTCTGGCCATTTTTTAAACTTCAAATATTTCGTAAGAAATCAATTCTTTGGATCGGATAAAGCGTTTTTCCACCTTCCCTAGCAATGAGAAATGCTAATTCGTGCTAAATGGCCATTATTTACCCTTACTTCGACAGTTGAAAAATCGGCGAAAGTGTAAAGGGGGGGACCCTATTCATTTTGTTTGATGCTAGCCATTTCTTAAACTTCAAATATTTCGTAAGAAATCAATGCTTTGGATCGGATAAAGCGTTTTTCCACCTTCCCTAACAATGAGAAATGCTAATTCGTGCTAAATGGCCATTATTTACCCTTACTTCGACAGTTGAAAAATCGGCGAAAGTGTAAAGGGGGGGACCCTATTCATTTTGTTTGATTCTAGCCATTTCTTAAACTTCAAATATTTCGAAAGAAAAGAGTGCTTTGGATCGGATAAAGCGTTTTTCCACCTTCCCTAGCAAAGAGAAATGCTAATTCGTGCTAAATGACCATGATTTAGCCTTATTTCAAAAGTTGAAAAATAGGGGAAAGTGTAAAGGGGGGATCCTATTCATCTTCAATGATTCTGGCCATTTCTTAAACTTCAAATATTTCGTAAGAAATCAATGCTTTGGATCGGATAAAGCATTTTCCCACCTTCCTTAGCAAAGAGAAATGCTAATTCGTGCCAAATGGCCATGATTTAGCCTTATCTCAAAAGTTGAAAAATCTGCGAAAGTGTAAAGGGGGGACCCTATTCATTTTGTTTGATGCTGATCATTTCTTAAACTTCAAATATTTCGTAAGAAAACAATGCTTTGGATTGGATAAAGCGTTTTTCCACCTTCCCTTGCAAAAAGAAATGCTAATTCGTGCTAAATGGCCATGATTTAGCCTTATTTCAAAAGTTGAAAAATCAGCTAAGTGTAAATGGGAGACCCGATTCATTTTATTTGATGCTGGCCATTTCTTAAACTTCAAATATTTCGTAAGAAAACAATGCTTTGGATCGGATAAAGCGTTTTTCTACCTTCCCTAGCAAAGACAAATGCTAATCCGTGCTAAATGGCCATGATTTAGCCTTATTTCAAAAGTTAAAAAACTCGGCGAAAGTGTAAAGGGGGGACCGTATTCATTTTCGTTGAATCTTGCCATTTTTAAACTTCAAATATTTCTTAAGAAAACAATGCATTAGGTCGGATAAAGCGTTTTTCCACCTTCCCAGCAAAGACAAATGCTAATTCGTGCTAAATGGCCATGATTTGGCAATATTTCAAAAGTTGAAAAATCGGCGAAAGTGTAAAGGGGGGAACCTATTCATTTTGTTTGATTCTGACCATTTCTTAAACTTCAAATATTTCGTAAGAAAACAATGCTTTGGATCGGATAAAGCGTTTTTCCACCTTCCCTTGCAAAAAGAAATGCGAATTCGTCCTAAATGGCTATGATTTAGCCTTATTTCAAAAGTTGAAAAATCAGCTAAGTGTAAATGGGAGACCCGATTCATTTTATTTGATGCTGGCCATTTCTTAAACTTCAAATATTTCCTAAGAAAACAATGCTTTGGATCGGATAAAGCGTTTTTCTACCTTCCCTAGCAAAGACAAATGCTAATCCGTGCTAAATGGCCACGATTTAGCCTTATTTCAAAAGTTAAAAAAGTCGGCGAAAGTGTAAAGGGGGGACCGTATTCATTTTCGTTGATTCTTGCGATTTTTAAACTTCAAATATTTCGTAAGAAAACAATGCATTAGGTCGGATAAAGCGTTTTTCCACCTTCCCAGCAAAGACAAATGCTAATTCGTGCTAAATGGCCATGATTTGGCAATATTTCAAAAGTTGAAAAATCGGCGAAAGTGTAAAGGGGCGACCCTATTCATTTTGTTTGATTCTGACCATTTCTTAAACTTCAAATATTTCGTAAGAAAACAATGCTTTGGATCGGATAAAGCGTTTTTCCACCTTCCCTAGCAAAGAGAAATGCTAATTCGTGCTAAATGGCCATGATTTAGCCTTATATCAAAAGTTGAATAATCGGTGAAAGTGTAAAGGGGGTGACCCTATTCATTTTGTTTGATTCTGACCTTTACTTAAACTTCAAATATTTCGTAAGAAAACAATGCTTTGGATTGGATAAAGCGGTTTTCCACCTTCCCATGCAAAAAGAAATGCTAATTCGTGCTAAATGGCCATGATTTAGCCTTATATCAAAAGTTGAAAAAGCAGCGTAAGTGTAATGGGGGACCCGATTCATTTTGTTTGATTCTGGCCATTTCTTAAACTTCAAATATTTCGTAAGAAAACAATGCTTTGGATTGGATAAAGCGTTTTTCCACCTTCGCAGCAAAGACAAATGTTAATTCGTGCTAAACGGCCATGATTTGGCAATATTTCAAAAGTTGAAAAATCAGCCAAAGTGCGAAGGGGGGACCCTATTCATTTTGTTTGATTCTGACCTTTTCTTAAACTTCAAATATTTCGTAAGAAAACAATGCTTTGGATTGGATAAAGCGTTTTTCCACCTTCCCTTGCAAAAAGAAATGTTAATTCGTGCTAAATGGCCATGATTTAGCTTTATATCAAAAGTTGAAAAATCAGCTAAGTGTAAATGGGGGACCCGATTCATTTTATTTGATTCTGGCCATTTCTTAAACTTCAAATATTTCCTAAGAAAACAATGCTTTGGATCGGATAAAGCGTTTTTCTACCTTCCCTAGCAAAGACAAATGCTAATCCGTGCTAAATGGCCACGATTTAGCCTTATTTCAAAAGTTAAAAAAGTCGGCGAAAGTGTAAAGGGGGGACCGTATTCATTTTCGTTGATTCTTGCGATTTTTAAACTTCAAATATTTCGTAAGAAAACAATGCATTAGGTCGGATAAAGCGTTTTTCCACCTTCCCTAGCAAAAAGAAATGCTAATTCGTGCTAAATGGCCACGATTTAGCCTTATTTAACAAGTGGAAAAATCGGCGAAAGTGTAAAGGGGAGACCATATTAATTTTCTTTGAATCTTGGCATTTTTAAACTTCATATATTTCGTAAGAAAACAGTGCGTTGGGTCGGATAAAGCGTTTTTCCACCTTGCCTAGCAAAGCCAAATGCTAATTCGTGCTAAATGGCCATGATTTGGCAATATTTCAAAAGTTGAAAAAACGGCGAAAGTGTAAAGGGGGGATGTAATTGTTTTGTCGTTTGATTCTGACTATTTCTTAAACTTCAAATATTTCGTAAGAAAACAATGCATTGGATCGGATAAAGCGCTTTTGTACCTTCCATAGCAAAGAGAAATACTAATTCGTGCTAAATGGCCGTGATTTAGCCTTATTTGAAATGTTGAAAAATCGACGAAAGTGTAAAGGAGGGACCATATTCATTTTGTTTCATTCTGGCCATTTCTTAAACTTCAAATATTTCGTATGAAAACAATGCTTTGGATCGGATAAAGAGTTTTTCCAACTTCCCTATCAAAAAGAAATGCTAATTCGTGCTAAATGGCCATGATTTAGGCTTATTTCAAAAGTGGAAAAATCGGCGAAAGTGTAAGGGGGGACCGTATTCATTTTCTTTGATTGTTGCCATTTTTAAACTTCATATATTTCGTAAGAAAACAATGCATTGGGTCGGATAAAGCGTTTTTGCACCTCCCCTAGCAAAGACAAATGCTAATTCGTGCTAAATGCCCATGATTTAGCATTATTTCAAAAGTTAAAAAATCGGCGAAAGTGTAAAGGGGGGACCGTATTCATTTTGTTTGATTCTTGCCATTTTTAAACTTCAAATATTTCGTAAGAAAACAATGCTTTGGATCGGATAATACGTTTTTCCACCTTTCATAGCAAAGAGAAATGCTAATTCGTGCAATATGGCCATGATTTAGCCTTATTTGAAAAGTTGAAAAATCGAGGAAAGTGTAAAGGAGGGACCATATTCACTTTGTTTTGATTCTGGCCATTTCTTAAACTTCAAATATTTCGTAAAAAACAATGCTTTGGATCGGATAAAGCGCTTTTCCACCTTTCCTAGCAAAGATAAATGCTAATTCGTCATAAATGGCCATGATTTAGCCTTATTTCTAAAGTTGAAAAATCGGCGAAAGTGTAAAGGAGGGACTCTATTCATTTTGTTTGATGCTGGCGATTTCTTAAACTTGATATATTTCGTAAGAAAACAATGCATTGGGTCGGATAAAGCGTTTTTCCACCTTCCCTAACAAAGACAACTGCTAATTCGTGCTAAATGGAAAAATCGGCGAAAGTGTAAAGAGGCGAACGTATTCATTTTCTTTGATTCATGGCATTTTTAAACTTCATATATTTCGTAAGAAAAGAATGCATTGGATCGGATAAAGCGTTTTTCCACCTTCCCTAGCAAAGACAAATGCTAATTCGTGCTAAATGGCCATGATTTAGCATTATTTCAAAAGTTGAAAAATCGGCGAAAGTGTAAAGGGGGGACCGTATTCATTTTCTATGATTCTTGCCATTTTTAAAGTTCATATATTTCGTAAGAAAACAATGCGTTGGGTCGGATAAAGCGTTTTTCCACGTTGCCTAGCAAAGCCAAATGCTAATTCGTGCTAAATGGCCATGATTTTGCAATATTTCAAAAGTTGAAAAATCGGCGAAAGTGTAAAGGGAGTATCTAATTCATTTTGTCATTTGATTCTGACTATTTCTTAAACTTCAAATATTTCGTAAGAAAACAATGCTTTGGATCGGATAAAGCGCTTTTGTACCTTCCGCAGCAAAGAGAAATGCTAATTCGTGCTAAATGGCCATAATTTAGCCTCATTTGAAATGTTGAAAAATCGACGAAAGTGTAAATGGGGGACCCTATTCATTTTGTTTGATGCTGGCCATTTCTTAAACTTCAAATATTTCGTAAGAAAACAATGCTTTGGAACGGATAAAGCGTTTTTCCACCTTCACTAGCAAAGACAAATGCTAATCCCTGATAAATGGCCATGATTTAGCCTTATTTCAAAACTTGAAAAATTGGCAAAAGCGCAAAGGGGGTAGGTATTCATTTTCTTTGATTCTTGCCATTTCTAAACTTCAAATATTTCGTAAGCGAACAATGCTTTCGATCGGATAAAGCGTTTTTCTACCTTCCCTAGCCAAAAGAAATGCTAATTCGTGCTAAATGACCATGATTTAGCCTTATTTCATAAGTTGAAAAATCGGCGAAAGTGCAAAGGGGGGAACCTATTCATTTTGTTTGATGCCGGCCATTTCTTAAGATTCAAATATTTCGTAAGAAAACAATGCTTTGGATCGGATAATACGTTTTTGCACCTACCATAGCAAAGAGAAATGCTAATTCATGCTAAATGGCCATGATTTAGCATTATTTCAAAAGTTGAAAAATCGGCGAAAGTGTAAAGGGCGGACCGTATTCATTTTCTTTGATTCTTGCCATTTTTAAACTTCATATATTTCGTAAGAAAACAATGCGTTGGGTCGGATAAAGCGTTTTTCCACCTTCCCTAGCAAAGACAAATGCTAATTCGTGCTAAATGGCCATGATTTGGCAATATTTAAAAAGTTGAAAAATGGGCGAAAGTGTAAATTTTGTCGTTTGATTCTGACTATTTCTTAAACTTCAAATATTTCGTAAGAAAACAATGCTTTGGATCGGATAAAGCGCTTTTGTACCTTCCATAGCAAACAGAAATGCTAATTCGTGCTTAATGGCCATGATTTAGCCTTTTTTGAAAAGTTGAAAAGTCGACGAAAGTGTAAAGGAGGGACCATATTCATTTTTTTTCATTCTGGCCATTTCTTCAACTTCAAATATTTCGTATGAAAACAATGCTTTGGATCGGATAAAGCGTTTTTCCAACTTCCCTAGCAAAAAGAAATGCTAATTCGTGCTAAATGGCCATGATTTAGCCTTATTTCAAAAGTGGCAAAATCGGTGAAAGTGTAAAGGGGAGACCGTATTAATTTTCTTTGATTCTTGCCATTTTTAAACTTCATATATTTCGTAAGAAAACAATGCGTTGGGTCGGATAAAGGGTTTTTCCACCTTCCCTAGCAAAGACAAATGCTAATTCGTGCTAAATGGCCATGATTTGGCATTATTTCAAAAGTTGAAAAATCGGCGAAAGTGTGAAGGGGGGACCGTATTCATTTTCTTTGATTCTTGCCATTTTTAAAGTTCATATATTTCGTAAGAAAACAATGCGTTGGGTCGGATAAAGCGTTTTTCCACGTTGCCTAGCAAAGCCAAATGCTAATTCGTGCTAAATGGCCATGATTTTGCAATATTTCAAAAGTTGAAAAATCGGCGAAAGTGTAAAGGGAGGATCTAATTCATTTTGTCGTTTGATTCTGACTATTTCTTAAACTTCAAATATTTCGTAAGAAAACAATGCTTTGGATCGGATAAAGCGCTTTTGTACCTTCCATAGCAAAGAGAAATGCTAATTCGTGCTAAATGGCCACAATTTAGCCTTATTTGAAATGTTGAAAAACCGACGAAAGTGTAAATGGGGGAACCTATTCATTTTGTTTGATGCCGGCCATTTCTTAAGATTCAAATATTTCGTATGAAAACAATACTTTGGATCGGATAAAGCGTTTTTCCACCTTCCCTAGCAAAAAGAAATGATAATTCGTGCTAAATGGCCATGATTTAACCTTATCTCAAAAGTTGAAAAATTGGCAAAAGCGCAAAGGGGGTACGTATTCATTTTCTTTGATTCTTGCCATTTCTAAACTTCAAATATTTCGTAAGAAAACAATGCGTTGGATCGGATAAAGCGTTTTTCCACCTTCCCTAGCGAAAAGAAATGCTAATTCGTGCTAAATGGCCACGATTTAGCCTTATTTAACAAGTGGAAAAATCGGCGAAAGTGTAAAGGGGAGACCATATTAATTTTCTTTGAATCTTGGCATTTTTAAACTTCATATATTTCGTAAGAAAACAGTGCGTTGGGTCGGATAAAGCGTTTTTCCACCTTGCCTAGCAAAAAAGAACGGATAAAGCGTTTTCCCACTTCCCTAGCAAAGAGAAATGCTAATTCGTGCGAAATGGCAATGATTTAGCCTTATTTGAAAAGATGAAAAATCGGCGAAAGTGTAAAGGGGGGGACCTAACTCATTTTGTCATTTGATTCTGACTATTTTTTAAACTTCAAATATTTCGTAAGAAAACAATGCTTTGGATCGGATAAAGCGTTTTTCCACCTTCCCTAGCAAAAAGAAATCCTAATTCGTGCTAAATGGCCATGATTTAGCCTTATTTCAAAAGTTGAAAAATCGGCGAAAGTGTAAAGGGGGGACTGCATTAATTTTCTTTGATTCTTTCCATTTTTAAACTTCAAATATTTCGTAAGAAAACAATGCTTTGGATCGGATAAAGCGTTTTTCTACCTTCTCTAGGAAAAATAAATGCTAATTCGTGCTAAATGGCCATGATTTAGCCTTATTTCAAAAGTTGAATTATCGGCGAAAGTGTAAAGGCGGGAACCTATTCATTTTGTTTGATGCTGCCATTTCTTAAGATTCAAATATTTCGTAAGAAAACAATGCTTTGTATCGGATAATGCGTTTTTCCACCTTCCATAGCAAAGAGAAATGCTAATTCGTGATAAATGGCCATCATTTAGCCTTATTTCAAAAGTTAAAAAATCGGCGAAAGTGTAAAGGGGGGACCTAACTCAATTTGTCGTTTGATTCTGACTATTTCTAAGACTTGAAATATTTCGTAAGAAAACAATGCTTTGGATCGTATAAAGCATTTGTCCAACTTCCCTAGCAAAAAGAAATGCTAATTCGTGTTAAATGGCAATGATTTAGCCTTATTTCAAAAGTTGAAATATCGGCGAAAGTGTAAAGGGGGGAACCTATTCATTTTGTTTGATGCTGGCCATTTCTTAAGATTCAAATATTTCGTAAGAAAACAATGCTTTGGATCGGATAAAGCGTTTTTCCACCTTCCCTAGTAAAGAGAAATCCTAATTCGTGCTAAATGGCCATGATTTAGCCTTATTTCAAAAGTTGAAAAATCGGCGAAAGTTTAAAGGGGGGACCCTATTCATTTTGTTTGATTCTGGCCATTAATTAAACTTCAAATATTTCGTAAAAAAATAATGCTTTGGATCGGATAATGCGTTTTTCCACCTTCCCTAGCAAAAAAGAACGGATAAAGCGTTTTCCCTCTTCCCTAGCAAAGAGAAATGCTAATTCGTGCTAAATGGTCATGATTTAGCCTTATTTGAAAAGATGAAAAATCGGCGAAAGTGTAAAGGGGGGGACCTAATTCATTTTGTCGTTTGATTCTGACTATTTCTTAAACTTCAAATATTTCGTAAGAAAACAATGCTTTGGATCGGATAAAGCGTTTTTCCACCTTCCCTAGCAAAAAGAAATCCTAATTCGTGCTAAATGGCCATGATTTAGCCTTATTTCAAAAGTTGAAAAATCGGCGAAAGTGTAAAGGGGGGACTGCATTAATTTTCTTTGATTCTTTCCATTTTTAAACTTGAAATATTTCGTAAGAAAACAATGCTTTGGATCGGATAAAGCGTTTTTCTACCTTCTCTAGGAAAAGTAAATGCTAATTCGTGCTAAATGGCCATGATTTAGCCTTATTTCAAAAGTTGAAAAATCGGCGAAAGTGTAAAGGGGGGAACCTATTCATTTTGTTTGATGCCGGCCTTTTCTTAAGATTAAAATATTTCGTAAGAAAACAATGCTTTGGATCGGATAATACGTTTTTCCACCTACCATAGCAAAGAGAAATGCTAATTCGTGCTAAATGGCCATGATTTAGCCTTATTTCAAAAGTTGAATTATCGGCGAAAGTGTAAAGCCGGGAACCTATTCATTTTGTTTGATGCTGCCATTTCTTAAGATTCAAATATTTCGTAAGAAAACAATGCTTTGTATGGGATAATGCGTTTTTCCACCTTCCATAGCAAAGAGAAATGCTAATTCGTGATAAATGGCCATCATTTAGCCTTATTTCAAAAGTTGAGAAATCGGCGAAAGTGTAAAGGGGAGACCTAACTCAATTTGTCGTTTGATTCTGACTATTTCTAAGACTTGAAATATTTCTTAAGAAAACAATGCTTTGGATCGGATAAAGCGTTTTTCCACCTTCCCTAGTAAAGAGAAATCCTAATTCGTGCTAAATGGCCATGATTTAGCCTTATTTAAAAAGTTGAAAAATCGGCGAAAGTGTAAAGGGGGGACCCTATTCATTTTGTTTAATTCTGGCGATTTCTTAAACTTCAAATATTTCGTAAGAAATCAATGCTTTGGATCAGATAATACGTTTTTTCCACCTTCCCTAGCAAAGAGAAATGCTAATTCGTGCTAAATGGCCATGATTTAGCCTTATATTAGAAGTTGAAAAATCGGCGAAAGTTTAAAGGGGGGACCCTATTCATTTTGTTTCATTCTGGCCATTTCTTAAACTTCAAATATTTCGTAAGAAAACAATGCTTTGGATCGGATAAAGCGTTTATCCACCTTCCTTAGCAAAAAGAAAGGTTAATTCGTGTTAAATGGCCATGATTTAGCCTTATTTCAAAAGCTGAAATATCGGCGAAAGTGTAAACGGTGGACCCTATTCATTTTGTTTGATGCTGGCCATTTCTTAAACTTCAAACATTTCGGAAGAAATCAATGCTTTGGATCGGATAATACGTTTTTCCACCTTCCCTAGCAGAGAGAAATGCTAATTCGTGCTAAATGGCCATGATTTAGCCTTATTTCAGAAGTTGAAAAATCGGCGAAAGTTTAAAGGGGGGACCCTATTCATTTTGTTTGATTCTGGCCATTAATTAAACTTCAAATATTTCGTAAAAAAACAATGCTTTGGATCGGATAATGCGTTTTTCCACCTTCCCTAGCAAAAAAGAACGGATAAAGCGTTTTCCCTCTTCCCTAGCAAAGAGAAATGCTAATTCGTGCTAAATGGTCATGATTTAGCCTTATTTGAAAAGATGAAAAATCGGCGAAAGTGTAAAGGGGAGACCATATTAATTTTCTTTGAATCTTGGCATTTTTAAACTTCATATATTTCGTAAGAAAACAGTGCGTTGGGTCGGATAAAGCGTTTTTCCACCTTGCCTAGCAAAAAAGAACGGATAAAGCGTTTTCCCACTTCCCTAGCAAAGAGAAATGCTAATTCGTGCGAAATGGCAATGATTTAGCCTTATTTGAAAAGATGAAAAATCGGCGAAAGTGTAAAGGGGGGGACCTAACTCATTTTGTCATTTGATTCTGACTATTTTTTAAACTTCAAATATTTCGTAAGAAAACAATGCTTTGGATCGGATAAAGCGTTTTTCCACCTTCCCTAGCAAAAAGAAATCCTAATTCGTGCTAAATGGCCATGATTTAGCCTTATTTCAAAAGTTGAAAAATCGGCGAAAGTGTAAAGGGGGGACTGCATTAATTTTCTTTGATTCTTTCCATTTTTAAACTTCAAATATTTCGTAAGAAAACAATGCTTTGGATCGGATAAAGCGTTTTTCTACCTTCTCTAGGAAAAATAAATGCTAATTCGTGCTAAATGGCCATGATTTAGCCTTATTTCAAAAGTTGAATTATCGGCGAAAGTGTAAAGGCGGGAACCTATTCATTTTGTTTGATGCTGCCATTTCTTAAGATTCAAATATTTCGTAAGAAAACAATGCTTTGTATCGGATAATGCGTTTTTTCCACCTTCCATAGCAAAGAGAAATGCTAATTCGTGATAAATGGCCATCATTTAGCCTTATTTCAAAAGTTAAAAAATCGGCGAAAGTGTAAAGGGGGGACCTAACTCAATTTGTCGTTTGATTCTGACTATTTCTAAGACTTGAAATATTTCGTAAGAAAACAATGCTTTGGATCGTATAAAGCATTTGTCCAACTTCCCTAGCAAAAAGAAATGCTAATTCGTGTTAAATGGCAATGATTTAGCCTTATTTCAAAAGTTGAAATATCGGCGAAAGTGTAAAGGGGGGAACCTATTCATTTTGTTTGATGCTGGCCATTTCTTAAGATTCAAATATTTCGTAAGAAAACAATGCTTTGGATCGGATAAAGCGTTTTTCCACCTTCCCTAGTAAAGAGAAATCCTAATTCGTGCTAAATGGCCATGATTTAGCCTTATTTCAAAAGTTGAAAAATCGGCGAAAGTTTAAAGGGGGGACCCTATTCATTTTGTTTGATTCTGGCCATTAATTAAACTTCAAATATTTCGTAAAAAAATAATGCTTTGGATCGGATAATGCGTTTTTCCACCTTCCCTAGCAAAAAAGAACGGATAAAGCGTTTTCCCTCTTCCCTAGCAAAGAGAAATGCTAATTCGTGCTAAATGGTCATGATTTAGCCTTATTTGAAAAGATGAAAAATCGGCGAAAGTGTAAAGGGGGGGACCTAATTCATTTTGTCGTTTGATTCTGACTATTTCTTAAACTTCAAATATTTCGTAAGAAAACAATGCTTTGGATCGGATAAAGCGTTTTTTCCACCTTCCCTAGCAAAAAGAAATCCTAATTCGTGCTAAATGGCCATGATTTAGCCTTATTTCAAAAGTTGAAAAATCGGCGAAAGTGTAAAGGGGGGACTGCATTAATTTTCTTTGATTCTTTCCATTTTTAAACTTGAAATATTTCGTAAGAAAACAATGCTTTGGATCGGATAAAGCGTTTTTCTACCTTCTCTAGGAAAAGTAAATGCTAATTCGTGCTAAATGGCCATGATTTAGCCTTATTTCAAAAGTTGAAAAATCGGCGAAAGTGTAAAGGGGGGAACCTATTCATTTTGTTTGATGCCGGCCTTTTCTTAAGATTAAAATATTTCGTAAGAAAACAATGCTTTGGATCGGATAATACGTTTTTCCACCTACCATAGCAAAGAGAAATGCTAATTCGTGCTAAATGGCCATGATTTAGCCTTATTTCAAAAGTTGAATTATCGGCGAAAGTGTAAAGCCGGGAACCTATTCATTTTGTTTGATGCTGCCATTTCTTAAGATTCAAATATTTCGTAAGAAAACAATGCTTTGTATGGGATAATGCGTTTTTCCACCTTCCATAGCAAAGAGAAATGCTAATTCGTGATAAATGGCCATCATTTAGCCTTATTTCAAAAGTTGAGAAATCGGCGAAAGTGTAAAGGGGAGACCTAACTCAATTTGTCGTTTGATTCTGACTATTTCTAAGACTTGAAATATTTCTTAAGAAAACAATGCTTTGGATCGGATAAAGCGTTTTTCCACCTTCCCTAGTAAAGAGAAATCCTAATTCGTGCTAAATGGCCATGATTTAGCCTTATTTAAAAAGTTGAAAAATCGGCGAAAGTGTAAAGGGGGGACCCTATTCATTTTGTTTAATTCTGGCGATTTCTTAAACTTCAAATATTTCGTAAGAAATCAATGCTTTGGATCAGATAATACGTTTTTCCACCTTCCCTAGCAAAGAGAAATGCTAATTCGTGCTAAATGGCCATGATTTAGCCTTATATTAGAAGTTGAAAAATCGGCGAAAGTTTAAAGGGGGGACCCTATTCATTTTGTTTCATTCTGGCCATTTCTTAAACTTCAAATATTTCGTAAGAAAACAATGCTTTGGATCGGATAGAGCGTTTATCCACCTTCCTTAGCAAAAAGAAAGGTTAATTCGTGTTAAATGGCCATGATTTAGCCTTATTTCAAAAGCTGAAATATCGGCGAAAGTGTAAACGGTGGACCCTATTCATTTTGTTTGATGCTGGCCATTTCTTAAACTTCAAACATTTCGGAAGAAATCAATGCTTTGGATCGGATAATACGTTTTTCCACCTTCCCTAGCAGAGAGAAATGCTAATTCGTGCTAAATGGCCATGATTTAGCCTTATTTCAGAAGTTGAAAAATCGGCGAAAGTTTAAAGGGGGGACCCTATTCATTTTGTTTGATTCTGGCCATTAATTAAACTTCAAATATTTCGTAAAAAAACAATGCTTTGGATCGGATAATGCGTTTTTCCACCTTCCCTAGCAAAAAAGAACGGATAAAGCGTTTTCCCTCTTCCCTAGCAAAGAGAAATGCTAATTCGTGCTAAATGGTCATGATTTAGCCTTATTTGAAAAGATGAAAAATCGGCGAAAGTGTAAAGGGGGGGACCTAATTCATTTTGTCGTTTGATTCTGACTATTTCTTAAACTTCAAATATTTCGTAAGAAAACAATGCTTTGGATCGGATAAAGCGTTTTTCCACCTTCCCTAGCAAAAAGAAATCCTAATTCGTGCTAAATGGCCATGATTTAGCCTTATTTCAAAAGTTGAAAAATCGGCGAAAGTGTAAGGGGGGGACTGCATTAATTTTCTTTGATTCTTTCCATTTTTAAACTTGAAATATTTCGTAAGAAAACAATGCTTTGGATCGGATAAAGCGTTTTTCTACCTTCTCTTGGAAAAATAAATGCTACATGGCCAGAAATCAAGGACAGTCAGCAGAATGACACGCGGGCTCATATCTGCTCATAAATTCAAGATTCAAAGATGGCGGCTCGATTTTATCATGAATTGAATAACCTCAGTACGGCTGATTTTTTGGAGAATAAAAAAACATCTGGCGAAAAGGATGGTTCTGGCAATGTCCTTGGCTGCGTATGATAATGAGAGACTTTCAATTCCTAATTTCCATTGCATGAATGAATCGAGTCCGGGCGGGGGTTTATCAGACATTGTATTATATTATTGTATATGCAAATGAAGCAAAATACAACAATACAGACGGTTAAATATATAATTGAACTATTTACCAGTAAACGCCCCGTCTTTCAAGATAAATTTGTAACCACGATCACCAAATGACGATAATGCTTTCCCAAGTCTTTATAAATCTTTATATCTCCCGCGTATTTTGACCATCTTACTGAGCCCACAGTCACACATATCAGTGGTTAAGACCATAGCAACAACATAGCAACATATTTCAAAGAGAAATGGCGGAGCAGAATTTGCCAATTCGGACTTCTCTACTAGAGTTTTGAGTGATTAGCGCTGTTTGTTACGCTGAATGTACACAACGTCTGCTTCTCAAAAAACATGTATTTTGTGGTCTTTTGGAACCTACTTGTCGAACTAAAAATGGTTTGTAAACTGTTGGAGAACAAAGTTAAACCTTCCTTGAAAAGATGCAGATGTGCAGAGCCTCGACAGACTGCCTACAAATAGCCTAAATTGTGGTTCAGAAATGCGTACCGTGGCAAATTTTGGGAAATTAACAGTCTCGTGTATATGGTGATACAAGGTATGGAAATATGTCTCGGGAACTCATTTACCCTACTCGAATTGTTGTGAAATTTATAGCAGTAATAGTTTGTGTAAATTAATGATGCTTTGGACGTGCAGAGGTGGAATATATTTAGGGAGAATAATTGAAATTTGCAAAAGCATAGATTTTCTTATTAAATCTATATAGATACGCCATCTTGAATTATAAATTAGGGGCCACAATGCGCATGGTCTACCGCCATGTTGTCCTTGATTTCTGGCCATGATTCGTGCTAAATGGCCATGATTTAGCCTTATTTCAAAAGTTGAAAAATCGGCGAAAGTGTAAAGGGGGGAACCTATTCATTTTGTTTGATGCCGGCCTTTTCTTAAGATTTAAATATTTCGTAAAAAAACAATGCTTTGGATCGGATAATACGTTTTTCCACCTACCATAGCAAAGATAAATGCTAATTCGTGCTAAATGGCCATGATTTAGCCTTATTTCAAAAGTTGAATTATCGGCGAAAGTGTAAAGCCGGGAACCTATTCATTTTGTTTGATGCTGCCATTTCTTAAGATTCAAATATTTCGTAAGAAAACAATGCTTTGTATGGGATAATGCGTTTTTCCACCTTCCATAGCAAAGAGAAATGCTAATTCGTGATAAATGGCCATCATTTAGCCTTATTTCAAAAGTTGAGAAATCGGCGAAAGTGTAAAGGGGAGACCTAACTCAATTTGTCGTTTGATTCTGACTATTTCTAAGACTTGAAATATTTCTTAAGAAAACAATGCTTTGGATCGGATAAAGCGTTTTTCCACTTTCCCTAGTAAAGAGAAATCCTAATTCGTGCTAAATGGCCATGATTTAGCCTTATTTCAAAAGTTGAAAAATCGGCGAAAGTGTAAAGGGGGGACCCTATTCATTTTGTTTAATTCTGGCGATTTCTTAAACTTCAAATATTTCGTAAGAAATCAATGCTTTGGATCAGATAATACGTTTTTCCACCTTCCCTAGCAAAGAGAAATGCTAATTCGTGCTAAATGGCCATGATTTAGCCTTATATTAGAAGTTGAAAAATCGCCGAAAGTTTAAAGGGGGGACCCTATTCATTTTGTTTGATTCTGGCCATTTCTTAAACTTCAAACATTTCGGAAGAAATCAATGCTTTGGATCGGATAATACGTTTTTCCACCTTCCCTAGCAAAGAGAAATGCTAATTCGTGCTAAATGGCCATGATTTAGCCTTATTTCAGAAGTTGAAAAATCGGCGAAAGTTTAAAGGGGGGACCCTTTTCATTTTGTTTGATTCTGGCCATTAATTAAACTTCAAATATTTCGTAAAAAAACAATGCTTTGGATCGGATAATGCGTTTTTCCACTTCCCTAGCAAAAAAGAACGGATAAAGCGTTTTCCCACTTCCCTAGCAAAGAGAAATGCTAATTCGTGCGAAATGGCAATGATTTAGCCTTATTTGAAAAGATGAAAAATCGGCGAAAGTGTAAAGGGGGGGACCTAACTCATTTTGTCATTTGATTCCGACTATTTCTTAAACTTCAAATATTTCGTAAGAAAACAATGCTTTGGATTGGATAAAGCGTTTTTCCACCTTCCCTAGCAAAAAGAAATCCTAATTCGTGCTAAATGGCAATGATTTAGCCTTATTGGAAAAGATGAAAAATCGGCGAAAGTGTAAAGGGGGGGACCTAACTCATTTTGTCATTTGATTCCGACTATTTCTTAAACTTCAAATATTTCGTAAGAAAACAATGCTTTGGATCGGATAAAGCGTTTTTCCACCTTCCCTAGCAAAAAGAAATCCTAATTCGTGCTAAATGGCCATGATTTAGCCTTATTTCAAAAGTTGAAAAATCGGCGAAAGTGTAAAGGGGGGACTGCATTAATTTTCTTTGATTCTTTCTATTTTTAAACTTGAAATATTTCGTAAGAAAAGAATGCTTTGGATCGGATAAAGCGTTTTTCTACCTTCTCTAGGAAAAATAAATGCTAATTCGTGCTAAATGGCCATGATTTAGCCTTATTTCAAAAGTTGAAAAATCGGCGAAAGTGTAAAGGGGGGAACCTATTCATTTTGTTTGATGCCGGCCTTTTCTTAAGATTAAAATATTTCGTAAGAAAACAATGCTTTGGATCGGATAATACGTTTTTCCACCTACCATAGCAAAGAGAAATGCTAATTCGTGCTAAATGGCCATGATTTAGCCTTATTTCAAAAGTTGAATTATCGGCGAAAGTGTAAAGCCGGGAACCTATTCATTTTGTTTGATGCTGCCATTTCTTAAGATTCAAATATTTCGTAAGAAAACAATGCTTTGTATCGGATAATGCGTTTTTCCACCTTCCATAGCAAAGAGAAATGCTAATTCGTGATAAATGGCCATCATTTAGCCTTATTTCAAAAGTTGAGAAATCGGCGAAAGTGTAAAGGGGAGACCTAACTCAATTTGTCGTTTGATTCTGACTATTTCTAAGACTTGAAATATTTCTTAAGAAAACAATGCTTTGGATCGGATAAAGCATTTTTCGAACTTCCCTAGCAAAAAGAAATGCTAATTCGTGTTAAATGGCAATGATTTAGCCTTATTTCAAAAGTTGAAATATCGGCGAAAGTGTAAGGGGGGAACCTATTCATTTTGTTTGATGCTGGCTATTTCTTAAGATTCAAATATTTCGTAAGAAAACAATGCTTTGGATCGGATAAAGCGTTTTTCCACCTTCCCTAGTAAAGAGAAATCCTAATTCGTGCTAAATGGCCATGATTTAGCCTTATTTCAAAAGTTGAAAAATCGGCGAAAGTGTAAAGGGGGGACCCTATTCATTTTGTTTGATTCTGGCCATTTCTTAAACTTCAAATATTTCGTAAGAAAACAATGCTTTGGATCGGATAAAGCGTTTATCCACCTTCCTTAGCAAAAAGAAAGGTTAATTCGTGTTAAATGGCCATGATTTAGCCTTATTTCAAAAGCTGAAATATCGGCGAAAGTGTAAAGGGTGGACCCTATTCATTTTGTTTGATGCTGGCCATTTCTTAAACTTCAAACATTTCGGAAGAAATCAATGCTTTGGATCGGATAATACGTTTTTCCACCTTCCCTAGCAAAGAGAAATGCTAATTCGTGCTAAATGGCCATGATTCAGCCTTATTTCAGAAGTTGAAAAATCGGCGAAAGTTTAAAGGGGGGACCCTTTTCATTTTGTTTGATTCTGGCCATTAATTAAACTTCAAATATTTCGTAAAAAAACAATGCTTTGGATCGGATAATGCGTTTTTCCACCTTCCCTAGCAAAAAAGAACGGATAAAGCGTTTTCCCACTTCCCTAGCAAAGAGAAATGCTAATTCGTGCGAAATGGCAATGATTTAGCCTTATTTGAAAAGATGAAAAATCGGCGAAAGTGTAAAGGGGGGACCTAACTCATTTTGTCATTTGATTCCGACTATTTCTTAAACTTCAAATATTTCGTAAGAAAACAATGCTTTGGATCGGATAAAGCGTTTTTCCACCTTCCCTAGCAAAAAGAAATCCAAACTCGTGCTAAATGGCCATGATTTAGCCTTATTTCAAAAGTTGAAAAATCGGCGAAAGTGTAAAGGGGGGACCCTATTCATTTTGTTTAATTCTGGCGATTTCTTAAACTTCAAATATTTCGTAAGAAATCAATGCTTTGGATCAGATAATACGTTTTTCCACCTTCCCTAGCAAAGAGAAGTGCTAATTCGTGATAAATGGCCATCATTTAGCCTTATTTCAAAAGTTGAAAAATCGGCGAAAGTGTAAAGGGGGGACCTAACTCAATTTGTCGTTTGATTCTGACTATTTCTAAGACTTGAAATATTTCGTAAGAAAACAATGCTTTGGATCGGATAAAGGATTTTTCCAACTTCCCTAGCAAAAAGAAATGCTAATTCGTGTTAAATGGCAATGATTTAGCCTTATTTCAAAAGTTGAAATATCGGCGAAAGTGTAAAGGGGGGAACCCATTCATTTTGTTTGATGCTGGCCATTTCTTAAGATTCAAATATTTCGTAAGAAAACAATGCTTTGGATCGGATAAAGCGTTTTTCCACCTTCCCTAGTAAAGAGAAATCCTAATTCGTGCTAAATGGCCATGATTTAGCCTTATTTCAAAAGTTGAAAAATCGGCGAAAGTTTAAAGGGTGGACCCTATTCATTTTGTTTGATTCTGGCCATTAATTAAACTTCAAATATTTCGTTAAAAAACAATGCTTTGGATCGGATAATGCGTTTTTCCACCTTCCCTAGCAAAAAAGAACGGATAAAGCGTTTTCCCTCTTCCCTAGCAAAGAGAAATGCTAATTCGTGCTAAATGGTCATGATTTAGCCTTATTTGAAAAGATGAAAAATCGGCGAAAGTGTAAAGGGGGGGACCTAATTCATTTTGTCGTTTGATTCTGACTATTTCTTAAACTTCAAATATTTCGTAAGAAAACAATGCTTTGGATCGGATAAAGCGTTTTTCCACCTTCCCTAGCAAAAAGAAATCCTAATTCGTGCTAAATGGCCATGATTTAGCCTTATTTCAAAACTTGAAAAATCGGCGAAAGTGTAAAGGGGGGACTGCATTAATTTTCTTTGATTCTTTCCATTTTTAAACTTGAAATATTTCGTAAGAAAACAATGCTTTGGATGGGATAAAACGTTTTTCTACCTTCTCTAGGAAAAATAAATGCTAATTCGTGCTAAATGGCCATGATTTAGCCTTATTTCAAAAGTTGAAAAATCGGCGAAAGCGTAAAGGGGGGAACCTATTCATTTTGTTTGATGCTGGCTATTTCTTAAAATTCAAATATTTCGTAAGAAAACAATGCTTTGGGTCGGATAATACGTTTTTCCACCCTCCATAGCAAAGAGAAATGCTAATTCGTGGTAAATGACCATGATTTAGCGTTATTTCAAAAGTTGAAAAATCGCCGAAAGTGTAAAGGGGGGACCTTATTCATTTTGTCGTCTGATTCTGACTATTTCTTACACTTCAAATATTTCGTAAGAAAACAATGTTTTGGATCGGGTAAAGAATTTTTCGAACTTCCCTAGCAAAAAGAAATGCTAATTCGTGTTAAATGGCAATGATTTAGCCTTATTTCAAAAGTTGAAATATCGGCGAAAGTGTAAAGGGGGGAACCTATTCATTTTGTTTGATGCTGGCTATTTCTTAAGATTCAAATATTTCGTAAGAAAACAATGCTTTGGATCGGATAAAGCGTTTTTCCACCTTCCCTAGTAAAGCGAAATCCTAATTCGTGCGAAATGGCCATGATTTAGCCTTATATTAGAAGTTGAAAAATCGTCGAAAGTTTAAAGGGGGTACCCTATTCATTTTGTTTGATTCTGGCCATTTCTTAAACTTCATATATTTCGTAAGAAAACAATGCTTTGGATCTGATAAAGCGTTTATCCACCTTCCTTAGCAAAAAGAAAGGTTAATTCGTGTTAAATGGCCATGATTTAGCCTTATTTCAAAAGCTGAAATATCGGCAAAAGTGTAAAGGGTGGAACCTAATCATATTGTTTGTTTCTGGCCATTTCTTCAACTTCAAATATTTCGTAAGAAAACAATGCTTTGGATCGGATAATACGTTTTTCCACCTTCCCTAGCAAAGAGAAATGCTAATTCGTGCTAAATGGCCATGATTCAGCCTTATTTCAGAAGTTGAAAAATCGGCGAAAGTTTAAAGGGGGGACCCTTTTCATTTTGTTTGATTCTGGCCATTAATTAAACTTCAAATATTTCGTAAAAAAATAATGCTTTGGATCGGATAATGCGTTTTTCCACCTTCCCTAGCAAAAAAGAACGGATAAAGCGTTTTCCCACTTCCCTAGCAAAGAGAAATGCTAATTCGTGCTAAATGGTCATGATTTAGCCTTATTTGAAAAGATGAAAAATCGGCGAAAGTGTAAAGGGGGGGACCTAATTCATTTTGTCGTTTGATTCTGACTATTTCTTAAACTTCAAATATTTCGTAAGAAATCAATGCTTTGGATCAGATAATACGTTTTTCCACCTTCCCTAGCAAAAAGAAATCCAAACTCGTGCTAAATGGCCATGATTTAGCCTTATTTCAAAAGTTGAAAAATTGGCGAAAGTGTAAAGGGGGGACCCTATTCATTTTGTTTAATTCTGACTATTTCTAAGACTTGAAATATTTCGTAAGAAAACAATGCTTTGGATCGGATAAAGGATTTTTCCAACTTCCCTAGCAAAAAGAAATGCTAATTCGTGTTAAATGGCAATGATTTAGCCTTATTTCAAAAGTTGAAATATCGGCGAAAGTGTAAAGGGGGGAACCCATTCATTTTGTTTGATGCTGGCCATTTCTTAAGATTCAAATATTTCGTAAGAAAACAATGCTTTGGATCGGATAAAGCGTTTTTCCACCTTCCCTAGTAAAGAGAAATCCTAATTCGTGCTAAATGGCCATGATTTAGCCTTATTTCAAAAGTTGAAAAATCGGCGAAAGTTTAAAGGGGGGACCCTATTCATTTTGTTTGATTCTGGGCATTAATTAAACTTCAAATATTTCGTTAAAAAACAATGCTTTGGATCGGATAATGCGTTTTTCCACCTTCCCTAGCAAAAAAGAACGGATAAAGCGTTTTCCCTCTTCCCTAGCAAAGAGAAATGCTAATTCGTGCTAAATGGTCATGATTTAGCCTTATTTGAAAAGATGAAAAATCGGCGAAAGTGTAAAGGGGGGGACCTAATTCATTTTGTCGTTTGATTCTGACTATTTCTTAAACTTCAAATATTTCGTAAGAAAACAATGCTTTGGATCGGATAAAGCGTTTTTCCACCTTCCCTAGCAAAACGAAATCCTAATTCGTGCTAAATGGCCATGATTTAGCCTTATTTCAAAACTTGAAAAATCGGCGAAAGTGTAAAGGGGGGACTGCATTAATTTTCTTTGATTCTTTCCATTTTTAAACTTGAAATATTTCGTAAGAAAACAATGCTTTGGATCGGATAAAACGTTTTTCTACCTTCTCTAGGAAAAATAAATGCTAATTCGTGCTAAATGGCCATGATTTAGCCTTATTTCAAAAGTTGAAAAATCGGCGAAAGCGTAAAGGGGGGAACCTATTCATTTTGTTTGATGCTGGCTATTTCTTAAAATTCAAATATTTCGTAAGAAAACAATGCTTTGGGTCGGATAATACGTTTTTCCACCCTCCATAGCAAAGAGAAATGCTAATTCGTGGTAAATGACCATGATTTAGCGTTATTTCAAAAGTTGAAAAATCGCCGAAAGTGTAAAGGGGGGACCTTATTCATTTTGTCGTCTGATTCTGACTATTTCTTACACTTCAAATATTTCGTAAGAAAACAATGTTTTGGATCGGGTAAAGAATTTTTCGAACTTCCCTAGCAAAAAGAAATGCTAATTCGTGTTAAATGGCAATGATTTAGCCTTATTTCGAAAGTTGAAATATCGGCGAAAGTGTAAAGGAGGGAACCTATTCATTTTGTTTGATGCTGGCTATTTCTTAAGATTCAAATATTTCGTAAGAAAACAATGCTTTGGATCGGATAAAGCGTTTTTCCACCTTCCCTAGTAAAGCGAAATCCTAATTCGTGCGAAATGGCCATGATTTAGCCTTATATTAGAAGTTGAAAAATCGTCGAAAGTTTAAAGGGGGTACCCTATTCATTTTGTTTGATTCTGGCCATTTCTTAAACTTCATATATTTCGTAAGAAAACAATGCTTTGGATCTGATAAAGCGTTTATCCACCTTCCTTAGCAAAAAGAAAGGTTAATTCGTGTTAAATGGCCATGATTTAGCCTTATTTCAAAAGCTGAAATATCGGCGAAAGTGTAAAGGGTGGAACCTAATCATATTGTTTGTTTCTGGCCATTTCTTCAACTTCAAATATTTCGTAAGAAAACAATGCTTTGGATCGGATAATACGTTTTTCCACCTTCCCTAGCAAAGAGAAATGCTAATTCGTGCTAAATGGCCATGATTTAGCCTCACTTCAAAAGTTGAAAAATCGGCGAAAGTGTAAAGGGGGCGGGGGACCTAATTTATTTTGCCGTTTGATTCTGACTATTTCTTAAACTTCAAATATTTCGTAAGAAAACGATGCTTTGGATTGGATAATACGTTTTTCCAACTTCCATAGCAAAGAGAAATGCTAATTAGTGTTAAATGGCCATGATTTGGCGCTATTTCAAAAGTTGAAAAATCGACGAAGGTGGGAAGGAGGGACCATATTCATTTTGTTTGATTCTGGCCATTTCTTAAACTTCAAATATTTCGTATGAAAACAATGCTTTGGATCGGATAAAGCGTTTTTCCACCTTCCGTAGCAAAGAGAAATGCTAATTCGTGCTAAATGGCCATGATTTAGCCTTATTTCAAAAGTTGAAAAATCGGCGAAAGTGTAAAGGGTGGAACCTATTCATTTTGTTTGTTTCTGGCCATTTCTTAAACTTCAAATATTTCGTAAGAAAACAATGCTTTGGATCGGATAATACGTTTTTCCACCTTCCCTAGCAAAGAGAAATGCTAATTTGTGCTAAATGGCCATGATTTAGCCTTATTTCAAAAGTTGAAAAATCGACGGAAGTGTAAAGGAGGGACCATATTCATTTTGTTTAATTCTGGCCATTTCTTAAACTTCAAATATTTCGTATGAAAACAATGCTTTGGATCGGATAAAGCGTTTTTCCACCTTCCGTAGCAAAAAGAAATGTTAATTCGTGCTAAATGGCCACGAGTTAGGCTTATTTCAAAAGTTGAAAAATCGGCGAAAGTGTAAAGGGGGGACCCTATTCATTTCGTTTGATTCTGGTCATTTCTTAAACTTTAAATATTTCGTAAGAAAACAATGCTTTGGATTGGATAAAGCGTTTTTCCACTTTCCCTAGCAAAAAGAAGTGCTAATTCGTGCTAAATGGCCATGATTTAGCCTTATTTCAAAAGTTGAAAAATCGACGAAAGTGTAAAGGAGGGACCATATTCATTTTGTTTGATTCTGGCTATTTCTTAAACTTCAAATATGTCGTAAGAAAACAATCCTTTGGATCGGATAATACGTTTTTCCACCGGCCCTGAGACAAAATTTTGAGATTTTTTGACCAAACCGGCCCTGCCACAAAATTTTGAGATTTTTTGACCACCTCGGCCCTGCCACAAAATTTTGAGATTTTTTGACCACCTCGGCCCAGCTACAAAATTTTGAGATTTTTTAACCATCCCGGCGCTGCAAAAACAATTTTGAGATTTTTTGATCACCCCGGCCTTGGGATAAAATTTTGAGATTTTTTGACCACCCTGGCCCTGCGATAAAATTTTCGGAATTTTTTGACCACCCCAGCCGTGCGACAAAATTTTGAGATTTTTTTGACCATCCCGGCCCTGCGACAAAATTTTGAGATATTTTGACCACCCTGGCCCTGCGATAAAATTTTGAGATTTTTTGACCACCCTGGCCCTGCGATAAAATTTTCGGAATTTCTTGACCACCCCGGCCCTGCGACAAAATTTTGAGATTTTTTGTCCAGCCCGGAGTTGCGACAAAATTTTGAGATTTTTTGACAACCCCAGCCCCGCGACAAAATTTTGAGGTTTTTTGACCTCCCCTGCCCCGCGACAAAATTTTGAGATTTTTTGACCACCCCGGCCCTGCGACAAAATTTTGAGATTTTTTGACCACCCCGGCCCTGCGACAAAATGTTGAGATTTTTTGACCACGCCGGCCCTGCGAGAAAATTTTGCAATTTTTTGACCACCCCAGCCCTGCGACAAAATTTTGAGATTTTTTGAGCACTCCTGCCCTGGGACAAAATTTTGAGATTTTTTGATCACCCCGGCCCTAGCGACAAAATTTTGAGATTTTTTGACCACCCCGGCCGCAGCGACAAAATTTTGAGATTTTTTGCCCACCCCGGCCCTGCGCCAGGAAATAAGAATAGTCACTAAGACGAATCACAGAACAACAACATTTATTCATTAAGATAAGCGCCAAAGATAAGGCGCGAATAATCCAAGTAATAATTAGCGGAAGTAAATGTCATAAGTGTAAGACGCTGTTATGACAACAACATGTGGTGGAGTCACGTGTGACGTGGTTTCTTTCTTCTTCTTCCTATCGCTAATTGAAATAGGTGCATAGACTACCTCGTTAAATGTAATCACTAAGTTAATAATATTAACAAAACGAATAACTATATAGTTTCAGATCCAGGTTTCGTATTCAAAGTACTCGGGGGAACGTCGGTCGCGTTGAGGTCTTGAAGCGTTGTTTGTGTCAGGAGCGACGACAGTTGAGGTGCTTTCTCTTTGAGGGTGGATATCTCGAGGTACTGATGGAGTGTCCGGGCACGCAGGTAGTATCAGTGCTGATGGTATGTTAGTTGGCTGAGGTGGTGGGTTAACGGATGGCTCATCGTCGTCACTATCTGTCATAGGTGCGGGTGGGTGGATTGAGTTTCAGTTCTTGATTAGGAACCAAATAGCACTCACATATTTTCACTTTGTACGACGAGGCTCGTAGCTGGTTTCCAGAAAACTTTTTGATGAAGCACCATGGGCTATCGATAGATACGACCAGGTATCTGCTGCGGATGCGTATTTTATCACGGTCAGAATGTAAATACACGAGATCGCCGACATTTATTTTCGGTGTAGTGAAATCACGTCTCTTTGGGTTCTTTGATCTTTAGCGAAAGATCAAAGAACCCAAAGAGACGTGATTTCACTACACCGAAAATACGGGTGATTCTGTTGGCGTTGTTTATATTGGTTGGAAATAACATCTCTATCGGATATTGGGAGTTGATCATGAGTGTATTGGTTCCTCTGTGTCCATAATTCATGTGCTGAAACACCGTTTCTGCGCAAGCGTGAATTAAGTCTGGCAATAGCAACAGTGAGGCTGAGATTCGTAACAGGACCGCCGTTGGGAACTTGCCGAAGGAGTTCTCTTCAACTTCGGCAATAGCTTTTTCAGCAACTGGGTTCTTATTGATGTTTTTAACACGACCAATCTCTATCGATATGCCAAGCTCTTTAAGTGTGTCGTCGTCTTTCATAGCTATAAAGCCAGGGGCGGGATCAACTCTGACGATAGCGGGACCATCTAGCGGGTGCAGTCCAACACATAAAGTTGCGAGGTTGTCACGGAGGGTGACGCTCTTTTCATCAGGAATGATGGATGCCGTTGTAAAAGATGTTGTAGTTTCGCGAACGACTAGGATGGACTGCTTGCATCGTTTAAGAACGTCGGCAGCGAACGAGACGCCAACAACTTCAGGTGGGTCTTCGGTACTTTGGTGTATCAACGGTTCTGGAAACTTGCGTAGTGCAGCACAGGTATGGCATGTTTCACAGACGCGGTCGATAACTTTCGGCATGTCGAGGGCATAGAAATTGCGTTTCATAACAAGTTGCAGCTGGTGCTTGAATGGGTGATCGAGCTTGATGTGGAGAGCTGTCACAAGTCCGTCAATAGCAGAGCGGGGCACGATGATCAAGTTAGTTGATGGTGAGAGAAGATCATTACGTTGAACGACCAATAAACCGTCTTTGGCGATGGAGGCAACGATAAGGTATCTTTTCACGTCTTTGATGTTAGTAACCTTTTTCGAGGGACGTGTGCCTTGTTTGAGATGTGCGTGTGTTCGGCGAAGGTCAGGGCACTCTGATTGAATTTGAGCCCAAGCTGATCGGGTTGTGAATGGAAGACGAGATAGACCACGGATCTCTTGTACCGATGTGGAACGAACTACAGAGTCCTCTGTTAAGGCGATAAAGCAGCAAATTTGACATCTTGGTTCGTTGCATTCAGGGGCGTTACGGCTGGAAAAGTCTGAGGGGACGTTGGCGGAACCAGCTAAGTGTCGCACGTTGACTTGGTAGCGGCTAACCGTCGACAAAAAGGATGTCACGCGAGGGCTCGCTGAGAATTCTCCACGGCACAGTTTCTCAAAAGCTTGAACGCACGGTTTGCTGTCAGTTAGTAAACATGCTTATTGGGTTGACTGTATGATGAATGGACTAAAATGCTTGACCGCAGCTGCGATACTTAGAGCTTCAACCTCGCATGGTAGCCATGTCACTTGGTGTTTTCTTAGCTTTGCGCTAAAGAAGCCAGCCAAATGAAGGGTCTTGTGACGGGTGATGTACAAAGTAGCTCCGATTCCACGTTTGGTAACCGATCCGTCAGTGACAATCCAAAGCTGGTCAGATGGTCGAGGCAGAGTGATCGACTTGTGGGTTGTAAGAGAGGTCTGAGCAAAATGGAAATGCTCATGTAACATGTCCGTCCACTTTATGGATTATTTGGACTGTTGGCCTGCAATGGCGTTCTCTAATGGAGCTATGATGTACGAACATTTCGGTAGAACTCGTCCAAGGACTTTGTAGGCTCCAATGAATGAACGTAGTCCACGTACGGTGTCAGGTGGTGAGCACGAGGAAAGGCTTGCGATGCGATGTGGGCTTGCCGATAGACGTCCCTGTGTCCATACCCATCCAAGTATGGTAGTTGTGCGAGGGCAGATGATGGTTTTCGAAGGAGAAAGGTGAAGATTGCACTTTTGGAGAGCTTGTAAGATGCGATTCCAGTTGTGCAGAAGGTCTTCTGGTGAGTCGGCTCCACAGTACAAATCATCTGCGAGTTTGGCTGCTATACCATCTTGTAGGCAATCCCCCAATACTCTACACATCAGCTCTTCGAGGGCAGTTTCTGATCCGGGCATTCCCATGGCACAGCGTGTATAAGTTCTCACACCGCGAAAGGGAGTTGCAACACCACATTATTTCATGAAGCTTTTAGCAAGTGGTATTTGATAGAATGCACTCGTCAAGTCCGTGACGATGATATACTTCCACTTGGCGATAGTACGTAGTGTCGAGTCCACATCGGGCATTAAAGACGGCTGGGGCTTGCTGTAGCGTCCAACGTCTGCAAATGCTGTGACCAGGCGATGACCACCATTGGGTTTGGTGACAAGAAATAAGGGGTTGAGATATTCAACAGTTATGCCAATATCCTCGGGACGTTGGAATACCCCCTGAGACTCAAGCTCGTCGAATTTTTGTTGTAACTCGACTAACTTGTTGTGTGCATACTGTGGGAGTCTAGCTTTCCGTTGTGGCGGTTGTACTGGACCCATATTTACCACAGCTTCAAATGGGCCTATGGCGCCGTTGTAACCTGTGATGGTTGGGTCAAATACATCGTCGTGAGTTTGGAGTAGATCTCGGAACTCTGTTCGAATTTTGTCGGTTAAGATGTTGTCAGGATCCAGTTTCATAGTAGCTGAGTGCTCGCAGGATGTCGGTTGCGTGGTCGGTGATGGAACATGGCCATTGGGTAAACGGTGTGTCTCTCTGGTGTCTGGAGTATGTGTTAGGAGAATTTGGCAGAAATGTTCATGACGGGAAATGTTCTTAGGTTCTTTGGTATCGTTAAGTATGCGGACCTTTCCGGCCACTGCTTCTAGAATATGTGGGCGAGGCCAATCACGAGCTGTTTTGGAGTAGTCGGGGCGTGGTTCGATAGCTAGGGTGGTGTCTGGGTCGACTTCGTTAGGAATATCAAGTTCTATGTAGTCACCGGGCCAGACGACTGTAGGCGATGATGGAGCTCGAAGGACCTGTGCTTGGGTACGTCTTACATGGTTTTCTGTTGGATCAGGTACGGTTGTGCCATAATAAGTGACGTCTGAACCCTTGATGGTTATCTGTTGCTGAGAAGGTCTCAAGGAAATGTCATTTATGACCATAAATGGGGTTCCTGCCAAAACGTCGACATCTAGGTCATCCACAACTAGGGCGTCTAACTGTAGATTTAGATGGTTGCGTGATAGTTTGAGATGGACTTCTCCAACAACGGTTAATGGAGTAATGCCATCTGTTTGGAGAGCGGTTTGTTTGGTCATCTGGATGGTGGCGCCGACTTGCTTGGCAACAGATGTCTTTATCATACTTGTTTCTGCTCCGGTATCGAGGGTGAGTTGTATTGCATGATGTTTGTAAAACACTTTCAGGTGGGGAGATTGTTTAGTGCTAACACGGTAAGCTGTGGACTTGACTCGGTAGCCATGACGACTTGGTACGTTGTCCAGTGCTGGTTCTGGTCTGAGTCGGATTTGTCTAGTGTTATGTTGTCGTGAATGTCGTGTTCACCGAGAACCTGGCGTGTACGCGCTAAGTATTTTCGATCCTCGCTGGGCAGGTAGGGGCACTTGCTCAAGTAGTGTTGGAATTGTGGTCTGTTCGCTTGCTTGCACAGAGGACAAATCTTCGCAGTGTTTCCTTTGTCTTTGTTGTTTTCGGAGGATCAATTGCAATACGATGATCACGGTTATGTGAAGAGCGTCTAAATGCGGTTCGCAGTACTCTCGCCTCGTTTGACGTGTGTATTTCGTCGAGTAGAGAATACAATGCTTGGGAAATTTCGGGTTTTAGAGTTGCCAATGTCTGTGATCTAAGTTCGGTGCCATAGCGCTGTTTTACTAAGGCGGGCAAGTCTGTGTGGATTAGGCGAAGCCATGTCATTATAATTATGTTTTCAAGTGAGGGTGTATTTTCCTCGTCTATTCAGATGTTTTCGCCGTGGTGTCGGATGTTTCCATTAGCTTTGAGTAGGTTGTCGTCTATAAAACTAACGAGTCGTTGGTATAAGTCTTCAGGGCGCTCGCCGGGCTCTAGGCGAATATTGTTGAAATCAAGAAATGAGCACCAGTCGACTGAAAGCCATAATGTGAACGAATTGACTGCCAGATTGTTCTTATGGACGTTGAAGTCTTAATGATTGTGTTACGTGAGATTACGGGACAATAATTAGCTATTTGGCCCAACATTAACTCTAGCTGAGTTACCTTTTGTGCGGCAGTACGCCGGCTGGCGGCTGGTATGTCTTCGCCGTCGTCTTCGAAGCCACGTAGTGGAGCTGTGGTTGTCTTTCTCAGCCATGTCGCGTCTTCAACCAGGAATGTCGCGAAGTTTGGGTCCAACGACAACGTATATTGGAAGTTTTGACGCCAGGCTTCGAATGAGGTGATGGTTTCTTGTTTTGTCAAGGCCCATTGTTTTGGAGCTCGTATGCTAGCCATTATTACGACGCTTGAAGATGGTTGTATTCCTTGTGTGTCTAGACAGATATATGTGTAAGCTGCCTCGTCTTATCCTTGTCTGGTCGAAGAATTCTTATCGGCTTAAATTGCAGTTATATAATGAGTAACTCCAATTTGTCGGAGCTTGTTGGTATGTATTTGTATGAGAATATCGCTGCCACCACGCCAGTAAATAAGAATAGTCACTAAGACGAATCACAGAACAACAAAAACATTTATTCATAAAGATAAGCGCCAAAGATAGGGCGCGAATAATCCAAGTAATAATTAGCGGAAGTAAATGTCATAAGTGTAAGACGCTGTTATGACAACAACATGTGGTGGGGTCACGTGTGGCGCTGGTCAAAATTTTGAGATTTTATTTATCACCCCGCCCATGCGACAAAACTTTGAGATTTTTTGACCAAACCGGCCCTGCCACAAATTCTTGAGATTTTTTGACCATCCCGACCCTTCCAAAAAAAGATTGAGATTTTTTGCCCACCCCGGCCCTGGACAAAACTTTGAGATTTTTTGACCAAACCGGCCCTGCCACAAAATTTTGAGATTTTTTGACCACCCCAGCCCCGCGACAAAATTTTGAGATTTTTTGACCACCCCGGCCCCACGACAAAATTTTGAGATTTTTTGACCACCCCGGCCCCGCGACAAAATTTTGAGATTTTTTTACCACACCTGCCCTGCAACAAAATTTTTAAATTTTTTGACCACCCCGGCCCTGCGATAAAATTTTGAGATTTTTTTACCACCCCGGCCCTGCGACAAAATTTTGAGATTTATTGACCAAACCCTCCCTGCCACAAAATTTTGAGATTTTTTGACCACCCCAGCCCCGCGACAAAATTTCGAGATTTTTTGACCACCCCGGCCTTGCAAGAAAATTTTCAGATTTTTTGATCACACCGGCCATGCGACAAAATTCTAAGATTTCTTGACAACCCCGGCCCGGCTTCAAAATTTTGAGAATTTTTGCCCACACCGGCCCTGCGACAAAATTTTGAGATTTTTTTACCACACCTGCCCTGCAACAAAATTTTTAAATTTTTTGACCACCCCGGCCCTGCGATAAAATTTTGAGATTTTTTTACCACCCCGGCCTTGCGACAAAATTTTCAGATTTCTTGACCTCCCTGGCCCTGCCACAAGATTTTGAGATTTGTTGACCACACCGGCCCCTCCGATAAAATTTTGAGATTTTTTGACCATCCCGGCCCTGCGACAAAATTTTCAGATTTTTTGACCACACCGGCCATGCGACAAAATTCCCAGATTTCTTGACAACCCCGGCCCGGCTTCAAAATTTTGAGAATTTTTGGCCACACCGGCCCTGCGACAAAATTTTGAGATTTTTTTACCACACCTGCCCTGCAACAAAATTTTTAAATTTTTTGACCACCCCGGCCCTGCGATAAAATTTTGAGATTTTTTTACCACCCCGGCCTTGCGACAAAATTTTCAGATTTCTTGACCTCCCCGGCCCTGCGACAAAATTTTCAGATTTTTTGACCACACCGGCCATGCGACAAAATTCTCAGATTTCTTGACAACCCCGGCCCTGCTTCAAAATTTTGAGAATTTTTGGCCACACCGGCCCTGCGACAAAATTTTGAGATTTTTTGACCACACCTGCCCTGCAACAAAATTTTTAAATTTTTTGACCACCCCGGCCCTCCGATAAAATTTTGAGATTTATTTACCACCCCGGCCTTGCGACAAAATTTTCAGATTTCTTGACCTGCCCGGCCCTGCCACAAAATTTTGAGATTTGTTGACCACCCGGCCCTGCGGCAAAATTTTAAGATTTTTTGACCACACCGGCCATGCGACAAAATTTTCAGATTCTTTTACCACCCCGGCCCCGCGACAAAATTTTGAGATTTTTTGACCACTCCGGCCCTCCGAGAAAATTTTGAGATTTTTTGAAAACACCGGCTATGCGACAAAATTTTCAGATTTTTTGACAACCCCGGCCCTGCTACAAAATTTTAAGATTTTTTGGCCACACCGTCGCTTCGACAAAATTTTGAGATTTCATGACCCCACCGGCCATGCGACAAAATTTAGAGATTTTTTAACCACCCCGACCCTGCCACAAAATTTTGAGATTTGTTGACTACCCCGGCCCTGCTACAAAATTTTAAGATTTTTTGGCCACACCGTCCCTTCGACAAAATTTTGAGATTTCATGACCCCACCTCAAATTTTGAGATTTCATGACCCCACTCTCAAATTTTGAGATTTCATGACCCGACAAAATTTAGAGATTTTTTAACCACCCCGACCCTGCCACAAAATTTTGAGATTTGTTGACTACCCCGGCCCTGCGACAAAATTTTAAGATTTTTTGACCACACCGGCCCCGGGACAAAATTTTGAGATTATTTTACCACACCGGCCCTGCAAGGCAGGCCTTGCGACAAAATTTTCAGAATTCTTGACCTCCCAGGCCCTGCTACAAAATTTTGAGATTTTCTGAGCACCCCGACCATGCGATAATATTTGGAGATTTTTTCACCAAACCGGCCCTGCAACAAAATTTTAAGATTTTTTGACCACAGCGGCCATGCGACAAAATTTTGAGATTCTTTTACCACCCCGGCCTTGCGACAAAATTTTCAGATTTCTTGACCTCAGCGGCCCTGCCACAAGATTTTGAGATTTGTTGACCACCCCGGCGATGCGACAAAATTTTCAGATTTGTTGACCACACCGGCCCCTGCGATAAAATTTTGAGATTTTTTGACCACACCTGCCCTGCAACAAAATTTTTAAATTTTTTGACCACCCCGGCCCTCCGATAAAATTTTGAGATTTATTTACCACCCCGGCCTTGCGACAAAATTTTCAGATTTCTTGACCTGCCCGGCCCTGCCACAAAATTTTGAGATTTGTTGACCACCCGGCCCTGCGGCAAAATTTTAAGATTTTTTGACCACACCGGCCATGCGACAAAATTTTCAGATTCTTTTACCACCCCGGCCCCGCGACAAAATTTTGAGATTTTTTGACCACTCCGGCCCTCCGAGAAAATTTTGAGATTTTTTGAAAACACCGGCTATGCGACAAAATTTTCAGATTTTTTGACAACCCCGGCCCTGCTACAAAATTTTAAGATTTTTTGGCCACACCGTCGCTTCGACAAAATTTTGAGATTTCATGACCCCACCGGCCATGCGACAAAATTTAGAGATTTTTTAACCACCCCGACCCTGCCACAAAATTTTGAGATTTGTTGACTACCCCGGCCCTGCTACAAAATTTTAAGATTTTTTGGCCACACCGTCCCTTCGACAAAATTTTGAGATTTCATGACCCCACCTCAAATTTTGAGATTTCATGACCCCACTCTCAAATTTTGAGATTTCATGACCCGACAAAATTTAGAGATTTTTTAACCACCCCGACCCTGCCACAAAATTTTGAGATTTGTTGACTACCCCGGCCCTGCGACAAAATTTTAAGATTTTTTGACCACACCGGCCCCGGGACAAAATTTTGAGATTATTTTACCACACCGGCCCTGCAAGGCAGGCCTTGCGACAAAATTTTCAGAATTCTTGACCTCCCAGGCCCTGCTACAAAATTTTGAGATTTTCTGAGCACCCCGACCATGCGATAATATTTGGAGATTTTTTCACCAAACCGGCCCTGCAACAAAATTTTAAGATTTTTTGACCACAGCGGCCATGCGACAAAATTTTGAGATTCTTTTACCACCCCGGCCTTGCGACAAAATTTTCAGATTTCTTGACCTCAGCGGCCCTGCCACAAGATTTTGAGATTTGTTGACCACCCCGGCGATGCGACAAAATTTTCAGATTTGTTGACCACACCGGCCCCTGCGATAAAATTTTGAGATTTTTTGACCACCCCGGCCCTGCGACAAAATTTTCAGATTTTTTGACCACACCGGCCATGCGACAAAATTCTCAGATTTCTTGACAACCCCGGCCCGGCTTCAAAATTTTGAGAATTTTTGGCCACACCGGCCCTGCGACAAAATTTTGAGATTTTTTTACCACACCTGCCCTGCAACAAAATTTTTAAATTTTTTGACCACCCCGGCCCTGCGATAAAATTTTGAGATTTTTTTACCACCCCGGCCTTGCGACAAAATTTTCAGATTTCTTGACCTCCCCGGCCCTGCCACAAGATTTTGAGATTTGTTGACCACCCCGGCCATGCGAGAAAATTTTCAGATTTTTTGACCACAACGGCCCCTGCGATAAAATTTTGAGATTTTTTGACCACCCCGGCCCTGAGACAAAATTTTCCGATTTTTTGACCACACCGGCCATGCGACAAAATTCTCAGATTTCTTGACAACCCCGGCCCTGCTTCAAAATTTTGAGAATTTTTGGCCACACCGGCCCTGCGACAAAATTTTGAGATTTTTTTACCACACCTGCCCTGCAACAAAATTTTTAAATTTTTTGACCATCCCGGCCCTCCGATAAAATTTTGAGATTTTTTTACCACCCCGGCCTTGCGACAAAATTTTCAGATTTCTTGACCTCCCCGGCCCTGCCACAAAATTTTGAGATTTGTTGACCACCCCGGCCCTGCGGCAAAATTTTAAGATTTTTTGACCACAGCGGCCATGCGACAAAATTTTCAGATTCTTTTACCACCCCGGCCCCGCGACAAAATTTTGAGATTTTTTGACCACTCCGGCCCTCCGAGAAAATTTTGAGATTTTTTGAAAACACCGGCTATGCGACAAAATTTTCAGATTTTTTGACAACCCCGGCCCTGCTACAAAATTTTAAGATTTTTTGGCCACACCGTCCCTTCGACAAAATTTTGAGATTTCATGACCCCACCGGCCATGCGACAAAATTTAGAGATTTTTTAACCACCCCGACCCTGCGACAAAATTTTAAGATTTTATGACCACACCGGCCCTGCGACAAAATTTTAAGATTTTTTGACCACACCGGCCCCGCGACAAAATTTTGAGATTTTTTTACCACACCGGCCCTGCAAGGCAGGCCTTGCGACAAAATTTTCAGAATTCTTGACCTCCCAGGCCCTGCTACAAAATTTTGAGATTTTCTGACCACCCCGACCATGCGATAAAATTTTGAGATTTTTTCACCAAACCGGCCCTGCGACAAAATTTTGAGATTTTTTGACCATCCCGGCCCTGCAACAAAATTTTAAGATTTTTTGACCACAGCGGCCATGCGACAAAATTTTGAGATTCTTTTACCAACCCGGCCTTGCGACAAAATTTTCAGATTTCTTGACCTCCCCGGCCCTGCCACAAGATTTTGAGATTTGTTGACCACCCCGGCCATGCGACAAAATTTTTAGATTTTTTGACCACACCGGCCCCGCGACAAAATTTTGAGATGTTTTGACCACCCCGGCCCCGCGACAAAATTTTGAGATTTTTTGACCACCCCGGCTCTGCGAGAAAATTTTCAGATTTTTTGACCACCCCGGCCCTGCGAGAAAATTTTCAGATTTTTTGAAAACACCGGCTATGCGACAAAATTTTCAGATTTTTGACAACCCCGGCCCTGCTACAAAATTTTAAGATTTTTTGGCCACACCGTCCCTTCGACAAAATGTTGAGATTTCATGACCCCACCGGTCATGCGACAAAATTTAGAGATTTTTTAACCACCCCGACCCTGCCACAAAATTTTGAGATTTGTTGACCACCCTGGCCCTGCCACAAAATTTTGAGATTTTCTGACCACCCCGACCATGCGAGAAAATTTTGAGATTTTTTCACCAAACCGGCCCTGCGACAAAATTTTGAGATTTTATGACCACCCCGGCCCTGCGACAAAATTTTAAGATTTTTTGACCACAGCGGCCATGCGATCAAATTTTGAGATTCATTTAGCACTCCGGCCTTGCGACAAAATTTTCAGATTTCTTGACCTCCCCGGCCCTGCCACAAGATTTTGAGATTTGTTGACCACCCCGGCCCTGCGACAAAATTTTAAGATTTTTTGACCACACCGGCCATGCGACAAAATTTTCAGATTTTTTGACCACACCGGCCCCGCGACAAAATTTTGAGATTTCTTGACCACTCCGGCCCTGCGATTAAATTTTGAGATTTTTTGACCACCCCGGCCCTGCGATAAAATTTTGAGATTTTATTAGCACACCGGCCCTGCGACCAAATTTTGAGATTTTTCGACCACACCGGCCCCGCGACAAAATTTTGAGATTTTTTGACCACCCCGGCCCCGCGACAAAATTTTGAGGTATTTTGTCCACCCCGGCCCTGCGACAAAATTTTCAGATTTTTTGACCACCCCGGCCCTGCGACAAAATTTTGAGATTTTTTGACCACCCCTGCCCTGTGACAAAATTTTGAGATTTTTTCACCACACCGGCCCTGCGACAAAATTTTGATATTTTTTGACCACCCCGGCGCTGCGACAAAATTTTGAGATTTTTTTACCACACCGGCCCTGCGACCAAATTTTGAGATTTTTCGACCACACCGGGCCCGCGACAAAATTTTGAGATTTTTTGACCACCCCGGCCCTGCGACAAAATTTTAAGATTTTTTGACCACAGCGGCCATGCGACAAAATTTTGAGATTCTTTTACCACCCCGGCCTTGCGAGAAAATTTTCAGATTTTTTGACCACCCCGGCCCCGCGACAAAATTTTGAGGTATTTTGTCCACCCCGGCCCTGCGACAAAATTTTCAGATTTTTTGACCACCCCCGCCCTGCGACAAAATTTTGAGATTTTTTGACCACCCCTGCCCTGCGACAAAATTTTGAGATTCTTTGACCACCCCTGCCCTGCGACAAAATTTTGATATTTTTTGACCACCCCGGCGCTGCGACCAAATTTTGAGATTTTTCGACCACACCGGGCCCGCGACAAAATTTTGAGATTTTTTGACCACCCCGGCCCTGCGACAAAATTTTAAGATTTTTTGACCACAGCGGCCATGCGACAAAATCTTGAGATTCTTTTACCACCCCGGCCTTGCGAGAAAATTTTCAGATTTCTTGACCTCCCCGGCCCTAGGCCTGTCCCGATTGTGCTCGGCAACTTTTGAGCAACTTTTTTCGTTTGGAGCAACTTTTTTCGGTTCGAGACTTCGAGCAACTTTAAGCAACTTTTTCCTTTTTGAGCAATTTTTGAGCAACTTTTTCTAGATTCAAAACTTTACAGTAGGAAATGCTTACATGTGATAGACAACTTCATTTCCTGCGATATTTTTCTGATATAAAATAATTTTGGAAATCAATTAATTGCGGCAATATGCTGTAATACAGCCTGTGATGTGATGCTGCAACAGCTGTAGCAGGTGTGGTAAAAAAATCTCAAAATTTTGTCGCAGGGCCGGTGTGGCCAAAAATTCTCAAAATTTTGAAGCAGGGCCGGGGTTGTCAAGAAATCTGAGAATTTTGTCGCATGGCCGGTGTGGTCAAAAAATCTGAAAATTTTGTCGCAGGGCCGGGGTGGTCAAAAAATCTCAAAATTTTATCGCAGGGCCGGAGTGGTCAAAAAATCTCAAAATTTTATCGCAGGGCCGGAGTGGTCAAAAAATCTCAAAATTTTGTCGCGGGGCCGGTGTGGTAAAAAAATCTGAAAATTTTGTCGCATGGCCGGGGTGGTCAACAAATCTCAAAATCTTGTGGCAGGGCCGGGGAGGTCAAGAAATCTGAAAATTTTGTCGCAAGGCCGGGGTGGTAAAAGAATCTCAAAATTTTGTGGCATGGCCGCTGTGGTCAAAAAATCTTAAAATTTTGTCGCAGGGCCGGTTTGGTGAAAAAATCTCAAAATTTTATCGCATGGTCGGGGTGGTCAGAAAATCTCAAAATTTTGTCGCGGGGCCGGTGTGGTCAAAAAATCTGAAAATTTTGTCGCATGGCCGGTGTGGTCAAAAAATCTTAAAATTTTGTCGCAGGGCCGGGGGTGGTCAACAAATCTCAAAATCTTGTGGCAGGACCGGGGAGGTCAAGAAATCTGAAAATTTTGTCGCAAGGCCGGGGTGGTAAAAGAATCTCAAAATTTTGTCGCATGGCCGCTGTGGTGAAAAAATCTCAAAATTTTATCGCATGGTCGGGGTGGTCAGAAAATCTCAAAATTTTGTAGCAGGGCCTGGGAGGTCAAGAATTCTGAAAATGTTGTCGCAAGGCCTGCCTTGCAGGGCCGGTGTGGTAAAAAAAATTCAAAATTTTGTCGCGGGGCCAGTGTGGTCAAAAAATCTTAAAATTTTGTCGCAGGGCCGGTGTGGTCATAAAATCTTAAAATTTTGTCGCAGGGCCGGGGTAGTCAACAAATCTCAAAATTTTGTTGCAGGGTCGGGGTGGTTAAAAAATCTCTAAATTTTGTCGCATGGCCGGTGGGGTCATGAAATCTCACAATTTTGTCGAAGGGACGGTGTGGCCAAAAAATCTTAAAATTTTGTAGCAGGGCCGGGGTGGTTAAAGAATCTCTAAATTTTGTCGCATGGCCGGTGGGGTCATGAAATCTCACAATTTTGTCGAAGGGACGGTGTGGCCAAAAAATCTTAAAAATTTTGTAGCAGGGCCGGGGTTGTCAAAAAATCTGAAAATTTTGTCGCATAGCCGGTGTTTTCAAAAAATCTCAAAATTTTCTCCGAGGGCCGGAGTGCTCAAAAAATCTCAAAATTTTGTCGCGGGGCCGGGGTGGTAAAAGAATCTGAAAATTTTGTCGCATGGCCGGTGTGGTCAAAAAATCTTAAAATTTTGCCGCAGGGCCGGGTGGTCAACAAATCTCAAAATTTTGTGGCAGGGCCGGGGAGGTCAAGAAATCTGAAAATTTTGTCGCAAGGCCGGGGTGGTAAAAAAATCTCAAAATTTTATCGTAGGGCCGGGGTGGTCAAAAAATTTCAAAATTTTGTTGCAGGGCAGGTGTGGTAAAAAATCTCAAAATTTTGTCGCAGGGCCGGTGTGGCCAAAAATTCTCAAAATTTTGAAACAGGGCCGGGGTTGTCAAGAAATCTGAGAATTTTGTCGCATTGACCGGTGTGGTCAACAAATTTCAAAATCTTGTGGCAGGGCCGGGGAGGTCAAGAAATCTGAAAATTTTGTCGCAAGGCCGGGGTGGTAAAAGAATCTCAAAATTTTGTCGCATGGCCGCTGTGGTCAAAAAATCTCAAAATTTTGTCGCAGGGCCGGTTTGGTGAAAAAATCTCAAAATTTTCTCGCATGGTCGGGGTGGTCAGGAAATCTCCAAATTTTGTAGCAGGGCCTGGGAGGTCAAGAATTCTGAAAATTTTGTCGCAAGGCCTGCCTTGCAAGGCCGGTGTTGTAAAAAAATCTCAAAATTTTGTCGCGGGGCCGGTGCGGTCAAAAAATCTTAAAATTTTGTCGCAGGGCCGCTGTGGTGAAAAAATCTCAAAATTTTATCGCATGGTCGGGGTGGTCAGAAAATCTCAAAATTTTGTAGCAGGGCCTGGGAGGTCAAGAATTCTGAAAATGTTGTCGCAAGGCCTGCCTTGCAGGGCCGGTGTGGTAAAAAAAATTCAAAATTTTGTCGCGGGGCCAGTGTGGTCAAAAAATCTTAAAATTTTGTCGCAGGGCCGGTGTGGTCATAAAATCTTAAAATTTTGTCGCAGGGCCGGGGTAGTCAACAAATCTCAAAATTTTGTTGCAGGGTCGGGGTGGTTAAAAAATCTCTAAATTTTGTCGCATGGCCGGTGGGGTCATGAAATCTCACAATTTTGTCGAAGGGACGGTGTGGCCAAAAAATCTTAAAATTTTGTAGCAGGGCCGGGGTGGTTAAAGAATCTCTAAATTTTGTCGCATGGCCGGTGGGGTCATGAAATCTCACAATTTTGTCGAAGGGACGGTGTGGCCAAAAAATCTTAAAAATTTTGTAGCAGGGCCGGGGTTGTCAAAAAATCTGAAAATTTTGTCGCATAGCCGGTGTTTTCAAAAAATCTCAAAATTTTCTCCGAGGGCCGGAGTGCTCAAAAAATCTCAAAATTTTGTCGCGGGGCCGGGGTGGTAAAAGAATCTGAAAATTTTGTCGCATGGCCGGTGTGGTCAAAAAATCTTAAAATTTTGCCGCAGGGCCGGGTGGTCAACAAATCTCAAAATTTTGTGGCAGGGCCGGGAGGTCAAGAAATCTGAAAATTTTGTCGCAAGGCCGGGGTGGTAAAAAAATCTCAAAATTTTATCGTAGGGCCGGGGTGGTCAAAAAATTTCAAAATTTTGTTGCAGGGCAGGTGTGGTAAAAAATCTCAAAATTTTGTCGCAGGGCCGGTGTGGCCAAAAATTCTCAAAATTTTGAAACAGGGCCGGGGTTGTCAAGAAATCTGAGAATTTTGTCGCATTGACCGGTGTGGTCAACAAATTTCAAAATCTTGTGGCAGGGCCGGGGAGGTCAAGAAATCTGAAAATTTTGTCGCAAGGCCGGGGTGGTAAAAGAATCTCAAAATTTTGTCGCATGGCCGCTGTGGTCAAAAAATCTCAAAATTTTGTCGCAGGACCGGTTTGGTGAAAAAATCTCAAAATTTTCTCGCATGGTCGGGGTGGTCAGGAAATCTCCAAATTTTGTAGCAGGGCCTGGGAGGTCAAGAATTCTGAAAATTTTGTCGCAAGGCCTGCCTTGCAAGGCCGGTGTTGTAAAAAAATCTCAAAATTTTGTCGCGGGGCCGGTGCGGTCAAAAAATCTTAAAATTTTGTCGCAGGGCCGGTGTGGTCAAAAAATCTTAAAATTTTGTCACAGGGCCGGGGTGGTCAACAAATCTCAAAATTTTGTGGCAGGGTCGGGGTGGTTAAAAAGTCTCTAAATTTTGTCGCATGGCCGGTGGGGTCATGAAATCTCAACATTTTGTCGAAGGGACGGTGTGGCCAAAAAATCTCAAAATTTTGTCCCTGGGCCGGTATGGTCAAAAAATCTCAAAATTTTGTCGGAGGCAGGGGTGGTCAAAAAATCTCAAAATTTTGTCGCAGGGCCGGTGTGGTCATTAAAATTTTTGCCTAGGGACGGGGTGGTCAAAAAATCTCAAAATTTTGTCGCGGGGCCGGTGTGGTCAAAAAATCTGAAAATTTTGTCGCATGGCCGGTGTGGTCAAAAAATCTTAAAATTTTGTCGCAGGGCCGGGGGTGGTCAACAAATCTCAAAATCTTGTGGCAGGACCGGGGAGGTCAAGAAATCTGAAAATTTTGTCGCAAGGCCGGGGTGGTAAAAGAATCTCAAAATTTTGTCGCATGGCCGCTGTGGTGAAAAAATCTCAAAATTTTATCGCATGGTCGGGGTGGTCAGAAAATCTCAAAATTTTGTAGCAGGGCCTGGGAGGTCAAGAATTCTGAAAATGTTGTCGCAAGGCCTGCCTTGCAGGGCCGGTGTGGTAAAAAAAATTCAAAATTTTGTCGCGGGGCCAGTGTGGTCAAAAAATCTTAAAATTTTGTCGCAGGGCCGGTGTGGTCATAAAATCTTAAAATTTTGTCGCAGGGCCGGGGTAGTCAACAAATCTCAAAATTTTGTTGCAGGGCAGGTGTGGTAAAAAATCTCAAAATTTTGTCGGAGGCAGGGGTGGTCAAAAAATCTCAAAATTTTGTCGCAGGGCCGGTGTGGTCATTAAAATTTTTGCCTAGGGACGGGGTGGTCAAAAAATCTCAAAATTTTGTCGTAGGGCCGGTGTGGTCAAATAATCTCAAAATTTTGTCGGAGGCAGGGGTGGTCAAATAATTTCAAAATTTTCTCGCGGGGCCGGGGTGGTCAAAAAATCTCAAAATTTTGTCGCAGGACCGGTGTCGTCAAAAAATCTCAAAAAATTTTACCGGAGGCAGGGGTATTCAAAAAATCTCAAAATTTTGTCGAAGGGCCGGTGTGGTCATTAAAATTTTTGCCTAGGGACGGGGTGGTCAAAAAATCTCAAAATTTTGTCGCAGGGCCGGTGTGGTCAAATAATCTCAAAATTTTGTCGGAGGTAGGGGTGGTCAAATAATCTCAAAATTTTCTCGCGGGGCCGGGGTGGTCAAAAAATCTCAAAATTTTGTCGCAGGGCCGGTGTGGTCAAAAAATCTTAAAATTTTTGCCTAGAGACGGGGTGGTCAAAAAATCTCATAATTTTGTCCCTGGGCCGGTATTGTCAAAAAATCTCAAAATTTTGTCGGAGGCAGGGGTGGTCAAAAAATCTCAAAATTTTGTCGCAGGGCCGGTGTGGTCATTAAAATTTTTGCCTAGGGACGGGGTGGTCAAAAAATCTCCAAATTTTGTCGCAGGGCCGGTGTGGTCAAATAATCTCAAAATTTTGTCGGAGGCAGGGGTGGTCAAATAATCTCAAAATTTTCTCGCGGGGCCGGGGTGGTCAAAAAATCTCAAAATTTTGTCCCAGGGCCGGTGTCGTCAAAAAATCTCAAAAAATTTTGTCGGAGGCAGGGGTGTTCAAAAAATCTCAAAATTTTGTCGCAGGGCCGGTGTGGTCAAAAAATCTTAAAATTCTTTCCTAGCGCCGGGGTGGTCAAAAAATCTCACAATTTTGTCGTAGGACCGGTGTGGTAAAAAAATTTCAAAATTTTGTCGCAGGGCCGGTGTGGTCAAAAAATCTCAAAATTATGTCGCAGGGCAGGGGTGGTACAAAAATCTCAAAGTATTGTCGCAAGGCCGGGGTGGTCAAAAAATCTCAAAATTTTGTCGCAGGGCCGGGGTGGTCAAAAAATATCAAAATTTTGTCGCAGGGCAGGGGTGGTCAAAAAATCTCAAACTTTTGTCGCAGGGCCGGAGTGGTCAAAAAATCTTAAAATTTTTTCCTAGCGCCGGGGTGGTCAAAAAATCTCAAAATTTTGTCTCAGGGCTGGGGTGGTCAAAAAATCTCAAAATTTTGACGCAGGGTAGGGGTGGTCAAAAAATCTCAAACTTTTGTCGCAGGGTCGGTGTGGTCAAAAAATCTTAAAATTTTTTCGTATCGCCGGGGTGGTCAAAAAATCTCAAAATTTTGTCTCAGGGCCGGGGTGGTCAAAAAATCTCAAAATTTTGTCGCAGGGCAGGGGCGGTCAAAAAATCTCAAACTTTTGTCGCAGGGCTGGTGTGGTCAAAAAATCTCTAAATTTTATCGCAGGGCAGGAGTGGTCAAAAAATCTCAAACTTTTGTTGCAGAGCCGGGGTGGTCAAAAAATCTCAAAATTTTGTCCTAGGGTAGGTGTGGTAAAAAAATTTCAAAATTTTTTCGCAGGGCCGGTGTAGTCAAAAAATCTCAAAATTTTGTTGCAGAGCCGGGGTGGTCAAAAAATCTCAAAATTTTGTCGCAGGGACGGGGTGGTCAAAAAATCTCAAAATTTTGTCGCAGGGTCGGGGTGGTCAAAAAATCTCAAAGTTTCGTCGCAAGGCCGTGGTGGTCAAAAAATCCCAAAATTTTGTTGCAGGGCTGGTGTGGTCAAAAAATCTCAAAATTTTGTCGCGACGCCGGTGTGGTCAAAAAATCTTAAAATTTTTTCGCACGTACGGGGTGGACAAAAAATCTTAAAATTTTGTCGCAGGGCAGGGGTGGTCAAAAAATCTCAAAATTTTCTGGCAGGGCCAGGGTGGTCAAGAAATCTCAAAATTTTGTCGCGGGGCCGGGGTGGTAAAAAATTCTCAAAATTTTGTCGCAGGGCCGGGATGGTCAAAAAATCTAAAACTTTTGTCGCAGGGCAGGGGTGGTCCAAAAATCTCAAACTTTTGTCGCAGGGCCGGTGTGTCAAAAAATCTTAAAATTTTTTCCTAGCGCCGGGGAGGTCAAAAAATCTCAAAATTTTGTCGCAGGGCCGGTGTGGTCAAAAAATCTCAAAATTTTGTTGCAGAGCCGGGGAGGTCAAAAAATCTAAAAATTTTGTCGCTGGGCCGGGGTGGTCAAAAAATCTCAAAATTTTGTCACAGGGTTGGGGTGGTCAAAAAATCTCAAAGTTTCGTCGCAAGGCCGGGGTGGTCAAAAAATCTCAAAATTTTGTTGCAGGGCTGGTGTGGTCAAAAAATCTCAAAATTTTGTCGCGGCGCCGGTGTGGTCAAAAAATCTTAAAAATTTTTCGCACGTACGGGGTGGACAAAAAATCTTAAAATTTTGTCGCAGGGCCGGGGTGGTCAAAAAATCTCAAAATTTTGTCGCAGGGCAGGTGTGGTAAAAAAATTTTAAAATTTTGTCGCAGGGCCGGTGTGGTCAAAAAATCTCAAAATTTTGTTGTAGGGCCAGGGTGGACTAAAAATCTCAAAATTTTGTCGCAGGGCTGGTGTGGTCAAAAAATCTCAAAGTTTCGTCGCAAGGCCGGGGTGGTCAAAAAATCCCAAAATTTTGTTGCAGGGCTGGTGTGGTCAAAAAATCTCAAAATTTTTTCGCAGGGCCGGTGTGGTCAAAAAATCTTAAAATTTTTTTCCTAGCGCCGGGGTGGTCAAAAAATCCCAAAATTTTGTCTCAGGGCCGGGGTGGTCAAAAAATCTCAAAATTTTGTTGCAGGGCTGGTGTGGTCAAAAAATCTCAAAATTTTGTCGCGGCGCCGGTGTGGTCAAAAAATCTTAAAAATTTTTCGCACGTACGGGGTGGACAAAAAATCTTAAAATTTTGTCGCAGGGCCGGGGTGGTCAAAAAATCTCAAAATTTTGTCGCAGGGCAGGTGTGGTAAAAAAATTTTAAAATTTTGTCGCAGGGCCGGTGTGGTCAAAAAATCTCAAAATTTTGTTGTAGGGCTAGGGTGGACTAAAAATCTCAAAATTTTGTGGCAGGGCTGGTGTGGTCAAAAAATCTCAAAGTTTCGTCGCAAGGCCGGGGTGGTCAAAAAATCCCAAAATTTTGTTGCAGGGCTGGTGTGGTCAAAAAATCTCAAAATTTTTTCGCAGGGCCGGTGTGGTCAAAAAATCTTAAAATTTTTTCCTAGCGCCGGGGTGGTCAAAAAATCTCAAAATTTTGTCTCAGGGCCGGGGTGGTCAAAAAATCTCAAAATTTTGTCGCAGGCCAGGGGCGGTCAAAAAATCTCAAACTTTTGTCGCAGGGCCGGTGTGGTCACAAAATCTCTAAATTTTGTCGCAGGGCAGGAGTGGTCAAAAAATCTCAAACTTTTGTTGCAGAGCCGGGGTGGTCAAAAAATCTCAAAATTTTGTGCTACGGCAGGTGTGGTAAAAAAATTTCAAAATTTTGTTGTAGACCCGGGGTGGTCAAAAAATCTCAAAATTTTGTCGCAGGGACGGGGTGGTCAAAAAATCTCAAAATTTTGTCGCAGGGTCGGGGTGGTCAAAAAATCTGAAAGTTTCGTCGCAAGGCCGGGGTGGTCAAAAAATCCCAAAATTTTGTTGCAGGGCTGGTGTGGTCAAAAAATCTCAAAATTTTGTCGCGGCGCCGGTGTGGTCAAAAAATCTTAAAATTTTTTCGCACATACGGGGTGGACAAAAAACCTTAAAATTTTGTCGCAGGGCCGGGGTGGTCAAAAAATCTCAAAATTTTGTCGCAGGGCAGGGGTGGTCAAAAAATCTCAAACTTTTGCTGCAGAGCCGGGGTGGTCAAAAAATCTCAAAATTTTGTCGCAGGTTCAAGGTGGTCAAAAAATCTCAAAGTTTCGTCGCAAGGCCGGGGTGGTCAAAAAATCCCAAAATTTTGTTGCATGGCTGGTGTAGTCAAAAAATCTCAAAATTTTTGTCGCGGCGCCGGTGTGGTCAAAAAATCTTAAAATTTTTTCGCACGTACGGGGTGGACAAAAAATCTTAAAATTTTGTCGCAGGGCCGGGGTGGTCAAAAAATCTCAAAATTTTGTCGCAGGGCAGGGGTGGTCAAAAAATCTCAAAATTTTGTCCTAGGGCAGGTGTGGTAAAAAAATTTCAAAATTTTGTCGCAGGGCCGGTGTGGTCAAAAAATCTCAAAATTTTGTTGCAGAGCCGGGGTTGTCAAAAAATCTCAAAGTTTCGTCGCAAGTCCGGGGTGGTCAAAAAATCCCAAAATTTTGTTGCAGGGCTGGTGTGGTCAAAAAATCTTAAAATTGTTTCGCGGGCCCTGTGTGGTCAAAAAATCTTAAAATTTTTTCTTACGGCCGATGTGGTCAAAAAATCTCAAAATTTTGTCGCAGGGCAGGGGTGGTCAAAAAATCTCAAACTTTTGTTGCAGAGCCAGGGTGGTCAAAAAATCTCAAAATTTTGTCGCAGGTTCCGGGTGGTCAAAAAATCTCAAAGTTTCGTCGCAAGGCCGGGGTGGTCAAAAAATCCCAAAATTTTGTTGCAGGGCTGGTGTGGTCAAAAAATCTCAAAATTTTGTCGCGGCGCCGGTGTGGTCAAAAAATCTTAAAATTTTTTCGCACGGCCGGGGTGGACAAAAAATCTTATAGTTTTGTCGCAGGGCTGGGGTGGTCAAAAAATCTCAAACTTTTGTTGCAGAGCCGGGGTGGTCAAAAAATCTCAAAATTTTGTCGCAGGGTCGGGGTGGTCAAAAAATCTCAAAGTTTCGTCGCAAGGCCGGGGTGGTCAAAAAATCCCAAGATTTTGTTGCATGGCTGGTGTAATCAAAAAATCTCAAAATTTTGTCGCGGCGCCGGTGTGGTCAAAAAATCTTAAAATTTTTTCGCACGTACGGGGTGGACAAAAAATCTTAAAATTTTGTCGCAGGGCCGGGATGGTCAAAAAATCTCAAAATTTTGTCGCAGGGCAGGGGTGGTCAAAAAATCTCAAAATTTTGTCCTAGGGCAGGTGTGGTAAAAAAATTTCCAAATTTTGTCGCAGGGCCGGTGTGGTCAAAAAATCTCAAAATTTTGTTGCAGAGCCGGGGTGGTCTAAAAATCTCAAACTTTTGTCGCAGGGCCGGTGTGGTCAAAAAATCTTAAAAATTTTTCCTAGCGCCGGGGTGGTCAAAAAATCTCAAAATTTTCTGGTAGGGCCGGGGTGGTCAAAAAATCTCAAAGTATTGTCGCAAGGCCGGTGTGGTAAAAAAATCCCCAAATTTTGTTGCAAGGCCGGGGTGGTCAAAAAATCTCAACATTTTGTCGCAGGGCCGGTGTGGTCAAAAAATCTTAACATTTTTTCCTAGCGCCGGGGTTGTCAAAAAATCTCAAAATTTTGTCTCAGGGCAAGGGTGGTCAAAAAATCTCAAAATTTTCTCGCAGGGCCAAGGTGGTCAAAAAATCTCAAAATTTTGTCGCGGGGCCGGGGTGGTAAAAAAATCTCAAAATTTTGTCCTAGGGTAGGTGTGGTAAAAAAATTTCAAAATTTTGTCGCAGGGCCGGTGTGGTCAAAAAATCTCAAAATTTTGTTGCAGGGCCGGGGTGGTCAAAAAATCTCAAAATTTTGTCGCAGGGTCGGGGTGGTCAAAAAATCTCAAAGTTTCGTCGCAAGGCCGGGTTGGTCAAAAAATCCCAAAATTTTGTTGCATGGCTGGTGTAGTCAAAAAATCTCAAAATTTTGTCGCGGCGCCGGTGTGGTCAAAAAATCTTAAAATTTTTTCGCACGTACGGGGTGGACAAAAAATCTTAAAATTTTGTCGCAGGGCCGGGATGGTCAAAAAATCTCAAAATTTTGTCGCAGGGCCGGTGTGGTCAAAAAATCTCAAAATTTTGTTGCAGGGCCGGGGTGGTCAAAAAATCTCAAAATTTTGTCGCAGGGTCGGGTGGTCAAAAAATCTCAAAGTTGCGTCGCAAGGCCGGGTTGGTCAAAAAATCCCAAAATTTTGTTGCAGGGCTGGTGTGGTCAAAAAATCTTAAAATTTTTTCCCACGGCCGGGGTGGACAAAAAATCCTAAAATTTTGTCGCACGGCCGGGGTGGACAAAAAATCTTATAGTTTTGTCGCAGGGCTGGGGTGGTCAAAAAATCTCAAACTTTTGTTGCAGAGCCGGGGTGGTCAAAAAATCTCAAAATTTTGTCGCAGGGTCGGGGTGGTCAAAAAATCTCAAAGTTTCGTCGCAAGGCCGGGTTGGTCAAAAAATCCCAAAATTTTGTTGCATGGCTGGTGTAGTCAAAAAATCTCAAAATTTTGTCGCGGCGCCGGTGTGGTCAAAAAATTTTAAAATTTTTTCGCACGTACGGGGTGGACAAAAAATCTTAAAATTTTGTCGCAGGGCCGGGATGGTCAAAAAATCTCAAAATTTTGTCGCAGGGCAGGGGTGGTCAAAAAATCTCAAAATTTTGTCCTAGGGCAGGTGTGGTAAAAAAATTTCCAAATTTTGTCGCAGGGCCGGTGTGGTCAAAAAATCTCAAAATTTTGTTGCAGAGCCGGGGTGGTCAAAAAATCTCAAAGTTTCGTCGCAAGGCCGGGGTGGTCAAAAAATCCCAAAATTTTGTTGCAGGGCTGGTGTGGTCAAAAAATCCTAAAATTGTTTCGCGGGCCCTGTGTGGTCAAAAAATCTTAAAATTTTTTCTTACGGCCGATGTGGACAAAAAATCTTAAAATTTTGTCGCAGGGCCGGGGTGGTCAAAAAATCTCAAAATTTTGTCGCAGGGCAGGGGTGGTCAAAAAATCTCAAAATTTTGTCGCAGGGTCGGGGTGGTCAAAAAATCTCAAAGTTTCGTCGCAAGGCCGGGGTGGTCAAAAAATCCCAAAATTTTATTGCATGGCTGGTGTAGTCAAAAAATCTCAAAATTTTGTCGCGGCGCCGGTGTGGTCAAAAAATCTTAAAATTTTTTCGCACGTACGGGGTGGACAAAAAATCTTAAAATTTTGTCGCAGGGCCGGGGTGGTCAAAAAATCTCAAAATTTTGTCGCAGGGCAGGGGTGGTCAAAAAATCTCAAAATTTTGTCCTAGGGCAGGTGTGGTAAAAAAATTTCAAAATTTTGTCGCAGGGCCGGTGTGGTCAAAAAATCTCAAAATTTTGTTGCAGAGCCGGGGTGGTCAAAAAATCTCAAAGTTTCGTCGCAAGGCCGGGGTGGTCAAAAAATCCCAAAATTTTGTTGCAGGGCTGGTGTGGTCAAAAAATCTTAAAATTGTTTCGCGGGCCCTGTGTGGTCAAAAAATCTTAAAATTTTTTCGCACGGCCGAGGTGGACAAAAAATCTTAAAATTTTGTCGCAGGGCCGGGGTGGTCAAAAAATCTCAAAATTTTGTCGCAGGGCAGGGGTGGTCAAAAAATCTCAAAATTTTGTCGCAGGGCCGGGGTGGTCAAAAAATCTCAAAGTTTTGTCACAGGGCCGGGATGGTCAAAAAATCCCAAAGTTTTGTTGCAGGGCTGGTGTGGTCAAAAAATCTTAAAATTTTTTCGCCCGGCCGGGGTGGACAAAAAATCTGAAAATTTTGTCGCAGGGCCGGGGTGGTCAAAAAATCTCAAAATTTTGTTGCAGAGCGGGGGTGGTCAAAAAATCTCAAAATTTTGTGGCAGGGCCGGGGTAGTGAAAAAATCTCAAAATTTTGTCGCAGGGCCGGGGTGGTCAAAAAATCTCAAAGTATTGTCGCAAGGCCGGGGTGGTCAAAAAATCCCCAAATTTGGTCGTAGGGCCGGTGTGGTAAAAAAATCTCGAAATTTTGTTGCAAGGCCGGGGTGGTCAAAAAATCTCAACATTTTGTCGCAGGGCCAGGGTGGTCAAAAAATCTCAAAATTTTGTTGTAGGGCCAGGGTGGACTAAAAATCTCAACTTTTTGTCGCAGGGCTGGTGTGGTCAAAAAATCACAAAATTTTGTCGCAAGGCTGATCTGGTCAAAAGATCTCAAAATTTGTCGCGGGGCCGGTGTGGTCAAAAAATCTTAAAATTTTTTCGCACGTACGGGGTGGACAAAAAATCTTAAAATTTTGTCGCAGGGCCGGGGTGGTCAAAAAATCTCAAAATTTTGTCGCAGGGCAGGGGTGGTCAAAAAATCTCAAAATTTTGTCCTAGGGCAGGTGTGGTAAAAAAATTTCAAAATTTTGTCGCAGGGCCGGTGTGGTCAAAAAATCTCAAAATTTTGTTGCAGAGCCGGGGTGGTCAAAAAATCTCAAAGTTTCGTCGCAAGTCCGGGGTGGTCAAAAAATCCCAAAATTTTGTTGCAGGGCTGGTGTGGTCAAAAAATCTTAAAATTGTTTCGCGGGCCCTGTGTGGTCAAAAAATCTTAAAATTTTTTCTTACGGCCGATGTGGTCAAAAAATCTCAAAATTTTGTCGCAGGGCAGGGGTGGTCAAAAAATCTCAAACTTTTGTTGCAGAGCCAGGGTGGTCAAAAAATCTCAAAATTTTGTCGCAGGTTCCGGGTGGTCAAAAAATCTCAAAGTTTCGTCGCAAGGCCGGGGTGGTCAAAAAATCCCAAAATTTTGTTGCAGGGCTGGTGTGGTCAAAAAATCTCAAAATTTTGTCGCGGCGCCGGTGTGGTCAAAAAATCTTAAAATTTTTTCGCACGGCCGGGGTGGACAAAAAATCTTATAGTTTTGTCGCAGGGCTGGGGTGGTCAAAAAATCTCAAACTTTTGTTGCAGAGCCGGGGTGGTCAAAAAATCTCAAAATTTTGTCGCAGGGTCGGGGTGGTCAAAAAATCTCAAAGTTTCGTCGCAAGGCCGGGGTGGTCAAAAAATCCCAAGATTTTGTTGCATGGCTGGTGTAATCAAAAAATCTCAAAATTTTGTCGCGGCGCCGGTGTGGTCAAAAAATCTTAAAATTTTTTCGCACGTACGGGGTGGACAAAAAATCTTAAAATTTTGTCGCAGGGCCGGGATGGTCAAAAAATCTCAAAATTTTGTCGCAGGGCAGGGGTGGTCAAAAAATCTCAAAATTTTGTCCTAGGGCAGGTGTGGTAAAAAAATTTCCAAATTTTGTCGCAGGGCCGGTGTGGTCAAAAAATCTCAAAATTTTGTTGCAGAGCCGGGGTGGTCTAAAAATCTCAAACTTTTGTCGCAGGGCCGGTGTGGTCAAAAAATCTTAAAAATTTTTCCTAGCGCCGGGGTGGTCAAAAAATCTCAAAATTTTCTGGTAGGGCCGGGGTGGTCAAAAAATCTCAAAGTATTGTCGCAAGGCCGGTGTGGTAAAAAAATCCCCAAATTTTGTTGCAAGGCCGGGGTGGTCAAAAAATCTCAACATTTTGTCGCAGGGCCAGGGTGGTCAAAAAATCTCAAAATTTTTTCCTAGCGCCGGGGTTGTCAAAAAATCTCAAACTTTTGTCGCAGGGCCGGTGTGGTCAAAAAATCTTAACATTTTTTCCTAGCGCCGGGGTTGTCAAAAAATCTCAAAATTTTGTCTCAGGGCAAGGGTGGTCAAAAAATCTCAAAATTTTCTCGCAGGGCCAAGGTGGTCAAAAAATCTCAAAATTTTGTTGCAGGGCCGGGGTGGTCAAAAAATCTCAAAATTTTGTCGCAGGGTCGGGGTGGTCAAAAAATCTCAAAGTTTCGTCGCAAGGCCGGGTTGGTCAAAAAATCCCAAAATTTTGTTGCATGGCTGGTGTAGTCAAAAAATCTCAAAATTTTGTCGCGGCGCCGGTGTGGTCAAAAAATCTTAAAATTTTTTCGCACGTACGGGGTGGACAAAAAATCTTAAAATTTTGTCGCAGGGCCGGGATGGTCAAAAAATCTCAAAATTTTGTCGCAGGGCCGGTGTGGTCAAAAAATCTCAAAATTTTGTTGCAGGGCCGGGGTGGTCAAAAAATCTCAAAATTTTGTCGCAGGGTCGGGGTGGTCAAAAAATCTCAAAGTTGCGTCGCAAGGCCGGGTTGGTCAAAAAATCCCAAAATTTTGTTGCAGGGCTGGTGTGGTCAAAAAATCTTAAAATTTTTTCCCACGGCCGGGGTGGACAAAAAATCCTAAAATTTTGTCGCACGGCCGGGGTGGACAAAAAATCTTATAGTTTTGTCGCAGGGCTGGGGTGGTCAAAAAATCTCAAACTTTTGTTGCAGAGCCGGGGTGGTCAAAAAATCTCAAAATTTTGTCGCAGGGTCGGGGTGGTCAAAAAATCTCAAAGTTTCGTCGCAAGGCCGGGTTGGTCAAAAAATCCCAAAATTTTGTTGCATGGCTGGTGTAGTCAAAAAATCTCAAAATTTTGTCGCGGCGCCGGTGTGGTCAAAAAATTTTAAAATTTTTTCGCACGTACGGGGTGGACAAAAAATCTTAAAATTTTGTCGCAGGGCCGGGATGGTCAAAAAATCTCAAAATTTTGTCGCAGGGCAGGGGTGGTCAAAAAATCTCAAAATTTTGTCCTAGGGCAGGTGTGGTAAAAAAATTTCCAAATTTTGTCGCAGGGCCGGTGTGGTCAAAAAATCTCAAAATTTTGTTGCAGAGCCGGGGTGGTCAAAAAATCTCAAAGTTTCGTCGCAAGGCCGGGGTGGTCAAAAAATCCCAAAATTTTGTTGCAGGGCTGGTGTGGTCAAAAAATCCTAAAATTGTTTCGCGGGCCCTGTGTGGTCAAAAAATCTTAAAATTTTTTCTTACGGCCGATGTGGACAAAAAATCTCAAACTTTTGTCGCAGGGCCGGTGTGGTCAAAAAATCTTAACATTTTTTCCTAGCGCCGGGGTTGTCAAAAAATCTCAAAATTTTGTCTCAGGGCAAGGGTGGTCAAAAAATCTCAAAATTTTCTCGCAGGGCCAAGGTGGTCAAAAAATCTCAAAATTTTGTCGCGGGGCCGGGGTGGTAAAAAAATCTCAAAATTTTGTCCTAGGGTAGGTGTGGTAAAAAAATTTCAAAATTTTGTCGCAGGGCCGGTGTGGTCAAAAAATCTCAAAATTTTGTTGCAGGGCCGGGGTGGTCAAAAAATCTCAAAATTTTGTCGCAGGGTCGGGGTGGTCAAAAAATCTCAAAGTTTCGTCGCAAGGCCGGGTTGGTCAAAAAATCCCAAAATTTTGTTGCATGGCTGGTGTAGTCAAAAAATCTCAAAATTTTGTCGGGGCGCCGGTGTGGTCAAAAAATCTTAAAATTTTTTCGCACGTACGGGGTGGACAAAAAATCTTAAAATTTTGTCGCAGGGCCGGGATGGTCAAAAAATCTCAAAATTTTGTCGCAGGGCCGGTGTGGTCAAAAAATCTCAAAATTTTGTTGCAGGGCCGGGGTGGTCAAAAAATCTCAAAATTTTGTCGCAGGGTCGGGGTGGTCAAAAAATCTCAAAGTTTCGTCGCAAGGCCGGGTGGGTCAAAAAATCCCAAAATTTTGTTGCAGGGCTGGTGTGGTCAAAAAATCTTAAAATTGTTTCGCGGGCCCTGTGTGGTCAAGAAATCTCAAAATTTTGTCGAAAGTCCGAGGTGGACAAAAAATCTCAAAATTTTGTCGCAGGGCCGGGGTGGTCAAAAAATCTCAAAATTTTGTCGCAGGGCCGGGGTGGTCAAAAAATCTCAAAATTTTGTCGCAGGGCCGGGGTGGTCAAAAAATCTCAAAATTTTGTCCCAGGGCCGGGGTGGTCAAAAAATCTCAAAATTTGTTGCAGGGCTGGTGTGGTCAAAAAATCTCAAAATTTTTTCGCCCGGCCGGGGTGGACAAAAAATCTGAAAATTTTGTCGCAGGGCCGGGGTGGTCAAAAAATCTCAAAATTTTGTTGCAGTGCGGGGGTGGTCAAAAAATCTCAAAATTTTGTGGCAGGGCCGGGGTAGTGAAAAAATCTCAAAATTTTGTCGCAGGGCCGGGGTGGTCAAAAAATCTCAAAGTATTGTCGCAAGGCCGGGGTGGTCAAAAAATCCCCAAATTTGGTCGTAGGGCCGGTGTGGTAAAAAAATCTCGAAATTTTGTTGCAAGGCCGGGGTGGTCAAAAAATCTCAACATTTTGTCGCAGGGCCAGGGTGGTCAAAAAATCTCAAAATTTTGTTGTAGGGCCAGGGTGGACTAAAAATCTCAACTTTTTGTCGCAGGGCTGGTGTGGTCAAAAAATCACAAAATTTTGTCGCAAGGCTGATCTGGTCAAAAGATCTCAAAATTTGTCGCGGGGCCGGTGTGGTCAAAAAATCTTAAAATTTTTTCGCACGGCCGGGGTGGACAAAAAATCTTAAAATTTTGTCGCAGGGCTGGGGTGGTCAAAAAATCTCAAAATTTTGTCGCACGGTAGGGGTGGTCAAAAAATCTCATACTTTTGTCGCAGGGCTGGTGTGGTCAAAAAATCTTAAAATTTTTTCGCCCGGCCGGGGTGGACAAAAAATCTGAAAATTTTGTCGCAGGGCCGGGGTGGTCAAAAAATCTCAAAATTTTGTTGCAGAGCCGGGGTGGTCAAAAAATCTCAAAGTTTCGTCGCAAGGCCGGGGTGGTCAAAAAATCCCAAAATTTTGTTGCAGGGCTGGTGTGGTCAAAAAATCCTAAAATTGTTTCGCGGGCCCTGTCTGGTCAAAAAATCTTAAAATTTTTTCGCACGGCCGAGGTGGACAAAAAATCTTAAAATTTTGTCGCAGGGCCGGGGTGGTCAAAAAATCTCAAAATTTTGTCGCAGGGCAGGGGTGGTCAAAAAATCTCAAAATTTTGTCGCAGGGCCGGGGTGGTCAAAAAATCTCAAAGTTTTGTCACAGGGCCGGGATGGTCAAAAAATCCCAAAGTTTTGTTGCAGGGCTGGTGTGGTCAAAAAATCTTAAAAATTTTTTCGCCCGGCCGGGGTGGACAAAAAATCTGAAAATTTTGTCGCAGGGCCGGGGTGGTCAAAAAATCTCAAAATTTTGTTGCAGAGCGGGGGTGGTCAAAAAATCTCAAAATTTTCTGGCAGGGCCGGGGTAGTGAAAAAATCTCAAAATTTTGTCGCAGGGCCGGGGTGGTCAAAAAATCTCAAAGTATTGTCGCAAGGCCGGGGTGGTCAAAAAATCTCAAAGTTTTGTCACAGGGCCGGGATGGTCAAAAAATCCCAAAGGTTTGTTGCAGGGCTGGTGTGGTCAAAAAATCTTAAAATTTTTTCGCCCGGCCGGGGTGGACAAAAAATCTGAAAATTTTGTCGCAGGGCCGGGGTGGTCAAAAAATCTCAAAATTTTGTTGCAGAGCGGGGGTGGTCAAAAAATCTCAAAATTTTCTGGCAGGGCCGGGGTAGTGAAAAAATCTCAAAATTTTGTCGCAGGGCCGGGGTGGTCAAAAAATCTCAAAGTATTGTCGCAAGGCCGGGGTGGTCAAAAAATCCCCAAATTTGGTCGCAGGGCCGGTGTGGTAAAAAAATCTCGAAATTTTGTTGCAAGGCCGGGGTGGTCAAAAAATCTCAACATTTTGTCGCAGGGCCAGGGTGGTCAAAAAATCTCAAAATTTTGTTGTAGGGCCAGGGTGGACTAAAAATCTCAACTTTTTGTCGCAGGGCTGGTGTGGTCAAAAAATCTCAAAGTTTCGTCGCAAGGCCGGGGTGGTCAAAAAATCACAAAATTTTGTCGCAAGGCTGGTCTGGTCAAAAAATCTCAAAATTTGTCGCGGGGCCGGTGTGGTCAAAAAGTCTTAAAATTTTTTCGCACGGCCGGGGTGGACAAAAAATCTTAAAATTTTGTCGCAGGGCTGGGGTGGTCAAAAAATCTCAAAATTTTGTCGCACGGTAGGGGTGGTCAAAAAATCTCATACTTTTGTCGCAGGGCCGGTGTGGTCAAAAAATCTTAAAATTTTTTCCTAGCGCCGGGGTGGTCAAAAAATCTCAAAATTTTCTGGCAGGGCCAGGGTGGTCAAGAAATCTCAAAATTTTGTCGCGGGGCCGGGGTGGAAAAAAATTCTCAAAATTTTGTCGCAGGGCCGGTGTGGTCAAAAAATCTTAAAATTTTTTCCTAGCGCCGGGGTGGTCAAAAAATCTCAAAATATTGTCGCAAGGCCGGGGTGGTCTAAAAATCTCAAAATTTTGTCGCAGGGCCGGTGTGGTCAAAAAATCTTAAAAATTTTTCCTAGCGCCGGGGTGGTCAAAAAATCTCAAAATTTTGTTGCAGAGCCGGGGTGGTCAAAAAATCTCAAAATTTTGTTGCAGAGCCGGGGTGGTCAAAAAATCCCCAAATTTGGTCGCAGGGCCGGTGTGGTAAAAAAATCTCAAAATTTTGTTGCAAGGCCGGGTGGTCAAAAAATCTCAACATTTTGTCGCAGGGCCAGGGTGGTCAAAAAATCTCAAAATTTTGTCGCAGGGCAGGGGTGGTCAAAAAATCTCAAACTTTCGTCGCAGGGCCGGTGTGGTCAAAAAATCTTAAAATTTTTTCCTAGCGCCGGGGTTGTCAAAAAATCTCAAACTTTTGTCGCAGGGCCGGTGTGGTCAAAAAATCTTAAAATTTTTTCCTAGCGCCGGGGTTGTCAAAAAATCTCAAAATTTTGTCTCAGGGCAAGGGTGGTCAAAAAATCTCAAAATTTTCTCGCAGGGCCAAGGTGGTCAAAAAATCTCAAAATTTTGTCGCGGGGCCGGGGTAGTAAAAAAATCTCAAAATTTTGTCCTAGGGTAGGTGTGGTAAAAAAATTTCAAAATTTTGTCGCAGGGCAGGGGTGGTCAAAAAATCTCAAACTTTCGTCGCAGGGCCGGTGTGGTCAAAAAATCTTAAAATTTTTTCCTAGCGCCGGGGTTGTCAAAAAATCTCAAAATTTTGTCGCAGGGCCGGTGTGGTCGAAAAATCTTAAAATTTTTTCCTAGCGCCGGGGTTGTCAAAAAATCTCAAACTTTTGTCGCAGGGCCGGTGTGGTCAAAAAATCTTAAAATTTTTTCCTAGCGCCGGGGTTGTCAAAAAATCTCAAAATTTTGTCTCAGGGCAAGGGTGGTCAAAAAATTTCAAAATTTTGTCGCAGGGCCGGTGTGGTCAAAAAATCTCAAAATTTTGTTGCAGGGCCGGGGTGGTCAAAAAATCTCAAAATTTTGTCGCAGGGTCGGGGTGGTCAAAAAATCTCAAAGTTGCGTCGGAAGGCCGGGTTGGTCAAAAAATCCCAAAATTTTGTTGCAGGGCTGGTGTGGTCAAAAAATCTTAAAATTTTTTCCCACGGCCGGGGTGGACAAAAAATCTTAAAATTTTGTCGCAGGGCCGGGGTGGTCAAAAAATCTCAAAATTTTGTCGCAGGGTAGGGGTGGTCAAAAAATCTCAAACTTTTGTTGCAGAGCCGGGGTGGTCAAAAAATCTCAAAATTTTGTCGCAGGGCAGGGGTGGTCAAAAAATCTCAAACTTTCGTCGCAGGGCCGGTGTGGTCAAAAAATCTTAAAATTTTTTCCTAGCGGCGGGGTTGTCAAAAAATCTCAAACTTTTGTCGCAGGGCCGGTGTGGTCAAAAAATCTTAAAATTTTTTCCTAGCGCCGGGGTTGTCAAAAAATCTCAAAATTTTGTCTCAGGGCAAGGGTGGTCAAAAAATCTCAAAATTTTCTCGCAGGGCCAAGGTGGTCAAAAAATCTCAAAATTTTGCCGCGGGGCGGGGGTGGTAAAAAAATCTCAAAATTTTGTCCTAGGGTAGGTGTGGTAAAAAAATTTCAAAATTTTGTCGCATGGCCGGTGTGGTCAAAAAATCTCAAAATTTTGTTGCAGGGCCGCGGTAGTCAAAAAATCTCAAAATTTTGTCGCAGGGTCGGGGTGGTCAAAAAATCTCAAAGTTTCGTCGCAAGGCCGGGTTGGTCAAATAATCCCAAAATTTTGTCACCGGGCCGGTGTGGTCAAAAAATCTTAAAATTTTGTCGCAGGGCCGGGGTGGTCAAAAAATCTCAAAATTTTGTCGCAGGGCAAGGGCGTTCAAAAAATCTCAAACTTTTGTCGCAGGCCGGTGTGGTCAAAAAATCTTAAAATTTTTTCCTAGCGCCGGGGTGGTCAAAAAATCTCAAAATTTTCTCGCAGGGCCAGGGTGGTCAAAAAATCTCAAAATTTTGTCCTAGGGCAGGTGTGGTAAAAAAATTTCCAAATTTTGTCGCAGGGCCGGTGTGGTCAAAAAATGTCAAAATTTTGTTGCCGAGCCGGGGTGATCAAAAAATCTCAAAATTTTGTTGCAGGGTCGGGGTGGTCAAAAAATCTCAAAGTTGCGTCGCAAGGCCGGGTTGGTCAAAAAATCCCAAAATTTTGTTGCAGGGCTGGTGTGGTCAAAAAATCTTAAAATTTTTTCCCACGGCCGGGGTGGACAAAAAATCTTAAAATTTTGTCGCAGGGCCGGGGTGGTCAAAAAATCTCAAAATTTTGTCGCAGGGTAGGGGTGGTCAAAAAATCTCAAACTTTTGTTGCAGAGCCGGGGTGGTCAAAAAATCTCAAAATTTTGTCGCAGGGCAGGGGTGGTCAAAAAATCTCAAACTTTCGTCGCAGGGCCGGTGTGGTCAAAAAATCTTAAAATTTTTTCCTAGCGGCGGGGTTGTCAAAAAATCTCAAACTTTTGTCGCAGGGCCGGTGTGGTAAAAAAATCTCAAAATTTTGTCCTAGGGTAGGTGTGGTAAAAAAATTTCAAAATTTTGTCGCATGGCCGGTGTGGTCAAAAAATCTCAAAATTTTGTTGCAGGGCCGCGGTAGTCAAAAAATCTCAAAATTTTGTCGCAGGGTCGGGGTGGTCAAAAAATCTCAAAGTTTCGTCGCAAGGCCGGGTTGGTCAAATAATCCCAAAATTTTGTCACCGGGCCGGTGTGGTCAAAAAATCTTAAAATTTTGTCGCAGGGCCAGGGTGGTCAAAAAATCTCAAAATTTTGTTGTAGGGCCAGGGTGGACTAAAAATCTCAACTTTTTGTCGCAGGGCTGGTGTGGTCAAAAAATCTCAAAGTTTCGTCGCAAGGCCGGGGTGGTCAAAAAATCACAAAATTTTGTCGCAAGGCTGGTCTGGTCAAAAAATCTCAAAATTTGTCGCGGGGCCGGTGTGGTCAAAAAGTCTTAAAATTTTTTCGCACGGCCGGGGTGGACAAAAAATCTTAAAATTTTGTCGCAGGGCTGGGGTGGTCAAAAAATCTCAAAATTTTGTCGCACGGTAGGGGTGGTCAAAAAATCTCATACTTTTGTCGCAGGGCCGGTGTGGTCAAAAAATCTTAAAATTTTTTCCTAGCGCCGGGGTGGTCAAAAAATCTCAAAATTTTCTGGCAGGGCCAGGGTGGTCAAGAAATCTCAAAATTTTGTCGCGGGGCCGGGGTGGAAAAAAATTCTCAAAATTTTGTCGCAGGGCCGGTGTGGTCAAAAAATCTTAAAATTTTTTCCTAGCGCCGGGGTGGTCATAAAATCTCAAAATATTGTCGCAAGGCCGGGGTGGTCTAAAAATCTCAAAATTTTGTCGCAGGGCCGGTGTGGTCAAAAAATCTTAAAAATTTTTCCTAGCGCCGGGGTGGTCAAAAAATCTCAAAATTTTCTGGTAGGGCCGGGGTGGTCAAAAAATCTTAAAGTATTGTCGCAAGGCCGGGGTGGTCAAAAAATCCCCAAATTTGGTCGCAGGGCCGGTGTGGTAAAAAAATCTCAAAATTTTGTTGCAAGGCCGGGGTGGTCAAAAAATCTCAACATTTTGTCGCAGGGCCAGGGTGGTCAAAAAATCTCAAAATTTTGTCGCAGGGCAGGGGTGGTCAAAAAATCTCAAACTTTCGTCGCAGGGCCGGTGTGGTCAAAAAATCTTAAAATTTTTTCCTAGCGCCGGGGTTGTCAAAAAATCTCAAACTTTTGTCGCAGGGCCGGTGTGGTCAAAAAATCTTAAAATTTTTTCCTAGCGCCGGGGTTGTCAAAAAATCTCAAAATTTTGTCTCAGGGCAAGGGTGGTCAAAAAATCTCAAAATTTTCTCGCAGGGCCAAGGTGGTCAAAAAATCTCAAAATTTTGTCGCGGGGCCGGGGTAGTAAAAAAATCTCAAAATTTTGTCCTAGGGTAGGTGTGGTAAAAAAATTTCAAAATTTTGTCGCAGGGCAGGGGTGGTCAAAAAATCTCAAACTTTCGTCGCAGGGCCGGTGTGGTCAAAAAATCTTAAAATTTTTTCCTAGCGCCGGGGTTGTCAAAAAATCTCAAAATTTTGTCGCAGGGCCGGTGTGGTCGAAAAATCTTAAAATTTTTTCCTAGCGCCGGGGTTGTCAAAAAATCTCAAACTTTTGTCGCAGGGCCGGTGTGGTCAAAAAATCTTAAAATTTTTTCCTAGCGCCGGGGTTGTCAAAAAATCTCAAAATTTTGTCTCAGGGCAAGGGTGGTCAAAAAATTTCAAAATTTTGTCGCAGGGCCGGTGTGGTCAAAAAATCTCAAAATTTTGTTGCAGGGCCGGGGTGGTCAAAAAATCTCAAAATTTTGTCGCAGGGTCGGGGTGGTCAAAAAATCTCAAAGTTGCGTCGCAAGGCCGGGTTGGTCAAAAAATCCCAAAATTTTGTTGCAGGGCTGGTGTGGTCAAAAAATCTTAAAATTTTTTCCCACGGCCGGGTGGACAAAAAATCTTAAAATTTTGTCGCAGGGCCGGGGTGGTCAAAAAATCTCAAAATTTTGTCGCAGGGTAGGGGTGGTCAAAAAATCTCAAACTTTTGTTGCAGAGCCGGGGTGGTCAAAAAATCTCAAAATTTTGTCGCAGGGCAGGGGTGGTCAAAAAATCTCAAACTTTCGTCGCAGGGCCGGTGTGGTCAAAAAATCTTAAAATTTTTTCCTAGCGGCGGGGTTGTCAAAAAATCTCAAACTTTTGTCGCAGGGCCGGTGTGGTCAAAAAATCTTAAAATTTTTTTCCTAGCGCCGGGGTTGTCAAAAAATCTCAAAATTTTGTCTCAGGGCAAGGGTGGTCAAAAAATCTCAAAATTTTCTCGCAGGGCCAAGGTGGTCAAAAAATCTCAAAATTTTGCCGCGGGGCGGGGGTGGTAAAAAAATCTCAAAATTTTGTCCTAGGGTAGGTGTGGTAAAAAAATTTCAAAATTTTGTCGCATGGCCGGTGTGGTCAAAAAATCTCAAAATTTTGTTGCAGGGCCGCGGTAGTCAAAAAATCTCAAAATTTTGTCGCAGGGTCGGGGTGGTCAAAAAATCTCAAAGTTTCGTCGCAAGGCCGGGTTGGTCAAATAATCCCAAAATTTTGTCACCGGGCCGGTGTGGTCAAAAAATCTTAAAATTTTGTCGCAGGGCCGGGGTGGTCAAAAAATCTCAAAATTTTGTCGCAGGGCAAGGGCGTTCAAAAAATCTCAAACTTTTGTCGCAGGCCGGTGTGGTCAAAAAATCTTAAAATTTTTTCCTAGCGCCGGGGTGGTCAAAAAATCTCAAAATTTTCTCGCAGGGCCAGGGTGGTCAAAAAATCTCAAAATTTTGTCGCGGGGCCGGGGTGGTAAATAAATCTCAAAATTTTGTCCTAGGGCAGGTGTGGTAAAAAAATTTCCAAATTTTGTCGCAGGGCCGGTGTGGTCAAAAAATGTCAAAATTTTGTTGCCGAGCCGGGGTGATCAAAAAATCTCAAAATTTTGTTGCAGGGTCGGGGTGGTCAAAAAATCTCAAAGTTGCGTCGCAAGGCCGGGTTGGTCAAAAAATCCCAAAATTTTGTTGCAGGGCTGGTGTGGTCAAAAAATCTTAAAATTTTTTCCCACGGCCGGGTGGACAAAAAATCTTAAAATTTTGTCGCAGGGCCGGGGTGGTCAAAAAATCTCAAAATTTTGTCGCAGGGTAGGGGTGGTCAAAAAATCTCAAACTTTTGTTGCAGAGCCGGGGTGGTCAAAAAATCTCAAAATTTTGTCGCAGGGCAGGGGTGGTCAAAAAATCTCAAACTTTCGTCGCAGGGCCGGTGTGGTCAAAAAATCTTAAAATTTTTTCCTAGCGGCGGGGTTGTCAAAAAATCTCAAACTTTTGTCGCAGGGCCGGTGTGGTAAAAAAATCTCAAAATTTTGTCCTAGGGTAGGTGTGGTAAAAAAATTTCAAAATTTTGTCGCATGGCCGGTGTGGTCAAAAAATCTCAAAATTTTGTTGCAGGGCCGCGGTAGTCAAAAAATCTCAAAATTTTGTCGCAGGGTCGGGGTGGTCAAAAAATCTCAAAGTTTCGTCGCAAGGCCGGGTTGGTCAAATAATCCCAAAATTTTGTCACCGGGCCGGTGTGGTCAAAAAATCTTAAAATTTTGTCGCAGGGCCGGGGTGGTCAAAAAATCTCAAAATTTTGTCGCAGGGCAAGGGCGTTCAAAAAATCTCAAACTTTTGTCGCAGGCCGGTGTGGTCAAAAAATCTTAAAATTTTTTCCTAGCGCCGGGGTGGTCAAAAAATCTCAAAATTTTCTCGCAGGGCCAGGGTGGTCAAAAAATCTCAAAATTTTGTCGCGGGGCCGGGGTGGTAAATAAATCTCAAAATTTTGTCCTAGGGCAGGTGTGGTAAAAAAATTTCCAAATTTTGTCGCAGGGCCGGTGTGGTCAAAAAATGTCAAAATTTTGTTGCCGAGCCGGGGTGATCAAAAAATCTCAAAATTTTGTCGCGGGGCCGGGGTGGTAAATAAATCTCACAATTTTGTCCTAGGGCAGGTGTGGTAAAAAAATTTCAAAATTTTGTCGCAGGGCCGGTGTGGTCAAAAAATCTCACAATTTTGTTGCAGGGTCGGGGTGGTCAAAAAATCTCAAAGTTGCGTCGCAAGGCCGGGTTGGTCAAAAAATCCCAAAATTTTGTTGCAGGGCTGGTGTGGTCAAAAAATCTTAAAATTTTTTCCCACGGCCGGGGTGGACAAAAAATCTTAAAATTTTGTCGCAGGGCCGGGGTGGTCAAAAAATCTCAAAATTTTGTCGCAGGGTAGGGGTGGTCAAAAAATCTCAAACTTTTGTTGCAGAGCCGGGGTGGTCAAAAAATCTCAAAATTTTGTCGCAGGGCAGGGGTGGTCAAAAAATCTCAAACTTTTGTTGCAGAGCCGGGGTGGTCAAAAAATCTCAAAATTTTGTCGCAGGGCCGGTGTGGTCAAAAAATCTCACAATTTTGTTGCAGGGTCGGGGTGGTCAAAAAATCTCAAAGTTGCGTCGCAAGGCCGGGTTGGTCAAAAAATCCCAAAATTTTGTTGCAGGGCTGGTGTGGTCAAAAAATCTTAAAATTTTTTCCCACGGCCGGGGTGGACAAAAAATCTTAAAATTTTGTCGCAGGGCCGGGGTGGTCAAAAAATCTCAAAATTTTGTCGCAGGGTAGGGGTGGTCAAAAAATCTCAAACTTTTGTTGCAGAGCCGGGGTGGTCAAAAAATCTCAAAATTTTGTCGCAGGGCAGGGGTGGTCAAAAAATCTCAAACTTTCGTCGCAGGGCCGGTGTGGTCAAAAAATCTTAAAATTTTTTCCTAGCGGCGGGGTTGTCAAAAAATCTCAAACTTTTGTCGCAGGGCCGGTGTGGTCAAAAAATCTTAAAATTTTTTCCTAGCGCCGGGGTTGTCAAAAAATCTCAAAATTTTGTCTCAGGGCAAGGGTGGTCAAAAAATCTCAAAATTTTCTCGCAGGGCCAAGGTGGTCAAACAATCTCAAAATTTTGCCGCGGGGCGGGGGTGGTAAAAAAATCTCAAAATTTTGTCCTAGGGTAGGTGTGGTAAAAAAATTTCAAAATTTTGTCGCATGGCCGGTGTGGTCAAAAAATCTCAAAATTTTGTTGCAGGGCCGCGGTAGTTAAAAAATCTCAAAATTTTGTCGCAGGGTCGGGGTGGTCAAAAAATCTCAAAGTTTCGTCGCAAGGCCGGGTTGGTCAAATAATCCCAAAATTTTGTTGCAGGGCCGGTGTGGTCAAAAAATATCAAAATTTTGTCACCGGGCCGGTGTGGTCAAAAAATCTTAAAATTTTGTCGCAGGGCCGGGGTGGTCAAAAAATATCAAAATTTTGTCGCAGGGCAAGGGCGTTCAAAAAATCTCAAACTTTTGTCGCAGGCCGGTGTGGTCAAAAAATCTTAAAATTTTTTCCTAGCGCCGGGGTGGTCAAAAAATCTCAAAATTTTCTCGCAGGGCCAGGGTGGTCAAAAAATCTCAAAATTTTGTCGCGGGGCCGGGGTGGTAAATAAATCTCAAAATTTTGTCCTAGGGCAGGTGTGGTAAAAAAATTTCCAAATTTTGTCGCAGGGCCGGTGTGGTCAAAAAATGTCAAAATTTTGTTGCAGAGCCGGGGTGATCAAAAAATCTCAAAATTTTGTCGCGGGGCCGGGGTGGTAAATAAATCTCAAAATTTTGTCCTAGGGCAGGTGTGGTCAAAAAATCTCAAAATTTTGTCGCAGGGCCGGGGTGGTCAAAAAATCTCAAAATTTTTCGCAGGGTCGGGATTTTCAAAAAATCTCAAAGTTTCGTCGCAAGGCCAGGGTGGTCAAAAAATCTCAAAATTTTGTTGCAGGGCTGGTGTGGTAAAAAAATCTCAAAATTTTGTCGCGGCGCCGGTGTGGTCAAAAAATCTTAAAATTTTTTCGCACGTACGGGGTGGACAAAAAATCTTAAAATTTCGTCGCAGGGCCGGGGTGGTCAAAAAATCTCAAAATTTTGTCGCAGGGCCGGGGTTGTCAAAAAATATCAAAATTTTGTCGCAGGGTCGGGGTGGTCAAAAAATCTCAAAGTTTCGTCGCAAGGCCGGGGTGGTGAAAAAATCCCAACATTTTGTTGCAGGGCCGGTGTGGTCAAAAAATCTTAAAATTTTTTCGCCCGGCCGGGGTGGAGAAAAAATCTTAAAATTTTGTCGCAGGGCCGGGGTGGTCAAAAAATCTCAAAATTTTGTCGCAGGGCCGGTGTGGTCAAAAAATCTTAAAATTTTTTCGCACGGCCGGGGTGGACAAAAAATCTTAAAATTTTGTCGCGGGGCCGGGATGGTCAAAAAATCTCAACATTTTGTCGCAGGGCCGGGGTTGTCAAAAAATATCAAAATTTTGTCGCAGGGTCGGGGTGGTCAAAAAATTTCAAAGTTTCGTCGCAAGGCCGGGGTGGTGAAAAAATCCCAAAATTTTGTCGCCGGGCCGGTGTGGTCAAAAAATCTTAATATTTTTTCCTAGCGCCGGGGTGGTCAAAAAATCTCAAAATATTGTCGCAAGGCCGGGGTGGTCTAAAAATCTCAAAATTTTGTTTTAGGGCCAGCGTGGTCAAAAAATCTCAAAGTTTCGTCGCAAGGCCGGGGTGGCCAAAAAATCCCAAAATTTTGTTGCAGGGCTGGTTTGGTCAAAAAATCTTAAAATTTTTTCGCCCGGCCGGGGTGGACAAAAAATCTTAAAATTTTGTCGCAGGGCCGGGGTGGTCAAATAATCTCAAAATTTTGTTGCTGAGCCGGGGTGGTAAAAAAATCTCAAAATTTTGTTGCAAGGCCGGGGTGGTCAAAAAATCTCAACATTTTGTCGCAGGGCCAGGGTGTCAAAAAATCTCAAAATTTTGTCGCAGGGCAGGGGTGGTCAAAAAATCTCAAACTTTCGTCGCAGGGCCGGTGTGGTCAAAAAATCTTAAAATTTTTTCCTAGCGCCGGGGTTGTCAAAAAATCTCAAAATTTTCTCGCAGGGCGAAGGTGGTCAAAAAATCTCAAAATTTTGTCGCGGGGCCGGGGTGGTAAAAAAATCTCAAAATTTTGTCCTAGGGTAGGTGTGGTAAAAAAATTTCAAAATTTTGTCGCAGGGCCGGTGTGGTAAAAAAATCTCAAAATTTTGTTGCAGGGCCGGGGTGGTCAAAAAATCTCAAAATTTTGTTGCAGGGTCGGGGTGGTCAAAAAATCTCAAAGTTGCGTCGCAAGGCCGGGGTGGTCAAAAAATCCCAAAATTTTGTTGCAGGGCTGGTGTGTTCAAAAAATCTTAAAAAATTTTCCCACGGCCGGGGTGGACAAAAAATCTTAAAATTTTGTCGCAGGGCCGGGGTGGTCAAAAAATCTCAAAATTTTGTCGCAGGGCAGGGGTGGTCAAAAAATCTCAAACTTTTGTTGCAGAGCCGGGGTGGTCAAAAAATCTCAAAATTTTGTCGCAGGGTCGGGGTGGTCAAAAAATTTCAAAGTTTCGTCGCAAGGCCGGGTTGGTCAAATAATCCCAAAATTTTGTAGCAGGGCCGGTGTGGTCAAAAAATCTCAAAATTTTGTCGCGGGGCCGGTGTGGTCAAAAAATCTTAAAATTTTTCCTAGCGGCGGGGTGGTCAAAAAATCTCAAAATTTTCTCGCGGGGCCGGGGTGGTAAATAAATCTCAAAATTTTGTCCTAGGGCAGGTGTGGTAAAAAAATTTCAAAATTTTGTCGCAGGGCCGGTGTGGTCAAAAAATGTCAAAATTTTGTTGCAGAGCCGGGGTGGTCAAAAAATCTCAAAATTTTGTCGCGGGGCCGGGGTGGTAAATAAATCTCAAAATTTTGTCCTAGGGCAGGTGTGGTAAAAAAATTTCAAAATTTTGTCGCAGGACCGGTGTGGTCAAAAAAGGTCAAAATTTTGTTGCAGAGCCGGGGTGGTCAAAAAATCTCAAAATTTTGTCGCGGGGCCGGGGTGGTAAATAAATCTCAAAATTTTGTCCTAGGGCAGGTGTGGTAAAAAAATTTCAAAATGTTGTCGCAGGGCCGGTGTGGTCAAAAAAGGTCAAAATTTTGTTGCAGAGCCGGGGTGGTCAAAAAATCTCAAAATTTTGTCGCAGGGCCGGGGTTGTCAAAAAATATCAAAATTTTGTCGCAGGGTCGGGGTGGTCAAAAAATCTCAAAGTTTCTTCGCAAGGCCGGGGTGGTGAAAAAATCCCAAAATTTTGTCGCAAGGCCGGGGTGGTCTAAAAATCTCAAAATTTTGTTTTAGGGACAGGGTGGTCAAAAAATCTCAAAGTATTGTCGCAAGGCCGGGGTGGTCAAAAAATCCACAAATTTGGTCGCAGCGCCGGTGTGGTAAAAAAATCTCAAAATTTTGTTGCAAGGCCGGGGTGGTCAAAAAATCTCAAAATTTTGTCGCAGGGCAGGGGTGGTCAAAAAATCTCAAACTTTCGTCGCAGGGCCGGTGTGGTCAAAAAATCATAAAATTTTTTCCTAGCGCCGGGGTTGTCAAAAAATCTCAAAATTTTCTCGCAGGGCGAAGGTGGTCAAAAAATCTCAAAATTTTGTCGCGGGGCCGGGGTGGTAAAAAAATCTCAAAATTTTGTCCTAGGGTAGGTGTGGTAATAAAATTTCAAAATTTTGTCGCAGGGCCGGTGTGGTAAAAAAATCTCAAAATTTTGTTGCAGGGCCGGGGTGGTCAAAAAATCTCAAAATTTTGTTGCAGGGTCGGGGTGGTCAAAAAATCTCAAAGTTGCGTCGCAAGGCCGGGGTGGTCAAAAAATCCCAAAATTTTGTTGCAGGGCTGGTGTGTTCAAAAAATCTTAAAAATTTTTCCCAAGGCCGGGGTGGTCAAAAAATCTCAAAATTTTGTTGCAGGGTCGGGGTGGTCAAAAAATCTCAAAGTTGCGTCGCAAGGCCGGGGTGGTCAAAAAATCTCAAACTTTTGTTGCAGAGCCGGGGTGGTCAAAAAATCTCAAAATTTTGTCGCAGGGTCGGGGTGGTCAAAAAATCTCAAAGTTTCGTCGCAAGGCCGGGTTGGTCAAATAATCCCAAAATTTTGTAGCAGGGCCGGTGTGGTCAAAAAATCTCAAAATTTTGTCGCGGGGCCGGTGTGGTCAAAAAATCTCAAAATTTTTTCGCAGGGCAAGGGTGGAGAAAAAATCTTAAAATTTTGATGCAGGGCCGGTGTGGTCAAAAAATCTTAAAATTTTTTCCTAGCGCCGGGTTGGTCAAAAAATCTCAAAATTTTCTCGCGGGGCCGGGGTGGTAAATAAATCTCAAAATTTTGTCCTAGGGCAGGTGTGGTAAAAAAATTTCAAAATTTTGTCGCAGGGCCGGTGTGGTCAAAAAATGTCAAAATTTTGTTGCAGAGCCGGGGTGGTCAAAAAATCTCAAAATTTTGTCGCGGGGCCGGGGTGGTAAATAAATCTCAAAATTTTGTCCTAGGGCAGGTGTGGTAAAAAAATTTCAAAATTTTGTCGCAGGGCCGGTGTGGTAAAAAAATCTCAAAATTTTGTTGCAGGGCCGGGGTGGTCAAAAAATCTCAAAATTTTGTTGCAGGGTCGGGGTGGTCAAAAAATCTCAAAGTTGCGTCGCAAGGCCGGGGTGGTCAAAAAATCCCAAAATTTTGTTGCAGGGCTGGTGTGTTCAAAAAATCTTAAAAATTTTTCCCAAGGCCGGGGTGGTCAAAAAATCTCAAAATTTTGTTGCAGGGTCGGGGTGGTCAAAAAATCTCAAAGTTGCGTCGCAAGGCCGGGGTGGTCAAAAAATCTCAAACTTTTGTTGCAGAGCCGGGGTGGTCAAAAAATCTCAAAATTTTGTCGCAGGGTCGGGGTGGTCAAAAAATCTCAAAGTTTCGTCGCAAGGCCGGGTTGGTCAAATAATCCCAAAATTTTGTAGCAGGGCCGGTGTGGTCAAAAAATCTCAAAATTTTGTCGCGGGGCCGGTGTGGTCAAAAAATCTCAAAATTTTTTCGCAGGGCAAGGGTGGAGAAAAAATCTTAAAATTTTGATGCAGGGCCGGTGTGGTCAAAAAATCTTAAAATTTTTTCCTAGCGCCGGGGTGGTCAAAAAATCTCAAAATTTTCTCGCGGGGCCGGGGTGGTAAATAAATCTCAAAATTTTGTCCTAGGGCAGGTGTGGTAAAAAAATTTCAAAATTTTGTCGCAGGGCCGGTGTGGTCAAAAAATGTCAAAATTTTGTTGCAGAGCCGGGGTGGTCAAAAAATCTCAAAATTTTGTCGCGGGGCCGGGGTGGTAAATAAATCTCAAAATTTTGTCCTAGGGCAGGTGTGGTAAAAAAATTTCAAAATTTTGTCGCAGGGCCGGTGTGGTCAAAAAAGGTCAAAATTTTGTTGCAGAGCCGGGGTGGTCAAAAAATCTCAAAATTTTGTCGCAGGGCCGGGGTTGTCAAAAAATATCAAAATTTTGTCGCAGGGTCGGGGTGGTCAAAAAATCTCAAAGTTTCTTCGCAAGGCCGGGGTGGTGAAAAAATCCCAAAATTTTGTCGCAAGGCCGGGGTGGTCTAAAAATCTCAAAATTTTGTTTTAGGGACAGGGTGGTCAAAAATTCTCAAAGTATTGTCGCAAGGCCGGGGTGGTCAAAAAATCCACAAATTTGGTCGCAGCGCCGGTGTGGTAAAAAAATCCCAAAATTTTGTTGCAAGGCCGGGGTGGTCAAAAAATCTCAACATTTTGTCGCAGGGCCAGGGTGTCAAAAAATCTCAAAATTTTGTCGCAGGGCAGGGGTGGTCAAAAAATCTCAAACTTTCGTCGCAGGGCCGGTGTGGTAAAAAAATCTCAAAATTTTGTCCTAGGGTAGGTGTGGTAAAAAAATTTCAAAATTTTGTCGCAGGGCCGGTGTGGTAAAAAAATCTCAAAATTTTGTTGCAGGGCCGGGGTGGTCAAATAATCTCAAAATTTTGTTGCAGGGTCGGGGTGGTCAAAAAATCTCAAAGTTGCGTCGCAAGGCCGGGGTGGTCAAAAAATCCCAAAATTTTGTTGCAGGGCTGGTGTGTTCAAAAAATCTTAAAAAATTTTTCCCACGGCCGGGGTGGACAAAAAATCTTAAAATTTTGTCGCAGGGCCGGGGTGGTCAAAAAATCTCAAAATTTTGTCGCAGGGCAGGGGTGGTCAAAAAATCTCAAACTTTTGTTGCAGGGTCGGGGTGGTCAAAAAATCTCAAAGTTTCGTCGCAAGGCCGGGTTGGTCAAATAATCCCAAAATTTTGTAGCAGGGCCGGTGTGGTCAAAAAATCTCAAAATTTTGTCGCGGGGCCGGTGTGGTCAAAAAATCTCAAAATTTTTTCGCAGGGCAAGGGTGGAGAAAAAATCTTAAAATTTTGATGCAGGGCCGGTGTGGTCAAAAAATCTTAAAATTTTTTCCTAGCGCCGGGGTGGTCAAAAAATCTCAAAATTTTCTCGCGGGGCCGGGGTGGTAAATAAATCTCAAAATTTTGTCCTAGGGCAGGTGTGGTAAAAAAATTTCAAAATTTTGTCGCAGGGCCGGTGTGGTCAAAAAATGTCAAAATTTTGTTGCAGAGCCGGGGTGGTCAAAAAATCTCAAAATTTTTGTCGCGGGGCCGGGGTGGTAAATAAATCTCAAAATTTTGTCCTAGGCAGGTGTGGTAAAAAAATTTCAAAATTTTGTCGCAGGACCGGTGTGGTCAAAAAAGGTCAAAATTTTGTTGCAGAGCCGGGGTGGTCAAAAAATCTCAAAATTTTGTCGCGGGGCCGGGGTGGTAAATAAATCTCAAAATTTTGTCCTAGGGCAGGTGTGGTAAAAAAATTTCCTAATTTTGTCGCATTGCCGGTGTGGTCAAAAAAGGTCAAAATTTTGTTGCAGAGCCGGGGTGGTCAAAAAATCTCAAAATTTTGTCGCAGGGGCCGGGGTTGTCAAAAAATATCAAAATTTTGTCGCAGGGTCGGGGTGGTCAAAAAATCTCAAAGTTTCTTCGCAAGGCCGGGGTGGTGAAAAAATCCCAAAATTTTGTCGCAAGGCCGGGGTGGTCTAAAAATCTCAAAATTTTGTTTTAGGGACAGGGTGGTCAAAAATTCTCAAAGTATTGTCGCAAGGCCGGGGTGGTCAAAAAATCCACAAATTTGGTCGCAGCGCCGGTGTGGTAAAAAAATCTCAAAATTTTGTTGCAAGGCCGGGGTGGTCAAAAAATCTCAACATTTTGTCGCAGGGCCAGGGTGTCAAAAAATCTCAAAATTTTGTCGCAGGGCAGGGGTGGTCAAAAAATCTCAAACTTTCGTCGCAGGGCCGGTGTGGTAAAAAAATCTCAAAATTTTGTCCTAGGGTAGGTGTGGTAAAAAAATTTCAAAATTTTGTCGCAGGGCCGGTGTGGTAAAAAAATCTCAAAATTTTGTTGCAGGGCCGGGGTGGTCAAAAAATCTCAAAATTTTGTTGCAGGGTCGGGGTGGTCAAAAAATCTCAAAGTTGCGTCGCAAGGCCGGGGTGGGCAAAAAATCCCAAAATTTTGTTGCAGGGCTGGTGTGTTCAAAAAATCTTAAAAATTTTTCCCACGGCCGGGGTGGACAAAAAATCTTAAAATTTTGTCGCAGGGCCGGGGTGGTCAAAAAATCTCAAAATTTTGTCGCAGGGCAGGGGTGGTCAAAAAATCTCAAACTTTTGTTGCAGAGCCGGGGTGGTCAAAAAATCTCAAAATTTTGTCGCAGGGTCGGGGTGGTCAAAAAATCTCAAAGTTTCGTCGCAAGGCCGGGTTGGTCAAATAATCCCAAAATTTTGTAGCAGGGCCGGTGTGGTCAAAAAATCTCAAAATTTTGTCGCGGGGCCGGTGTGGTCAAAAAATCTCAAAATTTTTTCGCAGGGCAAGGGTGGAGAAAAAATCTTAAAATTTTGATGCAGGGCCGGTGTGGTCAAAAAATCTTAAAATTTTTTCCTAGCGCCGGGGTGGTCAAAAAATCTTAAAATTTTCTCGCGGGCCCGGGGTGGTAAATAAATCTCAAAATTTTGTCGCAGGGCCGGTGTGGTCAAAAAATGTCAAAATTTTGTTGGAGAGCCGGGGTGGTCAAAAAATCTCAAAATTTTGTCGCAGGGCCGGGGTTGTCAAAAAATATCAAAATTTTGTCGCAGGGTCGGATTGGTCAAAAAATCTCAAAGTTTCGTCGCAAGGCCGGGGTGGTGAAAAAATCCCAAAATTTTGTCGCAGGGCCGGTGTGGTCAAAAAATCTTAAAATTTTTTCCTAGCGCCGGGGTGGTCAAAAAATCTCAAAATATAGTCGCAAGGCCGGGGTGGTCTAAAAATCTCAAAATTTTGTTTTAGGGACAGGGTGGTCAAAAAATCTCAAAGTTTTGTCGCAGGGCCGGGGTGGTCAAAAAATCTCAAAGTATTGTCGCAAGGCCGGGGTGGTCAAAAAATCCACAAATTTGGTCGCAGCGCCGGTGTGGTAAAAAAATCTCAAAATTTTGTTGCAAGGCCGGGGTGGTCAAAAAATCTCAACATTTTGTCGCAGGGCCAGGGTGTCAAAAAATCTCAAAATTTTGTCGCAGGGCAGGGGTGGTCAAAAAATCTCAAACTTTCGTCGCAGGGCCGGTGTGGTCAAAAAATCTTAAAATTTTTTCCTAGCGCCGGGGTTGTCAAAAAATCTCAAACTTTTGTCGCAGGGCCGGTATGGTCAAAAAATCTTAAAATTTTCTCCTAGCGCCGGGGTTGTCAAAAAATCTCAAAATTTTGTTTCAGGGCAAGGGTGGTCAAAAAATCTCAAAATTTTCTCGCAGGGCCAAGGTGGTCAAAAAATCTCAAAATTTTGTCGCGGGGCCGGGGTGGTAAACAAATCTCAAAATTTTGTCCTAGGGTAGCTGTGTTAAAAAAATTGCAAAATTTTGTCGCAGGGACGGTGTGGTGTAAAAATCCCAACATTTTGTCGCAGGGCCGGTGTGGTCAAAAAATCTCAAAATTTTGTTGCAGGGCCGGGGTGGTCAAAAAATCTCAAAATTTTGTCGCAGGGCCGGGGTGGACAAAAAATCTTAAAATTTTGTCGCAGGGCCGGGGTGGTCAAAAAATCTCAAAATTTTGTCGCAGGGCCGGGGTGGACAAAAAATCTTAAAATTTTGTCGCAGGGCCGGGGTGGTCAAAAAATCTCAAAATTTTGTCGCAGGGCCGGTGTGGTCAAAAAATCTTAAAATTTTTCCCACGGCTGGGGTGGACAAAAAATCTTAAAATTTTGTCGCGGGGCCGGGATGGTCAAAAAATCTTAAAATTTTTTCGCACGTACGGGGTGGACAAAAAATCTTAAAATTTTGTCGCTGGCCCGGGGTGGTCAAAGAATCTCAAAATTTTGTCGCAGGGCAGGGGTGGTCAAAAAATCTCAAACTTTTGTTGCAGAGCCGGGGTGGTCAAAAAATCTCAAAATTTTGTCCTAGGGCAGGTGTGGTAAAAAAATTTCCAAATTTTGTCGCAGGGCCGGTGTGGTCAAAAAATCTCAAAATTTTGTTGCAGAGCCGGGGTGGTCAAAAAATCTCAAAATTTTGTTGCAGAGCCGGGGTGGTCAAAAAATCTCAAAATTTTGTCGCAGGGCCGGGGTTGTCAAAAAATATCAAAATTTTGTCGCAGGGTCGGGGTGGTCAATAAATCTCCAAGTTTCGTCGCAAGGCCGGGGTGGTGAAAAAATTCCAAAATTTTGTTGCAGGGCCGGTGTGGTCAAAAAATCTTAAAATTTTGTCCTAGGGCAGGTGTGGTAAAAAAATTTCCAAATTTTGTCGCAGGGCCGGTGTGGTCAAAAAATCTCAATATTTTGTTGCAGAGCCGGGGTGGTCAAAAAATCTCAAAATTTTGTTGCAGAGCCGGGGTGGTCAAAAAATCTCAAAATTTTGTCGCAGGGCCGGGGTTGTCAAAAAATATCAAAATTTTGTCGCAGGGCCGGGATGGTCAAAAAATCTCAAAATTTTGTCGCAGGGCAGGGGTGGTCAAAAAATCTCAAACTTTTGTTGCAGAGCCGGGGTGGTCAAAAAATCTCAAAATTTTGTCCTAGGGCAGGTGTGGTAAAAAAATTTCCCAATTTTGTCGCAGGGCCGGTGTGGTCAAAAAATCTCAAAATTTTGTTGCAGAGCCGGGGTGGTCAAAAAATCTCAAAATTTTGTTGCAGAGCCGGGGTGGTCAAAAAATCTCAAAATTTTGTCGCAGGGCCGGGGTTGTCAAAAAATATCAAAAATTTGGCGCAGGGTCGGGGTGGTCAAAAAATCTCCAAGTTTCGTCGCAAGGCCGGGGTGGTGAAAAAATTCCAAAATTTTGTTGCAGGGCCGGTGTGGTCAAAAAATCTAAAACTTTTGTGCTAGGGCCGGTGTGGTCAAAAAATCTCAAAAAATTTTGTCGCAACAGTGGCCATGTGGTCAAAAAAATCACAAAATTTTGTTGCAGAGCCTGGGGTGGTCAAAAATCTCAAAAAATTTTTGTCGCAGGGCCGGGGTGGTCAAAAAATCTCAAAAATTTTGTCGCAGGGCCGGGGTTTTGCAAAAAATCAAATTTTGTCCGCGGGCAGGGCGGTGGAGTCAAAAAATCTAAAATTTTGTCGCAGGGCCGGGGAAGGTGGTCAAAAAATCTCAAAAATTTTGTTCAGGGCCGGGGTGGTCAAAAAATCTCAAATTTTGTCGCAGGTGGTCAAAAAAATCACAAAATTTTGTGGGCGGTGGGTAAAAAATCTCAAAATTTTTGATCGCAGGGGCCGGGGTGGTCAAAAAAATCTCAAAATTTTGTTGCAGAGCCGGGGTGGTCAAAAAATCTCAAAATTTTGTCGGGGTGGTCAAAAAATCTCAAAATTTTGTCGCAGGGCCGGTGTGGTCAAAAAATCTTAAAATTTTTCCCACGGCTGGGGTGGACAAAAAATCTTAAAATTTTGTCGCGGGGCCGGGATGGTCAAAAAATCTTAAAATTTTTTCGCACGTACGGGGTGGACAAAAAATCTTAAAATTTTGTCGCAGGGCCGGGGAGGTCAAAGAATCTCAAAATTTTGTCGCAGGGCAGGGGTGGTCAAAAAATCTCAAACTTTTGTTGCAGAGCCGGGGTGGTCAAAAAATCTCAAAATTTTGTCCTAGGGCAGGTGTGGTAAAAAAATTTCCAAATTTTGTCGCAGGGCCGGTGTGGTCAAAAAATCTCAAAATTTTGTTGCAGAGCCGGGGTGGTAAAAAAATCTCAAAATTTTGTTGCAGAGCCGGGGTGGTCAAAAAATCTCAAAATTTTGTCGCAGGGCCGGGGTTGTCAAAAAATATCAAAATTTTGTCGCAGGTCGGGGTGGTCAAAAAATCTCCAAGTTTCGTGCAAGGCCGGGGTGGTGAAAAAATTCCAAAATTTTGTTGCAGGGCCGGTGTGGTCAAAAAATCTTAAAATTTTGTCCTAGGGCAGGTGTGGTAAAAAAATTTCCAAATTTTGTCGCAGGGCCGGTGTGGTCAAAAAATCTCAAAATTTTGTTGCAGAGCCGGGGTGGTCAAAAAATCTCAAAATTTTGTTGCAGAGCCGGGGTGGTCAAAAAATCTCAAAATTTTGTTGCAGGGCCGGTGTGGTCAAAAAATCTTAAAATTTTGTCCTAGGGCAGGTGTGGTAAAAAAATTTCCAAATTTTGTCGCAGGGCCGGTGTGGTCAAAAAATCTCAAAATTTTGTTGCAGAGCCGGGGTGGTCAAAAAATCTCAAAATTTTGTTGCAGAGCCGGGGTGGTCAAAAAATCTCAAAATTTTGTCGCAGGGCCGGGGTTGTCAAAAAATATCAAAATTTTGTCGCAGGGCCGGGATGGTCAAAAAATCTCAAAATTTTGTCGCAGGGCAGGGGTGGTCAAAAAATCTCAAACTTTTGTTGCAGAGCCGGGGTGGTCAAAAAATCTCAAAATTTTGTCCTAGGGCAGGTGTGGTAAAAAAATTTCCCAATTTTGTCGCAGGGCCGGTGTGGTCAAAAAATCTCAAAATTTTGTTGCAGAGCCGGGGTGGTCAAAAAATCTCAAAATTTTGTTGCAGAGCCGGGGTGGTCAAAAAATCTCAAAATTTTGTCGCAGGGCCGGGGTTGTCAAAAAATATCAAAATTTTGTCGCAGGGTCGGGGTGGTCAAAAAATCTCCAAGTTTCGTCGCAAGGCCGGGGTGGTGAAAAAATTCCAAAATTTTGTTGCAGGGCCGGTGTGGTCAAAAAATCTTAAAATTTTGTCCTAGGGCAGGTGTGGTAAAAAAATTTCCTAATTTTGTCGCAGGGCCGGTGTGGTCAAAAAATCTCAAAATTTTGTTGCAGAGCCATGGTGGTCAAAAAATCTCAAAATTTTGTTGCAGAGCCGGGGTGGTCAAAAAATCTCAAAATTTTGTCGGAGTGGTCAAAAAATCTCAAAATTTTGTCGCAGGGCCGGTGTGGTCAAAAAATCTTAAAATTTTTCCCACGGCTGGGGTGGACAAAAAATCTTAAAATTTTGTCGCGGGGCCGGGATGGTCAAAAAATCTTAAAATTTTTTCGCACGTACGGGGTGGACAAAAAATCTTAAAATTTTGTCGCAGGGCCGGGGTGGTCAAAGAATCTCAAAATTTTGTCGCAGGGCAGGGGTGGTCAAAAAATCTCAAACTTTTGTTGCAGAGCCGGGGTGGTCAAAAAATCTCAAAATTTTGTCCTAGGGCAGGTGTGGTAAAAAAATTTCCAAATTTTGTCGCAGGGCCGGTGTGGTCAAAAAATCTCAAAATTTTGTTGCAGAGCCGGGGTGGTCAAAAAATCTCAAAATTTTGTTGCAGAGCCGGGGTGGTCAAAAAATCTCAAAATTTTGTCGCAGGGCCGGGGTTGTCAAAAAATATCAAAATTTTGTCGCAGGGTCGGGGTGGTCAAAAAATCTCCAAGTTTCGTCGCAAGGCCGGGGTGGTGAAAAAATTCCAAAATTTTGTTGCAGGGCCGGTGTGGTCAAAAAATCTTAAAATTTTGTCCTAGGGCAGGTGTGGTAAAAAAATTTCCAAATTTTGTCGCAGGGCCGGTGTGGTCAAAAAATCTCAAAATTTTGTTGCACGGCCGGGGTGGTCAAAAAATCTCAAAATTTTGTCGCAGGGCCGGGGTTGTCAAAAAATATCAAAATTTTGTCGCAGAGCCGGGGTGGTCAAAAAATCTCAAAATTTTGTCGCAGGGCCGGGGTTGTCAAAAAATATCAAAATTTTGTCGCAGGGCCGGGATGGTCAAAAAATCTCAAAATTTTGTCGCAAGGCCGGGGTGGTGAAAAAATTCCAAAATTTTGTTGCAGGGCCGGGGTGGTCAAAAAATATCAAAATTTTGTCGCAGGGTCGGGGTGGTCAAAAAATCTCCAAGTTTCGTCGCAAGGCCGGGGTGGTGAAAAAATCCCAAAATTTTGTTGCAGGGCCGGGGTGGACAAAAAATCTTAAAATTTTGTCGCAGGGCCGGGGTGGTCAAAAAATCTCAAAATTTTGTCGCAGGGCAGGGGTGGTCAAAAAATGTCAAACTTTTGTTGCAGAGCCGGGGTGGTCAAAAAATCTCAAAATTTTGTCCTAGGGCAGGTGTGGTAAAAAAATTTCCAAATTTTGTCGCAGGGCCGGTGTGGTCAAAAAATCTCAAAATTTTGTTGCAGAGCCGGGGTGGTCAAAAAATATCAAAATTTTGTCGCAGGGTCGGGGTTGTCAAAAAATATCAAAATTTTGTTGCAGAGCCGGGGTGGTCAAAAAATCTCAAAATTTTGTCCTAGGGCAGGTGTGGTAAAAAAATTTCCAAATTTTGTCGCAGGGCCGGTGTGGTCAAAAAATCTCAAAATTTTGTTGCAGAGCCGGGGTGGTCAAAAAATCTCAAAATTTTGTTGCAGAGCCGGGGTGGTCAAAAAATCTCAAAATTTTGTCGCAGGGCCGGGGTTGTCAAAAAATATCAAAATTTTGTCGCAGGGTCGGGGTGGTCAAAAAATCTCCAAGTTTCGTCGCAAGGCCGGGGTGGTGAAAAAATTCCAAAATTTTGTTGCAGGGCCGGTGTGGTCAAAAAATCTTAAAATTTTGTCCTAGGGCAGGTGTGGTAAAAAAATTTCCAAATTTTGTCGCAGGGCCGGTGTGGTCAAAAAATCTCAAAATTTTGTTGCAGAGCCGGGGTGGTCAAAAAATCTCAAAATTTTGTCGCAGGGCCGGGGTTGTCAAAAAATATCAAAATTTTGTCGCAGAGCCGGGGTGGTCAAAAAATCTCAAAATTTTGTCGCAGGGCCGGGGTTGTCAAAAAATATCAAAATTTTGTCGCAGGGCCGGGATGGTCAAAAAATCTCAAAATTTTGTCGCAAGGCCGGGGTGGTGAAAAAATTCCAAAATTTTGTTGCAGGGCCGGGGTGGTCAAAAAATATCAAAATTTTGTCGCAGGGTCGGGGTGGTCAAAAAATCTCCAAGTTTCGTCGCAAGGCCGGGGTGGTGAAAAAATCCCAAAATTTTGTTGCAGGGCCGGGGTGGACAAAAAATCTTAAAATTTTGTCGCAGGGCCGGGGTGGTCAAAAAATCTCAAAATTTTGTCGCAGGGCAGGGGTGGTCAAAAAATGTCAAACTTTTGTTGCAGAGCCGGGGTGGTCAAAAAATCTCAAAATTTTGTCCTAGGGCAGGTGTGGTAAAAAAATTTCCAAATTTTGTCGCAGGGCCGGTGTGGTCAAAAAATCTCAAAATTTTGTTGCAGAGCCGGGGTGGTCAAAAAATATCAAAATTTTGTCGCAGGGTCGGGGTTGTCAAAAAATATCAAAATTTTGTCGCAGGGTCGGGGTGTTCAAAAAATCTCCAAGTTTCGTCGCAAGGCCGGGGTGGTGAAAAAATCCCAAAATTTTGTTGCAGGGCCGGTGTGGTCAAAAAATCTTAAAATTTTTTCGCCCGGCCGGGGTGGACAAAAAATCTTAAAATTTTGTCGCAGGGCTGGGTTGGTCAAAAAATCTAAAAATTTTTTCGCAGGGCCGGTGTGGTCAAAAAATCTCAAAATTTTGTCGCGGGGCCGGGGTGGTAAATAAATCTCAAAATTTTGTCCTAGGGCAGGTGTGGTAAAAAAATTTCAAAATTTTGTTGCAGGGCCGGTGTGGTCAAAAAATCTTAAAATTTTTTCGCACGTACGGGGTGGTCAAAAAATCTCAAAATTTTGTCGCAGGGCTGGTGTGGTCAAAAAATCTCAAAATTTTGTCGCGGCGCCGGTGTGGTCAAAAAATCTTAAAATTTTTTCGCACGTACGGGGTGGACAAAAAATCTTAAAATTTTGTCGCAGGGCCGGTGTGGTCAAAAAATCTCAAACTTTTGTTGCAGAGCCGGGGTGGTCAAAAAATCTCAAAATTTTGTACTAGGGCAGGTGTGGTAAAAAAATTTCCAAATTTTGTCGCAGGGCCGGTGTGGTCAAAAAATCTCAAAATTTTGTTGCAGAGCCGGGGTGGTCAAAAAATCTCAAAATTTTGTCGCAGGGCCGGGGTGGTCAAAAAATCTCAAAATTTTGTCGCAGGGCCGGTATGGTCAAAAAATCTTAAAATTTTTTCGCACGGCCGGGGTGGACAAAAAATCTTAAAATTTTGTCGCGGGGCCGGGATGGTCAAAAAATCTTAAAATTTTTTCGCACGTACGGGGTGGACAAAAAATCTTAAAATTTTGTCGCAGGGCCGGGGTGGTCAAAAAATCTCAAAATTTTGTCGCAGGGCAGGGGTGGTCAAAGAATCTCAAACTTTTGTTGCAGAGCCGGGGTGGTCAAAAAATCTCAAAATTTTGTCCTAGGGCAGGTGTGGTAAAAAAAATTCCAAATTTTGTCGCAGGGCCGGTGTGGTCAAAAAATCTCAAAATTTTGTTGCAGGGCCGGTGTGGTCAAAAAATGTCAAAATTTTGTTGCAGAGCCGGGGTGGTCAAAAAATCTCAAAATTTTGTCGCGGGGCCGGGGTGGTAAATAAATCTCAAAATTTTGTCCTAGGGCAGGTGTGGTAAAAAAATTTCAAAATTTTGTCGCAGGGTCGGTGTGGTCAAAAAAGGTCAAAATTTTGTTGCAGAGCCGGGGTGTTCAAAAAATCTCAAAATTTTGTCGCAGGGCCGGGGTTGTCAAAAAATATCAAAATTTTGTCGCAGGGGTCGGGGTGGTCAAAAAATCTCAAAGTTTTGTCGCAAGGCCGGGGTGGTGCAAAAATCCCAAAATTTTGTCGCAAGGCCGGGTGGTCTAAAAATCTCAAAATTTTGTTTTAGGGACAGGGTGGTCAAAAAATCTCAAAGTATTGTCGCAAGGCCGGGGTGGTCAAAAAATCCAAAATTTTGTCGCAGGGCCGGGGGTGGTCCAAAAATCTCAAAATTTTGTTGCAAGGCCGGGTGTGGTCAAAAAATCCCAAAATTTTGTCGCAAGGCCGGGGTGGTCAAAAAATCTCAAAATTTTGTCGCAGGGACAGGGTGGTCAAAAAATCTCAAAGTATTGTCGCAAGGCCGGGGTGGTCAAAAAATCTCAAAATTTTGGTCGCAGCGCCGGTGTGGTAAAAAAATCTCAAAATTTTGTTGCAAGGCCGGGGTGGTCAAAAAATCTCAACATTTTGTCGCTGGGCCAGGGTGTCAAAAAATCTCAAAATTTTGTCGCAGGGCAAGGGTGGTCAAAAAATCTCAAAATTTTGTCGCATGGCCGGGGTGGTCAAAAAATCTCAAAATTTTTTCGCAGGGCCGGGGTGGTCAAAAAATCTCAAAATTTTGTCGCAGGGCCGGTGTGGTCAAAATATCTCAAAATTTTGTCGTATGGCCGGGGTGCACAAAAAATCTCAAAATTTTGTCGCAGGGCCGGGTGGTCAAAAAATCTCAAAATTTTGTCGCAGGGCCGGGTGGTCAAAAAATCTCAAAATTTTGTCGCAGGGCCGGGGTGGTAAAAAAATTTCAAAATTTTGTCCTAGGGTAGGTGTGTTAAAAAAATTTCAAAATTTTGTCGCAGGGACGGTGTGGTGAATAAATCCCAACATTTTGTCGCAGGGCCGGTGTGGTCAAAAAATCTCAAAATTTTGTTGCAGGGCCGGGGTGGTCAAAAAATCTCAAAATTTTGTCGCAGGGCCGGGCTGGCCAAAAAACTTAAAATTTTGTCGCAGGGCCGGGGTGGTCAAAAAATCTCAAAATTTTGTCGCAGGGCCGGTGTGGTGAAAAAATCTTAAAATTTTTCCCACGGCCGGGGTGGACAAAAAATCTTAAAATTTTGTCGCGGGGCCGGGATGGTCAAAAAATCTTAAAATTTTTTCGCACGTACGGGGTGGACAAAAAATCTTAAAATTTTGTCGCAGGGCCGGGGTGGTCAAAGAATCTCAAAATTTTGTCGCAGGGCAGGGGTGGTCAAAAAATCTCAAACTTTTGTTGCAGAGCCGGGGTGGTCAAAAAATCTCAAAATTTTGTCCTAGGGCAGGTGTGGTAAAAAAATTTCCAAATTTTGTCGCAGGGCCGGTGTGGTCAAAAAATCTCAAAATTTTGTTGCAGAGCCGGGGTGGTCAAAAAATCTCAAAATTTTGTTGCAGAGCCGGGGTGGTCAAAAAATATCAAAATTTTGTCGCAGGGTCGGGGTGGTCAAAAAATCTCCAAGTTTCGTCGCAAGGCCGGGGTGGTGAAAAAATTCCAAAATTTTGTTGCAGGGGCGGTGTGGTCAAAAAATCTTAAAATTTTGTCCTAGGGCAGGTGTGGTAAAAAAATTTCCAAATTTTGTCGCAGGGCCGGTGTGGTCAAAAAATCTCAAAATTTTGTTGCAGAGCCGGGGTGGTCAAAAAATCTCAAAATTTTGTCGCGGGGCCGGGGTTGTAAATAAATCTCAAAATTTTGTCCTAGGGCAGGTGTGGTAAAAAAATTTCAAAATTTTGTCGCAGGGCCGGTGTGGTCAAAAAAGGTCAAAATTTTGTTGCAGAGCCGGGGTGGTCAAAAAATCTCAAAATTTTGTCGCAGGGCCGGGGTTGTCAAAAAATATCAAAATTTTGTCGCAGGGTCGGGGTGGTCAAAAAATCTCAAAGTTTCGTCGCAAGGCCGGGGTGGTGAAAAAATCCCAAAATTTTGTCGCAGGGCCGGTGTGGTCAAAAAATCTTAAAATATTTTCCTAGCGCCGGGGTGGTCAAAAAATCTCAAAATATAGTCGCAAGGCCGGGGTGGTCTAAAAATCTCAAAATTTTGTTTTAGGGACAGGGTGGTCAAAAAATCTCAAAGTTTCGTCGCAAGGCCGGGGTGGCCAAAAAATCCCAAAATTTTGTTGCAGGGCTGGTGTGGTCAAAAAATCTTAAAATTTTTTCGCCCGGCCGGGGTGGACAAAAAATCTTAAAATTTTGTCGCAGGGCCGGGGTGGTCAAAAAATCTCAAAATTTTTTCGCCCGGCCGGGGTGGACAAAAAATCTTAAAATTTTGTCGCAGGGCCGGGGTGGTGAAAAAATCTCAAAATTTTGTCGCAGGGCCGGGGTGGTCAAAAAATCTCAAAGTATTGTCGCAAGGCCGGGGTGGTCAAAAAATCTAAAAATTTTGTCGCAGGGCCGGGGTGGTCAAAAAATCTCAAAGTATTGTCGCAAGGCCGGGGTGGTCAAAAAATCTCAACATTTTGTCGCAGGGCCAGGGTGTCAAAAAATCTCAAAATTTTGTCGCAGGGCAGGGGTGGTCAAAAAATCTCAAACTTTCGTCGCAGGGCCGGTGTGGTCAAAAAATCTTAAAATTTTTTCCTAGCGCCGGGGTTGTCAAAAAATCTCAAACTTTTGTCGCAGGGCCGGTGAGGTCAAAAAATCTTAAAATTTTCTCCTAGCGCCGGGGTTGTCAAAAAATCTCAAAATTTTGTCTCAGGGCAAGGGTGGTCAAAAAATCTCAAAATTTTCTCGCAGGGCCAAGGTGGTCAAAAAATCTCAAAATTTTGTCGCGGGGCCGGGGTGGTAAACAAATCTCAAAATTTTGTCCTAGGGTAGGTGTGTTAAAAAAATTTCAAAATTTTGTCGCAGGGACGGTGTGGTGAAAAAATCCCAACATTTTGTCGCAGGGCCGGTGTGGTCAAAAAATCTCAAAATTTTGTTGCAGGGCCGGGGTGGTCAAAAAATCTCAAAATTTTGTCGCAGGGCCGGGGTGGACAAAAAATCTTAAAATTTTGTCGCAGGGCCGGGGTGGTCAAAAAATCTCAAAATTTTGTCGCAGGGCCGGTGTGGTCAAAAAATCTTAAAATTTTTGCCACGGCTGGGGTGGACAAAAAATCTTAAAATTTTGTCGCGGGGCCGGGATGGTCAAAAAATTTTAAAATTTTTTCGCACGTACGGAGTGGACAAAAAATCTTAAAATTTTGTCGCAGGGCCGGGGTGGTCAAAGAATCTCAAAATTTTGTCGCAGGGCCGGGGTTGTCAAAAAATCTCAAAATTTTGTCGCGGGGCCGGGGTGGTAAATAAATCTCAAAATTTTGTCCTAGGGCAGGTGTGGTAAAAAAATTTCAAAATTTTGTCGCAGGGCCGGTGTGGTCAAAAAAGGTCAAAATTTTGTTGCAGAGCCGGGGTGGTCAAAAAATCTCAAAATTTTGTCGCAGGGCCGGGGTTGTCAAAAAATATCAAAATTTTGTCGCAGGGTCGGGGTGGTCAAAAAATCTCAAAGTTTCGTCGCAAGGCCGGGGTGGTAAAAAATCCCAAAATTTTGTCGCTGGGCCGGTGTGGTCAAAAAATCTTAAAATTTTTTCCTAGCGCCGGGGTGGTCAAAAAATCTCAAAATATAGTCGCAAGGCCGGGGTGGTCTTAAAATCTCAAAATTTTGTTTTAGGGACAGGGTGGTCAAAAAATCTCAAAGTTTCGTCGCAAGGCCGGGGTGGCCAAAAAATCCCAAAATTTTGTTGCAGGGCTGGTGTGGTCAAAAAATCTTAAAATTTTTTCGCCCGGCCGGGGTGGACAAAAAATCTTAAAATTTTGTCGCAGGGCCGGGGTGGTCAAAAAATCTCAAAATTTTGTTGCAGAGCCGGGGTGGTCAAAAAATCTCAAAATTTTGTCGCAGGGCCGGGGTAGTGAAAAAATCTCAAAATTTTGTCGCAGGGCCGGGGTGGTCAAAAAATCTCAAAGTATTGTCGCAAGGCCGGGGTGGTCAAAAAATCCACAAATTTGGTCGCAGCGCCGGTGTGGTAAAAAAATCTCAAAATTTTGTTGCAAGGCCGGGGTGGTCAAAAAATCTCAACATTTTGTCGCAGGGCCAGGGTGTCAAAAAATCTCAAAATTTTGTCGCAGGGCAGGGGTGGTCAAATAATCTCAAACTTTCGTCGCAGGGCCGGTGTGGTCAAAAAATCTTAAAATTTTTTCCTAGCGCCGGGGTTGTCAAAAAATCTCAAACTTTTGTCGCAGGGCCGGTGTGGTCAAAAAATCTTAAAATTTTCTCCTAGCGCCGGGGTTGTCAAAAAATCTCAAAATTTTGTCTCAGGGCAAGGGTGGTCAAAAAATCTCAAAATTTTGTCGCAGGGCCGGGGTTGTCAAAAAATATCAAAGTTTTGTCGCAGGGTCGGGGTGGTCAAAAAATCTCCAAGTTTCGTCGCAAGGCCGGGGTGGTGAAAAAATCCCAAAATTTTGTTGCAGGGCCGGTGTGGTCAAAAAATCTTAAAATTTTTTCGCCCGGCCGGGGTGGACAAAAAATCTTAAAATTTTGTCGCAGGGCCGGGGTGGTCAAAAAATCTCAAAATTTTTCGCAGGGTCGGGATTTTCAAAAAATCTCAAAGTTTAGTCGCAAGGCCGGGTTGGTCAAAAAATCTCAAAATTTTGTCCTAGGGCAGGTGTGGTAAAAAAATTTCCAAATTTTGTCGCAGGGCCGGTGTGGTCAAAAAATCTCAAAATTTTGTTGCAGAGCCGGGGTGATCAAAAAATCTCAAAATTTTGTCGCAGGGCCGGGGTTGTCAAAAAATATCAAAATTTTGTCGCAGGGTCGGGGTGGTCAAAAAATCTCAAAATTTTGTTGCAGAGCCGGGGTGGTCAAAAAATCTCAAAATTTTGTTGCAGAGCCGGGGTGGTCAAAAAATCTCAAAATTTTGTCGCAGGGCCGGGGTTGTCAAAAAATATCAAAATTTTGTCGCAGGGCCGGTGTGGTCAAAAAATCTCAAAATTTTGTCGCAAGGCCGGGGTGGTCAAAAAATCTCAAAATTTTGTTGCAGAGCCTGGGTGGTCAAAAAATCTCAAAATTTTGTCGCAGGGCCGGGGTTGTCAAAAAATTTCAAAATTTTGTGGCAGGGCCGGGATGGTCAAAAAATCTTAAAATTTTTTCGCACGTACGGGGTGGACAAATAATCTTAAAATTTTGTCGCAGGGCCGGGGTGGTCAAAAAATCTCAAAATTTTGTCGCACGGCAAGGGTGGTCAAAAAATCTCAAACTTTTGTTGCAGAGCCGGGGTGGTCAAAAAATCTCAAAATTTTGTTGCAGAGCCGGGGTGGTCAAAAAATCTCAAAATTTTGTCGCAGGGCCGGGGTTGTCAAAAAATATCAAAGTTTTGTCGCAGGGTCGGGGTGGTCAAAAAATCTCCAAGTTTCGTCGCAAGGCCGGGGTGGTGAAAAAATCCCAAAATTTTGTTGCAGGGCCGGTGTGGTCAAAAAATCTTAAAATTTTTTGGCCCGGCCGGGGTGGACAAAAAATCTTAAAATTTTGTCGCAGGGCCGGGGTGGTCAAAAAATCTCAAAATTTTTCGCAGGGTCGGGATTTTCAAAAAATCTCAAAGTTTAGTCGCAAGGCCGGGTTGGTCAAAAAATCCCAAAATTTTGTTGCAGGCCTGGTGTGGTCAAAAAATCTCAAAATTTTGTCGCGTCGCCGGTGTGGTAAAAAAATCTTAAAATTTTTTCGCCCGGCCGGGGTGGACAAAAAATCTTAAAATTTTGTCGCAGGGCCGGGGTGGTCAAAAAATCTCAAAATTTTGTCGCAGGGCAGGGGTGGTCAAAAAATCTCAAACTTTTGTTGCAGAGCCGGGGTGGTCAAAAAATCTCAAAATTTTGTCCTAGGGCAGGTGTGGTAAAAAAATTTCCAAATTTTGTCGCAGGGCCGGTGTGGTCAAAAAATCTCAAAATTTTGTCGCAGGGCCGGGGTTGTCAAAAAATATCAAAATTTTGTCGCAGGGTCGGGGTGGTCAAAAAATCTCAAAGTTTCGTCGCAAGGCCGGGGTGGTGAAAAAATCCCAACATTTTGTTGCAGGGCCGGTGTGGTCAAAAAATCTTAAAATTTTTTCGCCCGGCCGGGGTGGACAAAAAATCTTAAAATTTTGTCGCAGGGCCGGGGTGGTCAAAAAATCTCAAAATTTTGTCGCAGGGCCGGTGTGGTCAAAAAATCTTAAAATTTTTTCCCACGGCCGGGGTGGACAAAAAATCTTAAAATTTTGTCGCGGGGCCGGGATGGTCAAAAAATCTTAAAATTTTTTCGCACGTACGGGGTGGACAAAAAATCTTAAAATTTTGTCGCAGGGCCGGGGTGGTCAAAAAATCTCAAAATTTTGTCGCAGGGCAGGGGTGGTCAAAAAATCTCAAACTTTTGTTGCAGAGCCGGGGTGGTCAAAAAATCTCAAAATTTTGTCCTAGGGCAGGTGTGGTAAAAAAATTTCCAAATTTTGTCGCAGGGCCGGTGTGGTGAAAAAATCTCAAAATTTTGTTGCAGAGCCGGGGTTGTCAAAAAATATCAAAATTTTGTCGCAGGGTCGGGGTGGTCAAAAAATCTCAAAGTTTCGTCGCAAGGCCGGGGTGGTGAAAAAATCCCAACATTTTGTTGCAGGGCCGGTGTGGTCAAAAAATCTTAAAATTTTTTCGCCCGGCCGGGGTGGACAAAAAATCTTAAAATTTTGTCGCAGGGCCGGTGTGGTCAAAAAATCTTAAAATTTTTTCCCACGGCCGGGGTGGACAAAAAATCTTAAAATTTTGTCGCGGGGCCGGGATGGTCAAAAAATCTTAAAATTTTGTCGCAGGGCCGGGATGGTCAAAAAATCTCAAAATTTTGTCGCAGGGCAGGGGTGGTCAAAAAATCTCAAACTTTGGTTGCAGAGCCGGGGTGCTCAAAAAATCTCAAAATTTTGTCCTAGGGCAGGTGTGGTAAAAAAAATTCCAAATTTTGTCGCAGGGCCGGTGTGGTCAAAAAATCTCAAAATTTTGTTGCAGAGCCGGGTGGTCAAAAAATCTCAAAATTTTGTCGCAGGGCCGGGGTTGTTAAAAAATATCAAAATTTTGTCGCAGGGCCGGGTGGTCAAAAAATCTCAAAATTTTGTCGCATCGCCGGTGTGGTCAAAAAATCTCAAAATTTTGTCGCAGGGCCGGGGTTGTCAAAAAATATCAAAATTTTGTCGCAGGGCGGGGTGGTCAAAAAATCTCAAAGTTTCGTCGCAAGGCCGGGGTGGTGAAAAAATCCCAAAATTTTGTTGCAGGGCCGGTGTGGTCAAAAAATCTTAAAATTTTTTCGCCCGGCCGGGGTGGACAAAAAATCTTAAAATTTTGTCGCAGGGCCGGGGTGGTCAAAAAATCTCAAAATTTTGTCGCAGGGCCGGTGAGGTCAAAAAATCTTAAAATTTTTTCGCACGGCCGGGGTGGACAAAAAATCTTAAAATTTTGTCGCAGTGCCGGGGTGGTCAAAAAATCTCAAAATTTTGTCGCAGGGCCGGTGTGGTCAAAAAATCTTAAAATTTTTTCGCACGGCTGGGGTGGACAAAAAATCTTAAAATTTTGTCGCAGGGCCGGGGTGGTCAAAAAATCTCAAAATTTTGTTGCAGAGCCGGGGTGGTTAAAAAATCTCAAAATTTTGTCGCAGGGCAGGGGTTGTCAAAAAATATCAAAATTTTGTCGCAGGGTCGGGGTGGTCAAAAAATCTCAAAGTTTCGTCGCAAGGCCGGGGTGGTGAAAAAATCCCAAAATTTTGTTGCAGGGCCGGTGTGGTCAAAAAATCTCAAAGTTTCGTCGCAGGGCCGGTGTGGTCAAAAAATCTTAAAAATTTTTCGCACGGCCGGGGTGGACAAAAAATCTTAAAATTTTGTTGCGGGGCCGGGATGGTCAAAAAATCTCAAAATTATGTCGCAGGGCAGGGGTGGTTAAAAAATCTCAAAATTTTGTCGCAGGGCCGGGGTGGTCAAAAAATCTCAAAGTATTGTCGCAAGGCCGGGGTGGTCAAAAAATCTCAAAATTTTGTCGCAGGGCAGGTGTGGTAAAAAAATCTCCACATTTTGTCGCAGGGCCAGGGTGGTCAAAAAATCTCAAAATTTTGTTGTAGGGCCAGGGTGGACTATAAATCTCAAAATTTTGTCGCAGGGCTGGTGTGGTCAAAAAATCTCAAAGTTTCGTCGCAAGGCCGGGGTGGTCAAAAAATCCCAAAATTTTGTTGCAGGGCTGGTGTGGTCAAAAAATCACAAAATTTTGTCGCGGGGCCGGTGTGGTCAAAAAATCTTAAAATTTTTTCGCACGGCCGGGGTGGACAAAAAATCTTAAAATTTTGTCACAGGGCCGGGGTGGTCAAAAAATATCAAAATTTTGTCGCAGGGCAGGGGTGGTCAAAAAATCTCAAACTTTTGTCGCAGGGCCGGTGTGGTCAAAAAATCTTAAAATTTTTTCCTGGCGCCGGGGTGGTCAAAAAATCTCAAAATTTTGTCGCGGGCCCGGGGTGGTAAAAAAATGTCAAAATTTTTTCCTAGGGCAGGTGTGGTAAAAAAATCTCAAACTTTTGTTGCAGAGCCGGGGTGGTCAAAAAATCTCAAAATTTTGTCGCAAGGCCGGGGTGGTCAAAAAATCTCAAAATTTTGTCGCAGGGCCGGGGTGGTCAAAAAATCTCAAAATTTTGTCGCAGGGCCGGTGTGGTCAAAAAATCTTAAAATTTTTTCGCACGGCTGGGGTGGACAAAAAATCTTAAAATTTTGTCGCAGGGCCGGGGTGGTCAAAAAATCTCAAAATTTTGTTGCAGAGCCGGGGTGGTCAAAAAATCTCAAAATTTTGTCGCAGGGCAGGGGTTGTCAAAAAATATCAAAATTTTGTCGCAGGGTCGGGGTGGTCAAAAAATCTCAAAGTTTCGTCGCAAGGCCGGGGTGGTGAAAAAATCCCAAAATTTTGTTGCAGAGCCGGGGTGGTCAAAAAATCTCAAAATTTTGTCGCAGGGCAGGGGTTGTCAAAAAATATCAAAATTTTGTCGCAGGGTCGGGGTGGTCAAAAAATCTCAAAGTTTCGTCGCAGGGCCGGTGTGGTCAAAAAATCTTAAAAATTTTTCGCACGGCCGGGGTGGACAAAAAATCTTAAAATTTTGTTGCGGGGCTGGGATGGTCAAAAAATCTCAAAATTATGTCGCAGGGCAGGGGTGGTTAAAAAATCTCAAAATTTTGTCGCAGGGCCGGGGTGGTCAAAAAATCTCAAAGTATTGTCGCAAGGCCGGGGTGGTCAAAAAATCTCAAAATTTTGTCGCAGGGCCAGGGTGGTCAAAAAATCTCAAAATTTTGTTGTAGGGCCAGGGTGGACTATAAATCTCAAAATTTTGTCGCAGGGCTGGTGTGGTAAAAAAATCTCAAAGTTTCGTCGCAAGGCCGGGTGGTCAAAAAATCCCAAAATTTTGTTGCAGGGCTGGTGTGGTCAAAAAATCACAAAATTTTGTCGCGGGGCCGGTGTGGTCAAAAAATCTTAAAATTTTTTCGCACGGCCGGGGTGGACAAAAAATCTTAAAATTTTGTCACAGGGCCGGGGTGGTCAAAAAATCTCAAAATTTTGTCGCACGGCAGGGGTGGTCAAAAAATCTCAAACTTTTGTCGCAGGGCCGGTGTGGTCAAAAAATCTTAAAATTTTTTCCTGGCGCCGGGGTGGTCAAAAAATCTCAAAATTTTGTCGCGGGCCCGGGGTGGTAAAAAAATGTCAAAATTTTTTCCTAGGGCAGGTGTGGTAAAAAAATCTCAAACTTTTGTTGCAGAGCCGGGGTGGTCAAAAAATCTCAAAATTTTGTCGCAAGGCCGGGGTGGTCAAAAAATCTCAAAATTTTGTTGTAGGGCCAGGGTGGACTAAAAATCTCAAAATTTTGTCGCAGGGCTGGTGTGGTCAAAAAATCTCAAAGTTTTCGTCGCAAGGCCGGGGTGGTCAAAAAATCTCAAAATTTTGCCGCGGGGCAGGGGTGGTCAAAAAATCTCAAACTTTTGTTGCAGTGCCGGGGTGGTCAAAAAATCTCAAAATTTTGTCGCGGTGCCGGTGTGGTCAAAAAATCTTAAAAATTTTTCGCACAGCCGGGGTGGACAAAAAATCTTAAAATTTTATCGCAGGGCCGGGGTGGTCAAAAAATCTCAAAATTTTGTCGCAGGGCAGGGGTGGTCAAAAAATCTCAAACTTTTGTTGCAGAGCCGGGGTGGTCAAAAAATCTCAAAATTTTGTCGCGGGGCCGGTGTGGTCAAAAAATCTTAAAAATTTTTCGCACAGCCGGGGTGGACAAAAAATCTTAAAATTTTGTCGCAGGGCCGGGGTGGTCAAAAAATCTCAAAATTTTGTCGCAGGGCCGTGGTGGTCAAAAAATCTCAAAGTTTTGTCGCAGGGTCGGGGTGGTCAAAAAATCTCAAAATTTTGTCGCAAGGCCGGGGTGGTCAAAAAATCTCAAAATTTCGTCGCAAGACCGCGGTGGTGAAAAAATCCCAAAATTTTGTTGCAGGGCCGGTGTGGTCAAAAAATCTTAAATTTTTTTCGCCCGGCCGGGGTGGACAAAAAATCTTAAAATTTTGTCGCGGGCCCGGGGTGGTAAAAAAATGTCAAAATTTTTTCCTAGGGCCGGTGTGGTCAAAAAATCTCAAAATTTTTTCGCAAAACTTTTGTTGCAGAGCCGGGGTGGTCAAAAAATCTCAAAATTTTGTCGCAAGGCCGGGGTGGTCAAAAAATCTCAAAATTTTGTTGTAGGGCCAGGGTGGACTAAAAATCTCAAAATTTTGTCGCAGGGCTGGTGTGGTCAAAAAATCTCAAAGTTTCGTCGCAAGGCCGGGGTGGTCAAAAAATCTCAAAATTTTGCCGCGGGGCAGGGGTGGTCAAAAAATCTCAAACTTTTGTTGCAGTGCCGGGGTGGTCAAAAAATCTCAAAATTTTGTCGCGGTGCCGGTGTGGTCAAAAAATCTTAAAAATTTTTCGCACAGCCGGGGTGGACAAAAAATCTTAAAATTTTATCGCAGGGCCGGGGTGGTCAAAAAATCTCAAAATTTTGTCGCAGGGCAGGGGTGGTCAAAAAATCTCAAACTTTTGTTGCAGAGCCGGGGTGGTCAAAAAATCTCAAAATTTTGTCGCGGGGCCGGTGTGGTCAAAAAATCTTAAAAATTTTTCGCACAGCCGGGGTGGACAAAAAATCTTAAAATTTTGTCGCAGGGCCGGGGTGGTCAAAAAATCTCAAAATTTTGTCGCAGGGCCGTGGTGGTCAAAAAATCTCAAAGTTTTGTCGCAGGGTCGGGGTGGTCAAAAAATCTCAAAATTTTGTCGCAAGGCCGGGGTGGTCAAAAAATCTCAAAATTTCGTCGCAAGACCGCGGTGGTGAAAAAATCCCAAAATTTTGTTGCAGGGCCGGTGTGGTCAAAAAATCTTAAATTTTTTTCGCCCGGCCGGGGTGGACAAAAAATCTTAAAATTTTGTCGCAGGGCCGGGGTGGTCAAAAAATCTCAAAATTTTGTCGCAGGGCCGGTGTGGTCAAAAAATCTTAAAATTTTTTCGCACGGCTGGGGTGGACAAAAAATCTTAAAATTTTGTCGCAGGGCCGGGGTGGTCAAAAAATCTCAAAATTTTGTTGCAGAGCCGGGGTGGTCAAAAAATCTCAAAATTTTGTCGCAGGGCAGGGGTTGTCAAAAAATATCAAAATTTTGTCGCAGGGTTGGGGTGGTCAAAAAACTCAAAGTTTCGTCGCAAGGCCGGGGTGGTGAAAAAATCCCAAATTTTTGTTGCAGGGCCGGTGTGGTCAAAAAATCTCAAAGTTTCGTCGCAGGGCCGGTGTGGTCAAAAAATCTTAAAAATTTTTCGCACGGCCGGGGTGTACAAAAAATCTTAAAATTTTGTCGCGGGGCCGGGATGGTCAAAAAATCTCAAAATTATGTCGCAGGGCAGGGGTGGTTAAAAAATCTCAAAATTTTATCGCAGGGCCTGGGTGGTCAAAAAATCTCAAAGTATTGTCGCAAGGCCGGGGTGGTCAAAAAATCTCAAAATTTTGTCGTAGGGCCGGTGTGGTAAAAAAATCTCCACATTTTGTCGCAGGGCCAGGGTGGTCAAAAAATCTCAAAATTTTGTTGTAGGGCCAGGGTGGACTATAAATCTCAAAATTTTGTCGCAGGGCTGGTGTGGTCAAAAAATCTCAAAGTTTCGTCGCAAGGCCGGGGTGGTCAAAAAATCCAAAAATTTTGTTGCAGGGCTGGTGTGGTCAAAAAATCACAAAATTTTGTCGCGGGGCCGGGGTGGACAAAAAATCTTAAAATTTTGTCGCAGGGCCGGGGTGGTCAAAAAATCTCAAAATTTTGTCGCAGGGCAGGGGTGGTCAAAAAATCTCAAACTTTTGTTGCAGAGCCGGGGTGGTCAAAAAATCTCAAAATTTTGTCGCGGGGCCGGTGTGGTCAAAAAATCTTAAAAATTTTTCGCACAGCCGGGGTGGACAAAAAATCTTAAAATTTTGTCGCAGGGCCGGGGTGGTCAAAAAATCTCAAAATTTTGTCGCAGGGCCGTGGTGGTCAAAAAATCTCAAAGTTTTGTCGCAGGGCCGGTGTGGTCAAAAAATCTTAAAAATTTTTCGCACAGCCGGGGTGGTCAAAAAATCTTAAAATTTTGTCGCAGGGCCGGGGTGGTCAAAAAATCTCAAAATTTTGTCGCAGGGCAGGGGGGGTCAAAAAATCTCAAACTTTTGTTGCAGAGCCGGGGTGGTCAAAAAATCTTAAAAATTTTGTCGCGGGGCCGGTGTGGTCAAAAAATCTTAAAATTTTGTCGCACAGCCGGGGTGGACAAAAAATCTCAAAATTTTGTCGCGGGGCCGGTGTGGTCAAAAAATCTTAAAAATTTTTCGCACAGCCGGGGTGGACAAAAAATCTTAAAATTTTGTCGCAGGGCCGGGGTGGTCAAAAAATCTCAAAGTTTTGTCGCAGGGTCGGGGTGGTCAAAAAATCTCAAAGTTTCGTCGCAAGGCCGGGGTGGTGAAAAAATCCCAAAATTTTGTTGCAGGGCCGGTGTGGTCAAAAAATCTCAAAGTTTCGTCGCGGGGCCGGTGTGGTCAAAAAATCTTAAAAATTTTTCGCACGGCCGGGGTGTACAAAAAATCTTAAAATTTTGTCGCGGGGCCGGGATGGTCAAAAAATCTCAAAATTATGTCGCAGGGCAGGTGTGGTTAAAAAATCTCAAAATTTTGTCGCAGGGCCGGGGTGGTCAAAAAATCTCAAAGTATTGTCGCAAGGCCGGGGTGGTCAAAAAATCTCAAAATTTTGTCGCAGGGCCGGTGTGGTAAAAAAATCTCCACATTTTGTCGCAGGGCCAGGGTGGTCAAAAAATCTCAAAATTTTGTTGTAGGGCCAGGGTGGACTATAAATCTCAAAATTTTGTCGCAGGGCTGGTGTGGTCAAAAAATCTCAAAGTTTCGTCGCAAGGCCGGGGTGGTCAAAAAATCCCAAAATTTTGTTGCAGGGCTGGTGTGGTCAAAAAATCACAAAATTTTGTCGCGGGGCCGGGGTGGACAAAAAATCTTAAAATTTTGTCGCAGGGCCGGGGTGGTCAAAAAATCTCAAATTTTGTCGCAGGGCAGGGGTGGTCAAAAAATCTCAAACTTTTGTTGCAGAGCCGGGGTGGTCAAAAAATCTCAAAATTTTGTCGCGGGGCCGGTGTGGTCAAAAAATCTCAAAATTTTGTTGTAGGGCCAGGGTGGACTAAAAATGTCAAAATTTTGTCGCAGGGCTGGAGTGGTCAAAAAATCTCAAAATTTTGTCGCGGGGCCGGTGTGGTCAAAAAATCTTAAAATTTTGTCGCAGGGCCGTGGTGGTCAAAAAATCTCAAAGTTTTGTCGCAGGGTCGGGGTGGTCAAAAAATCTCAAAATTTTGTCGCAAGGCCGGGGTGGTCAAAAAATCTCAAAATTTTGTTGTAGGGCCAGGGTGGACTAAAAATCTCAAAATTTTGTCGCAGGGCTGGAGTGGTCAAAAAATCTTAAAAATTTTTCGCACAGCCGGGGTGGACAAAAAATCTTAAAATTTTGTCGCAGGGCCGGGGTGGTCAAAAAATCTCAAAATTTTGTCGCAGGGCAGGGGTGGTCAAAAAATCTCAAACTTTTGTTGCAGAGCCGGGGTGGTCAAAAAATCTCAAAATTTTGTCGCGGGGCCGGTGTGGTCAAAAAATCTTAAAAATTTTTCGCACAGCCGGGGTGGACAAAAAATCTTAAAATTTTGTCGCAGGGCCGGGGTGGTCAAAAAATCTCAAAATTTTGTCGCAGGGCCGTGGTGGTCAAAAAATCTCAAAGTTTTGTCGCAGGGTCGGGGTGGTCAAAAAATCTCAAAATTTTGTTGTAGGGCCAGGGTGGACTAAAAATGTCAAAATTTTGTCGCAGGGCTGGAGTGGTCAAAAAATCTCAAAATTTTGTCGCGGGGCCGGTGTGGTCAAAAAATCTTAAAATTTTTTCGCACGGCCGGGGTGGACAAAAAATCTTAAAATTTTGTCGCGGGGCCGGTGTGGTCAAAAAATCTCAAAATTTTGTCGCAGGGCCGGGGTGGTCAAAAAATCTCAAAATTTTGTTGCAGGGTCGGGGTGGTCAAAAAATCTCAAAGTTTCGTCGCAAGGCCGGGGTGGTCAAAAAATCTCAAAGTTTCGTTGCAGGTCTGGTGTGGTCAAAAAATCCCAAAATTTTGTTGCAGGGCTGGTGTGGTCAAAAAATCTCAAAATTTTGTCGCGGGGCCGGTGTGGTCAAAAAATCTTAAAATTTTTTCGCACGGCCGGGGTGGACAAAAAATCTTAAAATTTTGTCGCAGGGCCGGGGTGGTCAAAAAATCTCAAAATTTTGTCGCAGGGCTGGTGTGGTCAAAAATCCTCAAAGTTTCGTCGCAAGGCCGGGGTGGTCAAAAAATCTCAAAATTTTGTCGAGGGGCCGGTGTCGTCAAAAAATCTTAAAAATATTTCGCACGGCCGGAGTGGACAAAGAATCCTAAAATTTTTTCGCAGGGCCGGGGTGGTCAAAAAATCTCAAAATTTTGTCGCAGGACAGGGGTGGTGAAAAAACCTCAAACTTTTGTCGCAGGGCCGGTGTGGTCAAAAAATCTTAAAATTTTTTCCTAGCGCCGGGGTGGTCAAAAAATCTCAAAATTTTCTAGCTGGGCCAGGGTGGTCAAAAAATCTCAAAATTTTGTCGCGGGGCAGTGTGGTAAAAAAATTTCAAAATTTTGTCGCAGGGCCGGTGTGGTCAAAAAATCTCAAAATTTTGTCGCAGGGCCGGGGTGGTCAAAAAATCTCAAAATTTTGTCGCAGGGTCGGGGTGGTCAAAAAATCTCAAAGTTTCGTCGCAAGGCCGGGGTGGTCAAAAAATCCCAAAATTTTGTTGCAGGGCTGGTGTGGTCAAAAAATCTCAAAATTTTGTCGCGGGGCCGGTGTGGTCAAAAAATCTTAAAATTTTTTCGCACGGCCGGGGTGGGCAAAAAATCTTAAAATTTTTTCGCTCGGCCGGGGTGGACAAAAAATCTTAAAATTTTGTCGCAGGGCCGGGGTGGTCAAAAAATCTCAAAATTTTGTCGCAGGGCTGGTGTGGTCAAAAAATCTCAAAATTTTGTCGCGGGCCCGGTGTGGTCAAAAAATCTTAAAATTTTTTCGCACGGCCGGGGTGGACAAAAAATATTAAAATTTTGTCGCGGGTCCGGTGTGGTCAAAAAATCTCAAAATTTTGTTCCAGGGCTGGTGTGGTCAAAAAATCTCAAAATTTTGTCGCGGCGCCGGTGTGGTCAAAAAATCTTAAAATTTTTTCGCACGGCCGGGGTGGACAAAAAATCTTAAAATTTTGTCGCAGGCCCGGTGTGGTCAAAAAATCTCAAAATTTTGTTGCAGAGCCGGGGTGGTGAAAAAATCTCAAAATTTTGTCCTAGGGCAGGTGTGGTAAAAAAATTTCCAAATTTTGTCGCAGGGCCGGTGTGGTCAAAAAATCTCAAAATTTTGTTGCAGAGCCGGGGTGGTCAAAAAATCTCAAAATTTTGTCGCAGGGCCGGGGTGGTCAAAAAATCTCAAAATTTTGTCGCAGGGCCGGGGTGGTCAAAAAATCTCAAAATTTTGTCGCAGGGCCGGGGTGGTCAAGAAATCTCAAATTTTGTCGCAGGGCCGGGGTGGTCAAAAAATCTCAAAATGTTGTTGTAAGGCCAGGGTGGACAAAAAATCTCAACGTTTTGTCGCAGGGCTGGTGTGGTAAAAATATCTCAAAGTTTCGTCGCAAGGCCGGGGTGGTCAAAAAATCCCAAAATTTTGTCGCAGGGCTGGTGTGGTCAAAAAATCTCAAAATTTTCTTCCAAGGCCGCGGTGGTCAAAAAATCTCAACATTTTGTCGCAGGGCCAGGGTGGTCAAGAAATCTAAAAATTTTGTCGCAGGGCTGGGGTGGTCAAAAAATCTCAAAATTTTGTTGCAGAGCTAGGGTGGTCAAAAAATCTCAAAATTTTGTCGCAGGGCCGGGGTGGTCAAAAAATCTCAAAATTTTCTCGCAGGGCCGGTGTGGTAAAAAAATCTCAAAATCTTGTTGTAGGGCCAGGGTGGCCAAAAAATCTCAACATTTTGTCGCAGGGCCAGGGTGGTTAAAAAATCTCAAAATGTTGTTGTATGGCCAGGGTGGACAAAAAATCTCAACGTTTTGTCGCAGGGCTGGGGTGGTAAAAAAATCTCAAAGTTTCGTCGCAAGGCCGGGGTGGTCAAAAAATCCCAAAATTTTGTCGCAGGGCTGGTGTGGTCAAAAAATCTCAAAATCTTCTTCCAAGGCCGCGGTGGTCAAAAAATCTCAAAATTCTCTCGCAGGGGCGGGGTGGACAAAAAATCTCAAAATTTTGTAGCCGGGCCCGGGTGGTCAAAAAATCCCAACATTTCGTCGCAGGGCTGGTGTGGTCAAAAAATCTCAAAATTTTCTTTCAAGGCCGCGGTGGTCAAAAAATCTCAACATTTTGTCGCAGGGCCAGGGTGGTCAAGAAATCTCAAAATTTTGTCGCAGGGCCGGGGTGGTCAAAAAATCTCAAAATTTTGTCGCAGAGCCGTGGTGGTCAAAAAATCTCAAAATTTTGTCGCACTGCCTGGGTGGTCAAAAAATCTCAAAATTTTGTCGCAGGGCCTGGGTGGTCAAAAAATCTCAAAATTTTCTCGCAGGGCGGGGTGGACAAAAAATCTCAAAATTTTGTAGCCGTGCCGGGGTGGTCAAAAAATCTCAAAATTTTGTCGCAGGGTCGGGGTGGTCAAAAAATCTCAAAATTTTGTAGCCGGGCCGGGGTGGTCAAAAAATCTCAAACTTTTCTCGCATGGGTGGGGTGGACGAAAAATCTCAAAATTTTGTAGCCGGGCAGGGGTGGTCAAAAAATCTCAAAATTTTGTCGCAAGGCTGGGATGGTCAGAAAATCCCAAAATTTTGTAGCAGGGCCGGGGTGGTCAAAAAATTTCAAAATTTTGTTGCAGTGTCGGGGTGGTCAAAAAATCTCAAAATTTTGTAGCCGGGCCGGGGTGGTAAAAAAATCTCAAAATTTTGTAGCAGGGCCGGGGTGGAGAAAAAATCTGAAAATTTTGTAGTCGGGCCGGGGTGGTAAAAAAATCTCAAAATTTTGTCGCAGGGCCGGTGTGGTCAAAAAATCTCAAAATTTTGTCGCAGGGCCGGGGTGGTCAAAATATCTCAAAATTTTGTTCTAGGGCCAGGGTGCACAAAAAATCTCAAAATTTTGTTGCAGAGCCAATCAGGAGTTGAAAGAGTGGAGGAGCTTGCTTCTGTTGCTGAAAGGAGATCGTGTGAATCTACCAGCTCCAAAGAATCATTTTGCGACAGATGTCTGTATCGATACTGGCATCCCGATATTTGCAACGTTCAAAAACGTCATAAAATACGGAGGCTCGTACAACGCCGAAGACAAGAGTGAGTATGATATGATGGCGTCACAATGGAAAGTCTTCCAATTCACACACAGCATCCCAGAGAGAGAACAAAAGCAAATAACTCCGTGTCCACATTGTTTTGGCAGGTTTGTACTTATGGGAGAAATAAGTTGAACACATAGCAAGTTACTAGAACGAGCTCAAAGGCATAAAAACGGAACGAAATAGTCATTACAAGACCTTATTCTTGGTATTAAACTTTACTATATAGTATTTCATTAATCGTTTTCTATCACAGAACAAGTTACCACATGTTACTGCACATGTTACTGCACATGTTACTATAAATATAGTATATTTTACTACACACTTGTCATGTTACTACATGTTACTGCTACTTTTTTATACAAGTATATATATATACTTTTATAAAAAAGTAGCAGTAACATATAGTAACATGTTACTACATGTTACTGCTACTTTTTTATAAAAGTATATATATACTTTTATAAAAAAGTACCAGTAACATGTAGTAACATGTTGAAATATATAGTAAAATATATTATATTTATAGTAACATGTACAGTAACATGGGCAGTAACATGTAGTAACATGTCCAATATGTATATAAATTATGTTGATATTACATCGTAGGATATTATTTGTATGTATACACTATAATTAGTAAGATTTTGACTGTTGAAACTATTGAGACATTATTCTGTTACTAAATATTAATGTTTAAGTCACTGATTGAAAGCAACTTATAATAATAATAATTGATGGTTTAATAGGATATTCTCGCACCAAAGGTGAATTGCAATATATTTACAAGTATATTTATATTTATAATATATTTCAATATATTTATAAGAAATACAATTATCTAAATTAATAGTAACTAAGATAATTAATTTTATATTTAAGTTAAATTATATAAAAATGTTAAAATACAATATATATATATATATATATATATACATACTAAAACTAATAGAATACTAAACACTATTAGAAATAGAACACATTGTTGGTATAAAACTGTTTTTATAACGCTCGATTGTTAATCGACTATAATCAAGATTGTTTCTTAAGACCCGGTTATGTGTCTCTGCACGGAGCGAAGGTAAGATATGGTTAAGACGAGAAATCAGGTTCTTGAAATCTTTTTGAAAGTTTTTAAACACAAATGTTCTTGACGACTATTCATCAAGGCGTTGTACATAGAGCAAAAGTTAAGGGCATCTTCATATTCAACCTTCATAGAGTATATTATACGGAAGGACCCTTTTTTGGACTTTTTCAATTTTTGTGCCGATAAGTACGTTTGGTAACGTAGTGTGGCCATAACAGGCAGCAGGCGTATTCCAGAATTGACCGCACTAGGGACAAGATAAACTATATAAGAGGTTCACTGGATGGGGAGGACCACAGCGTCGTAGCACACGAATAAGTAATTTAGACGATTTTGACGGCTTTTTTTGACTATAGCTTCTGTATATTATCTTGGCCCATTTTAGCTTATTGTTAATTGTAACTACCCCAGAACTTTGATATGGAGGGAGCAACTAGGTTCTGGAGCGGTTGTCCGTCAATACGGAGTCGATTGGATATCGTTTACGTTGCGAAGGAAACTTATTATCATCTCTTTGCACTTATTACCATTTAACCTTCAGCTATTGTTATTCTTATGTCCAGAAGCCCTTCGATTGCCCCGTTTAAGATCCCGATTGCAAGGTTGAAATTTCATTTAAATTTATGGTATTCCGACAGTGTTAATATCATTCCACATATTTCCAAAGGTGCAGTTTTTACAGGAGGACAATTCAAGAATCGTTAATCATTATAATAAATAAAAATAGGAGTCCAAGTTTAGTTCCTTGAGGGATCACTGCATAAAACAAAACCTCACCCCACTCGGAATGGAGATTATCAATCATTACCCGAATGTGACGTCTGAATGAAAGAAAGTTGCAGATCCACGGGATAATTGATCTTCTGACACCAAGTGACAACAGTTTTAAAACCAGAATGTTGTGATCAATGCGGTCGAAAGCTTTACTAAAGTCGAGGAAACAGATCCTGAGATAATCTTAAATTGCCCTAGAGAAATAGAAAAACAGTCAAAATTATTTGCCTCAAGTCAGTCCCTGTTTAACAAATCCCCCCCCCCCGGGAAGGAATACATACTTGCATTCCCGAGAGATAGACAAAATAATGTAGAGCAAAGTTCTTTGACCATGTCCTTTAACAACTGCAATTATTCTTTTATCCATACTGTCAATTATTTTGTCTATCTCTTCGGAACTGAAACTCTGCAGAGTTTCCTTAGCGCGCAGGGAAAAATTCGTGAATACTCTCTCGTCGGTATTTGTTTCTCGATAGCATCACTGTTCAACTTCAATAAGTGACACTGTTAAAAAATGTTTCTCTATTGGGTTGAGAACCTGGACTACGAGCAGATTATTTTGAAAACCTTTTTGGCACCTACTTTCTCTATAGCACGCATTGCAGCTCTTTGAGTTATGGCGTGTCACCCCATCCATTAAAGAAAAGCATGCCCTTTTGATTTGCTGAGTTTTCCGAAAGCTTTCCTGAAACAACGCTTCACCATTGCAGCAAGTATTATCTCACCCGTGATTGTCCCCACACGACTGTTCACAGAAAACAACGCCCTTGGCCATTAGGACGATGGCTACCATCAAAATTTACATTGGTATTGCCTTCTTTTTTACCCTTTGCCGTGCACCTAAAATTCAAATCCTCCACCGCGTTTTCCTCCTTTGTCGAGCACGAGGGTCACGAGCTTGATTACTCTTGTATTCAAAATATACAATGAAATGACTTTATTCCAGAAATCTTGGGGTTAAGTTTTTACGGTCGGAACTTTCTTGATCTTAGATAATGGTATCCCACTTTATTTAATATAAATCTGAAAGTTCCTGTTACTAAACATGTGCGACCACGAACTTTTCCAACTGAACACGTTTTTGATGTAAAATTTCCTAATCCTTCTCTGAGTATTGGAATAGTACGAATTATACTCCTCCTCATCTTGGATAGATAAATTCTTTGGTCTGCCTTTGTTCATCTTCCTTTTATCAAAGATCAGGCTCACCATTCAATGGCTATCTTAGCATGCTTGTATATTGCTCGTGCCTTGGAATACTGCGGAAACATTTGCAACAGCTTCGATACCCTCGAACGTTTGAAATCTGTTGAAGGCAGCTCTAAATTTGGGCAGAATGCTCCATCGTGAAATTTTATTCATCATCTTTAAAAAAGGAGTAAAAAAATTCTCCGAGAATGCATAGTAACAATTATCAACAAAGCTTAAGATTCGTCAAAGAAGAAAATAGAAGCAAATGCGACGACAATACTGAGCAAGGTATACAGCAGCAATAGAACTGACATGCTTTATAGCATCATCCCATTTCTCATACTGGATGTCTTGGAAGCTTTGCTTAAGATGATAATAACAAGCTTCACTGACACAACAAACAAGTCAAACTTTCTTAACTGAAATTGCACTAGCTAGGGCATTGCATAAAATATACTTTTACTACTTAGAAGTACATGTAAATTTTGGAAATACTTCAACCAAAGACAAACCATAGGTCACAACTTAAGAAAAACCGTCAAAATTATTTGCCTCAAGTCAGTCCCTGTTTAACAAATCCCCCCCCGGGAAGGAATACATACTTGCATTCCCGTAAAAGGTTGCAAACAGAGTAACTCTAGTCGAGAAGGGAGCGAGAAACTATAGTTGACAACCTCTGCTGGATAGTAGGATTTTATGACCTGTAGCAAAACAACACATTTTGAATGATTCCCTCAACTTTTCAATTTTGGCAGTTTTGCCACGTTCAAAATGTTGAAAAACGCTTATCTCTTGCCAATCTTGAGTCGAAAAAAGTTTTTTTCCTGAACACAAGGCTCCAAATGGCAAATTATCGGTGAAAGTGATTGTTTCAGACCAGAAAAACTAGCAAAAACAACACAGTTTTGTGAATGATTCCCTCAACTTTTCAATTTTGCCACGTTCAAAATGTTGAAATACTCTAAATCTCTCCAGTCTGAGTCGAAAAAAAGATTTTTTTCTAGAAATAAGGCTCCAAATGCCAAATTATCGTTGAAAATGATGTTTCCGACCAAGAACTGAGCAAAACAACACATTTGAGAATGATTCCCTCAACTTTTCAATTTTGCCAGGGGGGGGGGGGGGCGTTCTAAATGTTGAAAAAACGCTAATCTCGCCTTTCTGATTGGAAAAAAGTTTTTTTTGGAAATAAGGCTCCAAATGCCAAATTATCGGTTGAAAGTGATGTTTCTGACCAGAATCTAGGGCTACAAAACAACACATTTGGAATGATTCCCTCAACTTTTCAATTTTGGCAGTTTTGCCACGTTTAAAAAATGTTGAAAAACGCTTATCTCGCCATTCTGAGTCGAAAAAAGTTTTTTTTGGAAATAAGGATCCAAATGCAAAATTATCGGTGAAAGTGATGTATCAGACGCAGAAATTAAGAAAAACAAACACATTTGGAATGATTCCCTCAACTTTTCATTTTTTGGTCCACGTTTTAAAATGTTGAAAAACGCTATATCTCGCCATTCCGCAACGAAAAAAAGATTTTTTTCTGAAATAATGCTCCAAATGCCAAAATATCCAGGTGAAAATGATGATTCTGACCATAAAAACTAGCAAAACAACACATTTTTGGAATGATTTCCCTCAACTTTTGAATTTTGGCAGGTTTTGCCACTATCAAAAAAATGATTATGAAAAACTGTTATCTCACCATTCTGCAGTCGAAAAAAGTTTTTTTTCTTGAAATAAGGCTCCAAATGCCAAATTGTTGGTGAAAATGAGGTTTCTGACCAAGAAACTAGCAAAACAACACATTTGGAATGATTCCCTCAACTTTCCAATTTTGGCAGATTTGGCAGCACTTTCAAAATGTTGAAAAAACGCTTTATCTCGCCATTCTGAGTCGAAAAAAGGTTTTTTTTTGGAAAAGTAATGCTCCAAATGCCAAATTGACGTGTGAAAATGATGATTCTGGACCAGAAAACTAGCAAAACAACACATTGGGAATGATTCCCCCAACTTTTCAATTTTGCCAACGTTCAAAATGTTTGAAAAACGCTTATCTCGCCAATTCTGAGTCGAAATAAATTATTTTACTGAAATAAGGCTCCAAATGTCTAATTATCGGTGAAAATGATGTTTTCTTGACCAGACACTAGCAAAACCACACATTTGGAATGATTCCCCCCCCTTTCAGCCTTCCAATTTTGGCAGTTTTTGCACCATTACAAAAAATGGTTTAAAAACGCATATCTCGCCATTCTGAATCGAAAAAAGATTTTTATGGAAATAAGGGATGTCAAAGGATGATGTTTCTGACCAGAAAACTAGCAAAACCACACATTGAGGCATTAATCCCTCAGCTTTTTCCAATTTTGGCAGTTTTGCCACATTCAAAAAAAAGTTTGAAAAAAAACGCTTATCTACACCATTCTGAGTCGAAAAAAGGTTTTGGTCTGAACATAAGGCTCCCCAAATGCCAAATTGTACGTGAAAATGATGTTTCTGACCAGAAACTAGCAAAACCACAAATTTGGAATATTTCCCCTCAGCTTTCCAATTTTGGCAGTATTGCCACGTTCAAAAAATGTTGAAAAACGCTTTATCTCGCCATTTTCTGAATCGAAAAAAGATTTTTTTGGAAATAATTTTCCCAAATGCCAAATTGTCCTTGAAAAAGATGTTTCCTGACCAGAAACTAGCAAAACAACACATTAGGAAAGATTTCCCTTCAACTTTATCAATTTTTGCCACTTTCAAAATGTTGTAAAAAACGTCTAATCTCTCGCCATACTGAGTCGAAAAAATTTTTTTCTGAAATAAGGCTCCAAATGTCCAATTATCGGAGAAAGTGATGTTTCTTCTGACGCAGAAACTAGCAAAACAACCCCATTTTGAAAGATTCCCATCAACTTTTCAATTTTGGCAGTTTATGCCACGTTAAAAAAATGTTGAAAAACGCTTAACTCACCATTCAGAGTCGAAAAAAGTTTTTTTTGGAAATAAGGAACCCAAAACTGCAAAATTATTCGTTGAAAGTGATGTTTATCTTCTGACACAGAAATTAGCAAAACAACACAATGGAATGGATTCCCTCAGCTTTCCAATTTTGGCAGTTTTGCAACATTCAAAAAATGTATAAAAACGCATATCCTCGCCAATCCAGAATCGAAAAAAGAATTTTATTGGCAATAAGTGAACCAAGTGCAAAATTTATCGGAGAAAGTGAAGTTTCTGACCATAAACTAGCAAAACAACACCATAGGATTGATTTCCCACAACTTATTCAATTTGGGCAGTTTTGCCACATTCAAAAAGTGTTGAAATCACGCTTATCCTCAACCAAATCTGAGTCGAAAAAAGTTTTTCATCACTGAAATAAGGCTCCAAATGCCAAATTGTCGGAGAAAATGATTTATCAGACCAGAAACTGAGCAATACAACCCCATTAGGAATTATTCCCTCATTATTCCCAATTTTGGCAGATTTGCAACATTCAAAAAATGTTTGAAAAACGCTTATTCTACGCCCTTCTGAATCGTAAAAAAGATTTTTTTTGAAATAAGGGCTCCAAATGCCAAATTGTCTTTGAAAATGATTTTCTTCCTGACCAGAAACTAATCAAAAACAACACATTTGGAATGATTCCCACAACTTTTACTAATTTTTGCCACGTTCAAAAATGTTGAATAAACGCTAATCTCGTCCAATCTGAGACGAAAAAAAGTTTTTTTCAACTGAAATAAAGGCTCCGAAAAGTCAAATTATCGGTGAAAGTGATGTTTCTTCCATCTGACCAGAAACTAGTAAACAAACAACACATTTGGAATGACTTCCCTCAACTTTTCAAATTGGCAGTTTTGCCACCTTAAAAAAATGTTGAAAAACGCTTACATCATCACCATTCCTGATTCGAAAAAATTTTTTTTTTTTGAAATTAGGATCCACATGCAAAAATTATCGGTGAAAATTACGTTTCTGACCAGAAATTAGCAAAACACCACATTTGGAATGATTCCCTCAGCTTTCCAATTTTGGCAGTTTTGGCAACAATAAAAAAGATTTTAGAAAAACGCTTATCTCGGCCATTCTGAATCGAAAAAAGGATTTTTTTGGAAAATAAGTGATCCAAGTGCAAATAAATCGGGTGAAAGTGATGTTTTCAGACCAGAAACTAGCAAAACAAACACATTTGGAATGATTCCCACAACTTTTCAATTATTGGCAGTTTTTTGCCACATTCTAAAAATGTTAAAAACCGCTTATCTCACCATTCTGAGACGAAAAAAAGTATTTTTCATCTGAAATAAGAGCTCCAAATGCCAAATTTGGTCGGTGAAAAATGATGTTGACTGACCAGAAAACGATCAATACAACACATTTGGAATGATTCCCTCAACTTTTCAATTTTGCCACGTTCAAAATGTTGAAAAACGCGCTAATAACTCCGCCATTTCTGAATTCAAAAAATTATTTTTTCCTGAAATAGAGGCTCCAAAAGTCAAATGATCGGGTGAAGAGTGATGTTTCTGACCATAAACTAGCAAAACAACACATTTGGAATGATTTCCCGACAACTTTTCAATTTTGGCAGTTTTGTCCACGTTTCAAAAAATGTTGAAAAACGCTCATAACACTCTCGACCATTCTGAGTCGAAAAAAGTTTTTTTTGGGAAATTAGGATCCAAATGCAAAAATTATCGGTGAACAATGACCGTTTCTGACCAGAAAATTAGCAAAACAACACATTGTGGGAAATGAAATCCCTCAGCTTTCCAATTTTGGCAGTTTTGCAACATTAAAAAAATGTTGAAAAACGCTTATCTCGCCATTCTGAATCGAAAAAAGATTTTTTTGGAAATAAGGATCCAAGTGCAAAATTATCGGTGAAAGTGATGTTTCTGACCAGAAACTAGCAAAACAACACATTTGGAATGATTCCCTCAACTTTTCAATTTTGGCAGTTTTGCCACATTCAAAAAATGTTGAAAAACGCTTATCTCACCATTCTGAGTCGAAAAAAGTTTTTCATCTGAAATAAGGCTCCAAATGCCAAATTGTCGGTGAAAATGATGTTTCTGACCAGAAACTAGCAATACAACACATTTGGAATGATTCCCTCAGCTTTCCAATTTTGGCAGTTTTGCAACATTCAAAAAATGTTGAAAAACGCTTATCTCGCCATTCTGAATCGAAAAAAGATTTTTTTGGAAATAAGGCTCCAAATGCCAAATTGTCGGTGAAAATGATGTGATGTTTCTGACGGAGAAACTAGCAAAACAACACATGTTGGAATGATTCCCGTCAACTTTTCAATTTTGGCAGTTTTGCCAGTTCAAAAAAAAATGTTGAAAAACGCTAATCTCGCCATTCTGAGTCGAAAAACGCGTTTTTTCTGAAATAAGGGCTCCAAATGTCAAATTATTCGGATGAAAATGATGTTTCTTTCTATGCACAAAAAACTAGCAAAACCACACATTTGGAATGATTCCCTCAGCTTTCCCAATTTTTTGCAGTATTTGCAACAATCAAAAAATGTTGAAAAACGCTTATCTCGCCATTCTGAATCGAAAAAAGATTTTTTTGGAAATAAGGATCCAAATGCAAAATTATCGGTGAAAGTGATGTTTCTGACCAGAAACTAGCAAAACAACACATTTGGAATGATTCCCTCAACTTTTTCAATTTTGGCAGATTTTGCCACATTCAAAAAAGTTGAAAAAAACGCTTAATATCTATCTCCACCATTTGCTGAAGGTCGAAAAAAAGTATTTCATCTGAAATAAGTCTCCAAATCGCCAAATTGTCGGTGAAAATGATGTATCTGACCAGAAACTAGCAATACAACACATTTGGAATGATTCACCTCAACTTTTGAATTTTGGCATTTTTTGCCAACGTTCAAAAAAAAATGTTGAAAAACGTTTTATCTCACCATTCTGAGTCGAAAAAAGTTTTTTTTCTGAAATAAGGCTCCAAAGTGCCAAATTGTCCGATGAAAATGAATGTTCTCTGACCAGAAAACTAGTCAAAACAACACAATTCTGGAATGATTCCCTCTAACTTTCCAATTTTGGCAGTTTTTGGCACGTTCAAAATGTAGAAAAACGCCAATCTCGCCATTCTGAGTGGAAAAAAAAAAGTTTTTTACTGAAATAAGGCTCCAAATGTTCAAATAAATACGTGGTGAAAGTAGATGTTTACTGACCGAGAAACTATCAAAACATACACATTTTGAATGATTCCCTCAACTTTTTCAATTATTGGCAGGTTTTGCCACATTCAAAAAAATTGGTATGTTGAAAAACGCTTATTCTCGCCATTCTGAATCGAAAAAAAGATTTTATTTGAAATAAGGCTCCAAATGCCAAATTGTCGGTGGAAAATGATGTTTCTGACCAGAAAACTAGCAAAACAACACATTTGGAATGATTCCCTCAACTTTTCAATTTTTGGCCACGTTCAAAAAATGTTGTAAAAACTCTAATCTCGCCATTCTGAGTCGAAAAAAGTTTTGTTTCTTGAAATAAGGCTCCAAATGTCAAATTAACGGTGTAAGTGATGTATTCTGATCCAGAAACTAGCAAAACCACACATTTGTGAATGAATTCCCTACAACATTTCAATTTGTGCAGTTTTGCACCTTTAAAAAATGTTGAAAACCCGCTTAACTCACCATTCTGAGTCGAAAAAAAGTTTTTTTTGGAAAATAGGATCCAAATGCAAAATAATCGGTGAAAATGACGTTTCTGACCAGAAATTAGCAAAACAATCACATTTGGAATGATTCCCTCTAGCATTCCCAATATTGAGCAGTTTTGCAACATTTAAAAAAAATGTTTGAAAAAACGCTTATACTCGCCATTCTGAATCGAAAAAAAAAAAGATTTTTTTTGGAAATAAGGATCCAAGTGCAAAATTATCGGTTAAAAATGATGTATCTAATCCAGAAACAGAGCAAAACAACACATTTGGAATGATTCCCTCAACTTTTCAATTTTGGCAGTTTTGGCCACATTCAAAAAAATGTTTTGAAAAAAAACGCATATCTCACCATTCTGAGTCGAATCTAAAAAAGTTTTTCAACTGAAATAAGGCTCCAAATGCCAAATTGTCGGTGGAAAAAGATGTTTTCTGACGCAGAAACTAGCATACCAACACATTTTTGGAATGATTCCCTCCAACTTTTCAATATTGCCACGTTCAAATAATGTTTGAAAAAAACGCAAATCTCGATCATCGCCCATATCTGAGTCGAAAAAAAGATTTTTTCTGAAATACGGGCTCCAAATGTCAAAATTATCGGTGAAAGATGATGTATTCTGACCAGAAACTAGCAAAACAACACATTTGGAATGATTCCCTCAACTTTTCAATTTTGGCAGTTTTGCCACGTTTAAAAAATGTTGAAAAACGCTTATCTCACCATTCTGAGTCGAAAAAAGTTTTTTTTGGAAATTAGGATCCAAATGCAAAATTATCGGTGAAAATGACGTTTCTGACCAGAAATTAGCAAAACAACACATTTGGAATGATTCCCTCAGCTTTCCAATTTTGGCAGTTTTGCAACATTAAAAAAATGTTGAAAAACGCTTATCTCGCCATTCTGAATCGAAAAAAGATTTTTTTGGAAATAAGGATCCAAGTGCAAAATTATCGGTGAAAGTGATGTTTTCTGATCCCAGAAACCTAGCAAAAAAACAAACACATTTGGGAATGATTATCCCTTCAACTTTTCAAATTTTTGGCAGTTTTGCCACATTCAAAAAATGATGGAAAAACGCTTATCTTCACCATTCTGTGAAGTCCCCCCCGAAAAAAGTTTTGCATCATGAAGATAGATGCTATCCAAATGCCAAATTGACGGTGAAAAAATGTTTTCCTTACCAGTAAACTAGCAATACAACAAACACATTTTGGAATGATTCCCCTCAAGCTTTCCAAGTTTTGGCAGTTTTGCAACATTCAAAAAATGCTTGAAAAAACGCTTATACTCGCCCATTCTGAATCGAAAAAAGATTTTTTGGAAATAAGGACTTCCAAATGCCAAATTGTCGGTGAAGGGTTAATGATGTTTCCTGACCAGAAACTAGCAAAACAACACATTTGTAATGATTCCCTCAACTTTTCAATTTTGCCACGTTGCAACATTCAAAAAATGTTGAAAAAACGCTAATCTCGCCATTCTGAAATTCGAAAAAAGACGTTTTTTTCTGAAATTAAGGCTCCAAATGGTCAAATTATGTCGGGTGAAAATGATGTTTCTGACCAGAAACTAGCAAAACCACACATATGTGAATGATTCCCTCAGCTTTCCAATTTTGGGCAGTTTTGCAACATTCAAAAAAATGTTGAAAAACTCTTATCTCACAACTATCTCTCAGCCTATTCTGAATCGAAAAAAGATTGTTTTTATGGAAATAAGGATCCAAATGCCAAAATTAATCGGTGAAAAGTGATTTTTTCTGACCTCTCTGACCGAGACGTGTGCGGGGGTGTTTGGGGCGGAACAAGCGAATACAACACACATTTGGTAATGATTCCCTCAACTTATCAATTTTGGCAGTTTTGCCACATTCACAAAAAGTTGTAAAAAACGCCTTATCTCACCATTCTGAGATCGAAAAAAGTTTTTCCATCTGAACTAAGGCTCCAAATGCCAAAATTGTCGGTGAAAAATGATGTTTCTTACCAGAAACTATCCAATACAACACATTTGGCATGATTCCCTCCATACTTTTCTAATTTTGGCCACGTTCAAAATGTTGAAAAAAAAAACGCTAATCTCGCCATTCTGAGTCCGAAAAAAGGTTTATTTTCTGAAATAAGTCTTCCAAATGTCAAAATTATCGGTGAAAGTGATGTTTTCTGACCATAAACTAGCAAAACAACACATTTTGGAATGAAATACCCTCAACTTTTCAATTTTGGCAGTTTTGCCACGTTTAAAAAAAATGGAGAAAAACGCTTATCTCACCATTCTGAGTCGAAAAAAGTTTTTTTTGGAAATTAGGATCCAAATGCAAAATTATCGGTGAAAATGACGTTTCTGACCAGAAATTAGCAAAACAACACATTTGGAATGATTTCCCCCCGTCAGCTTTCACAATTTTTGGCAGTTTTGCAACATTAAAAAAATGATGAAAAAACGCTTAATCACACGCATTCTGAATCGAAAAAAGATTTTTTTGTCTGAAATAATGATCCAAGGTGCAAAATTATCGGTGAAGAGATGATGTTACTGACCAGGTATTCAAAACTAGTCAAAACAACACATTTTGGAATGATTCCCGTCAACATTTCAATTTTGGCAGTTTTGCCACATTCAAAAAATGATGAATAAACGCTTATCTCACCATTCTGCAGCCGAAAAAAGATTTTTCCATCTGAAATAAGGCTTCCAAATGCCAAATGTCGGTGAAAAATGATGTTTTCTGACCAGAAACTAGCAATACAACACATTTGGAATGATTCCCCTCAAGCTTGCCAATTTTGGCAGTTTTGCAACATTCAAAAAATGTTGAAAAACGCTTATCTCGCCATGTCTGAAATCGAAAAAAGAATTTTTGGAAATAAGGCTCCGAAAAGCCAACTTTGGTCGGGAGTATGTGAAAATTTGCTGTATTCATGACCAGAAACTAGCAAACAAACACATTTGGCATGAATTCCCTCAACTTTTTCAATTTTGGCAGTTTTGCCAACGTTCAAAAAAAATGGTTTGAAAAAAACGGCTAATCTCCGCCATTCTGAGTTCTAAAAACGTTTTTTTTGCCTGAAATAAGGCTCCAAATGCCAAATTATCGGTGAAAATGATGTTTCTGACCAGAAACTAGCAAAACCACACATTTGGAATGATTCCCTCAGCTTTCCAATTTTGGCAGTTTTGCAACATTCAAAAAATGTTGAAAAACGCTTATCTCGCCATTCTGAATCGAAAAAAGATTTTTTTGGAAATAATAGATCCAAATGCCAAAATTAACGGTGAAAGTGATGTTTTCTGACCCAGAAACTAGCGAAAACAACACATTTGGGAATGATTACCCACAACTTTTTCAATTTTGGCAGTTTTGCCACATCCCAAAAAATGTTGAAAAACGCTTATCTCACCATTCTGAGTCGAAAAAAAAAAAAAGTTTTTCATCCTGGAAATAAGGCTTAGAGGCTCCAAATGCCAAATTGTCGGTGAAAATGATGTTTCTGACCAGGAAACTAGCAATACAACACATTAGGAATGATTCCCCTCAACTTTAGAATTTTTGGCAGTTTTTGCCGAACGATCAAAAAATGTTGAAAAACGTTATTTTTTTTTTTTTTTTTTTTTTTTTTTTTTATTTTTTTTTTTTTTTTTTTTTTTAAATTAATAATTTTTTTTTATTATTTAAAGATTTATCTCACCATTTCAGAGTCGAAAAAAAAGTTTTTTTTTCATAAATAAAGCTCCAAATGCCAAAATGTACGATTAAAAATGAATGTTTCCTGACCTAGAAAACTAGCAAAACAACACATTTGTGGAATGATTCCCATCCAACTTTCCAATTTTGGCAGTTTTGGCCACGTTCAAAAACTGTTTGAAAAACGCCAATCTCGCCATTCTGAGATGGAAACAAAGATTTTTACTGAAATAAGGCTCCCAAATTCCAAATAAATATCGATGTGAAAGTGATGTTTCTGACCCAGAAACTAGCAAAACAACACATTTGGAATGATTCCCATCAACTTTTCAATCTTGGCAGTTTTTGCCACGTTAGGTTTTTTGCCACAAAAAAAATGTTGAAAAAACGCTTATCTCTCACCATTCTGATTCGAAAAAAAGTTTTTTTTTTTGGAAATAAAGGAACCAAATGCAAAAATTATCGGTGGAAAGTGATGTTTCTGACCAGAAACTTAAGCAAAACAACACATTTGAACACATTTGAAAGAGTCCCTCACTCAACTTTTCAAAAAATGTTGCAAAACGCTTCTCACCATTGGCAGATATTTGCCACATTCAAAAAATGTTTCTGACCAGAAACTGCACAAACAAACATTTGGAATGAGAAAAACGTTTTATCTCGCCATTCTGAATCGAAAAAAAGATTTATTGGAAAAAAGGCACCAAATGCCAAATTGTCGGTGAAAATGATGTTTCTGACCAGAAACAAGCAAAACTAACCACATTTGGAAAGAAATCCCTGAACTTTTCAATTTTGGCAGTTTTTGCCACGGTTCCAAACATGTTTAAAACGCTTAATCCTCGCCATTCTGAGTCGAACAAAAGTTTTTTTCCTGAAATAAGGCTCCAAATGTCAAATAATCGGGGAAAATGATGTTTTTCTGACCAGAAAGCTAGCAAAACCACGACATTTGGAATGATTCCCTCAGCTTTTCCAATTTTGGCAGTTTTGCAAGAACATTTCAAAAATATGTTGAAAAACCGCTTAACTCTGCGCCATTCAGAATCGAAAAAAAAAAGTAATTATTTTAATGCAGAAATAAGGCACCAAATGCCAAATTGTCGGTGAAAAAAGAATGTTTCTGACCAGAAACTAGCAATACAACACAATTGGAATGATTCCCCGCCCCCTCAACTTTGCATTATTGGCAGTTTTGTGCCACGTTCAAAAAAATGTTTGAAAAACGTTTATATCTCACCAATCTGAGTCTAAAAAAGAAGTTTTTTTTTTTTCAGAAATAAGGCTCCGAATGGCCAAATTGTTCGATGAAAATTGAATGTTCCTGACCAGAAACTATCAAAACAACACATTTGGAATGATTCCAACAACCTTATCCCATTTGGCAGTTTAGGTCACGTTCAAAAAAGTGTTGAAAAACGCCCAATCCTCCTCGCCATTCTGAGTCGAAAAAAGTTTTTTTTACATGAAAATAAGGCTCCAAATGTCCAAATTATTACGGTGAAAAAGTGATGTTATCTGACCAGAAACTAGCAAAACAACACATTTGGAATGAATTCCCTCAACTTTTTTCTATTTTGGCGAGTTTTGCCTACGTTTTAAAAATGTTTTAAAAACGCTTATCTCACCAATCTGAATCGAAAAAAAGAAAGTTTATTATAGGAAATAACAGGATCCAAATGCAAATTTATCGGATGAAATAAGTTATGTTTCCTGACAATAAACTAGCAAAACAACACAATTGGAATGAGTCCCTCAACTTTTCAATTTTGGAAGTTTTGCCACATTCAAAAATGATGAAAAACGTTTAATCTCGCCAATCTGAATCGAAAAAATTAGATTTTTTTTTAGTAAATAAAGGGCTCCAAAAGCCAAATGTCGGTGAAAATAATGTTTCTGACCAGAAACTAGCAAAACTAACACATTTGGAATGATTCCCTGAACTTTATCAATTTTGGCAGTTTTGCCACGTTCAAAATGGTTGAAAAACGACGCTAATCTCGCCATTCTGATTCGAAAAAAGTTTTTTTTCAAGAAATAGAGCTCCAAATGTCCAAATAATCGGTGAGAATAATGAGTTTTCTTCTGTGACCAGAGAAACTAGCACAACCACACATTTGGAATGATTTCCCTCAGCTTTCCACATTTTAGGCAGTTTTGCAACAATTCAAAAAAATGTTTGAAAAACGCTTTATCTCGCCATTCTGAATCGAAAAAAGGTTTTGTTTTTTGGAAATAAGGCTCCAAAATGCCAAATTGTCGGTGAAAATGAGATGTTTCCTACCATAATCTAGCAAAACAACGACATTTGGAATGATTACCCAGAAACTTTTCAATTTTGCCTACGTTCAAAATGTTGAAAAAACGCTAATCTCTCTCGCCATTCATGAAGACGAAAAAAAAGTTTTTTTCCTGAAATAAGGCTCCAAATGTCAAATAATCGGTGAAAATGATGTTTTCTTCTGACGCAGAAACTATGCAAAACCACACATTTGTAGATGATTCCCCTCAGCTTTTCCATATTGGCAGTTTTTGCAACATTAAAAAAAAGTTGAAAAACGCTTATCTCGCCATTCAGAATCGAAAAAAAAGATTATTTTTTTGGAAATAAGTAGGGGGGGGGGACTCCAAAATGCCAAATGGTCGGTGTAAAAATTGATGTATTCTTGAACCAGAAACTATCCAAACAACTACAATTTGGAATGCTTTCACAACTTTTCAATTTTGGCAATTTTTGCCACGTTCAAAAATTGAAGAAAAACTCTAATCTCAGCCATTCCTGATTCGAATAAAAAAAAAGTTTTTTTACTGAAATAAGGCTCCAAAATGTCATAATTGAAAGCACACCACCCATTTCCCCCCACTCAGGTGAAAATTGAAATGATGTTTCTGACCAGAAACTAGCAAAACCACACATTTGGGAATGATTTTTTTTTTTTTCCCACAGCTTTCCATATTTTGGCAGTTTTGCAACATTCAAAAAATGTTTAAAACCGCTTTATCTCGCAATCTTGAATCGAAAAAATATTTTTTTTACTGAAAAAAATAAGGATCCCAAGTGCAAAAAATTTAGTCGGTGAAAGTGATGTTTCTGACCAAACACTAGGCAAAACAACACATTTGGAATGATTCCCATCAACTTTTCAATTTTGGCCAGTTTTGCCACATTTCAAAAAATGTTGAAAAACGCTTATCTCAACCATTCTAAGTCGAAAAAAGGTTTTTTTTCTGAAATCAAGGCTCCAAATGCCAAATTGACGGTGAAAAAGATGTTTCTGACCCAGAAACTAGCAATACAAACACATTTGGAATGGATTCCCTCAACATTTGAATTTTGGCAGTTTTTTGCCACGTTCAAAAAATGTTGAAAAAACGTTTATCTCACCATTCTGAGTCGAAAAAAAGTTTTTTTTTTCTTAAATAAGGCTCCAAATGCCAAAATGATCGATGAAAATGATGTTCCTGACCAGAAAACAAGCAAACGCAACACATTTTGAATGATTCCCTCAACTTTTCCAATTTTGGCAGATTTATGGCACGTTCAAAATGTTGAAAAACGCCAAATCTCGCCATTCTGAGTGGAAAAAAGTTTTTTTACTGAAAGTAAAAGGCTCCAAATTGTCAAATTATCGGTGCAAGTGATGTTTCTGATCTGACCCGAAACTAGCAAAACAACACATTTGGAATGATTCCCTCCTCAGAGCTTTCCTCTCAATTTTGGCAGTTTTGCAACATTAAAAAAATGTTGAAAAACGCTTATCTCGCCATTCTGAATCGAAAAAAGATTTTTTTGGAAATAAGGCTCCAAATGCCAAATTGTCGGTGAAAATGATGTTTCTGACCAGAAACTAGCAAAACAACACATTTGGAATGATTCCCTCAACTTTTCAATTTTGCCACGTTCAAAATGTTGAAAAACGCTAATCTCGCCATTCTGAGTCGAAAAACGTTTTTTTCTGAAATAAGGCTCCAAATGTCAAATTATCGGTGAAAATGATGTTTCTGACCAGAAACTAGCAAAACCACACATTTGGAATGATTCCCTCAGCTTTCCAATTTTGGCAGTTTTGCAACATTCAAAAAATGTTGAAAAACGCTTATCTCGCCATTCTGAATCGAAAAAAGATTTTTTTGGAAATAAGGATCCAAATGCAAAATTATCGGTGAAAGTGTGATGTTTTCTGAGCGCATAAACTAGCGAAAACAACACATATGGAATGATCCTCTCAACTTTTCAATTTTGGCAGTTTTGCCACATATCAAAAAATGTTGAAAAAACGCTTATCTCACCAAATCTGAGTCGAAAAAAGTTTTTCCATCTTGAAAAAAGGCTCCAACCCCCCCCCGCCCAAAATGCCAAATTGTCGTTGAAAAATGATGTTTCTCTGACCCATAAACTAGCAATACAACACATTTGGAATGAATTCCCATCAACTTTTGAATTTATGGCAGTATTTTGCCACGAACAAAAAATTTTGAAAAAACGTTTATCTCACCATGTCTGAGTCGAAAAAAGTTTTTTTTTCTGAAAATAAGTCTCCAAAAATGCCAAATTGTCGATGAAAATGATGTTTCCTGACCAGAAACCTAGTCAAAACAACACATTTGTTAATGTATTCCCTTACCCATCACTTTTCCAATATTAGGCAGTTTTGGCCACGTTCAAAATGTTGAAAAACGCCAATCTTCGACAATGCAGAGTGGAAAAAAGTTTTTTTTTTACTGAAATAAGGCTCCACATGTCAAATTAACGTTGAAAGTGATGATGTTGCTGACCAGAAACTAGCAAAACAACACATTTGGAATGATTCCCTCAACTTTTCAATTTTGGCAGTTTTGCCACGTTTAAAAAATGTTGAAAAACGCTTATCTCACCATTCTGATTCGAAAAAAAGTTTTTTTTGGAAATAAGGATCCAAATGCAAAATTATCGGTGAAAGTGATGTTTCTGACCAGAAACTAGCAAAACAACACATTTGGAATGAAGTCCCTCAACTTTTTACAATTTTTGGCAGTTTTGCCACATTCAAAAAATGTTGAAAAACGTTTATCTCGCCATTCTGAATCGAAAAAAGATTTTTTTGGAAATAAGGCTCCAAATGCCAAATTGTCGGTGAAAATGATGTTTCTGACCAGAAACTAGCAAAACCACACATTTGGAATGATTCCCTCAGCTTTCCAATTTTGGCAGTTTTGCAACATTCAAAAAATGTTGAAAAACGCTTATCTCGCCATTCTGAATCGAAAAATAAGGTTTTTTTTTTTGGAAAAATAAGGTCTCCAAAATGCCAAAATGTCGGTGAAAATGATGTTATTCTTTCTGGACCAGAAACTAGCAATACAACACATTTTGGAATGATTTCCCTCAACTTTTGAATATTTGCAGTTTTTGCCACGTTCAAAAAAATGTTGAAAAACACGTTTATCTCACCAATCTGAGGTCGAAAAAAGTTTTTTATATTCTGAAATAATCTCCACAAATGCCAAATGGTCGATGAAAATGAAGGTTCCTGACCAGAAACTAGCAAAACAACACATTTGGAATGATTCCCTCAACTTTCCAATTTTGGCAGTTTTTGGGCACGTATCAAAGAATGTTGAAAAAAACGCCAATCTCGCCATTCTGAGTCGAAAAAAAGTTTTTTTACTGAAAAAAGGCTCCAACTGTCAAATTATCGGTGAAAAGTGATGTTTCAGACCAGAAACTAGCAAAACAAACACATTTTGGAAAGATTCCCTCAACTTTTCAATTGTGGCAGTTTTGCCCACGTTTAAAAAAAATGTTGAAAAACGCTTATCTCACCATCTCTGAAACTGAAAACAAGTTTTTTTTGGAAATAAGTATTCCAAATGCAAAATTATTCGGTGTGAAAGTGATGTTTTCTAGACCAGAAACTAGCAAAACAACACATTAGGAATGAGTCCCCACAACTTTTCCAATTTTGGGCATTATTGCCACCTTCAAAAAATGTTGAAAAACGTTTATCTCGCCATTCTGAATCGAAAAAAGATTTATTTTGGAAATAAGGCTCCTCCACATGCCAAATTGTCGGTGAAAAATGATGTTATTCTGACCAGAAACTAGCAAACAACAACATTTGGGAATGAAATCCCCTGAACAACTTTTCAATTTTAGCCACGTTATCAAAAATGTTGAAAAACGCTAATCACGCCATTCTGAGGTCTAAAAAAGTTTTTTTTTCGTGAAATAAGGTCTCCAAATGTCAAATAAACGGTGAAAGAGATGTTTCTGACCAGAAACTAAGCAAAACCAAACATTTGGAATGATTCCCTCAGCTTCTCCAATTTTGGCAGTTATTTGCCAAACATTCAAAAAATGTTTTGAAAAACTTCTTTTTATCATATCTCGCCATTCTGAATCGAAAAAAAGGTTTTTTTTTGGAAATAAGGCTCCAAATGCCAAATTGTCAGGTGAAAATGATGTTACTTGACCATAAACTAGCAAAACAACACATTTGCGAATGATTCCCAGAACTTTTCAATTTTGCCACGATACAAAATGTTGAAAAAACGCTAATCTCGCCATACTGAGTCGAAAAAAGTTTTTTTCTTGAAATAATGCTCCAAAAATGTCAAATAAACCGTGAAAATGTTGTTTACAGACCATAAACTAGCAAAACCCACCACATTTGGAATGATTCCCTCCAGCTTTCTCTATTTTGCTCGTTTTGTCAACATTCAAAAAATGTTGAAAAACTGCATATCCTCGCCAACTGAATCGAAAAAAGATTTTTTTGGAAATAAGGCTCCAAATGCCAAATTGGTCGTTGAAAATGATGTTTCTGACCAGAAACTAGCAAAACAACCACATTTGGAATGATTTCCCTGAACTTATCCAATTTTGCCCCGTTCAAAAATGTTTGAAAAAACGCTAATCTCGCCATTCTGAGTTCGCAAAAAGTTTTTTTGGAATCTTTCTGAAATAAGGCTCCAAAAAAGTCAAATTAATCGGTGAAAAATGATGTTTTCTGACCAGAAACTAGCAAAACCTACACATTTGGAATGATTTCCCTCAGCTTTCTTCCAATTTTGGCAGTTTTTGCAACAACATTAAAAAAATGTATGAAAAACGCTTAATTCTCTGCCCATTCTGAATCGAAAAAAGATTTTTTTTGGAAATAATGATCCAAATGCCAAATTGTCCGGTGAAAAATGATGTATCTGACCCTAAACTAAGCAAACAACAACACATTTGGAGATGCTTTCCTCAACTTTATTAATTATTTCAATTTTGCCACCGTCAAAATGTTGAAAAAACGCTTAATCTTCAGCCCATTCTGAGCTCGAATAAAGTTTTTTTACTGAAATAAGGCATCCAAATGTCAATATTATCGGTGAAAATGATGTTTCTGACCAGAAACTAGCAAAACCACACATTTGGAATGATTCCCTCAGCTTTCCAATTTTGGCAGTTTTGCAACATTCAAAAAATGTTGAAAAACGCTTATCTCGCCATTCTGAATCGAAAAAAGATTTTTTTGGAAATAAGGATCCAAGTGCAAAATTATCGGTGAAAGTGATGTTTCTGACCAGAAACTAGCAAAACAACACATTTGGAATGATTCCCTCAACTTTTCAATTTTGGCAGTTTTGCCACATTCAAAAAATGTTGAAAAACGCTTATCTCACCATTCTAAGTCGAAAAAAGGTTTTTTTCTGAAATAAGGCTCCAAATGCCAAATTGTCGGTGAAAATGATGTTTCTGACCAGAAACTAGCAATACAACACATTTGGAATGATTCCCTCAACTTTTGAATTTTGGCAGTTTTTGCCACGTTCAAAAAATGTTGAAAAACGTTTATCTCACCATTCTGAGTCGAAAAAAGTTTTTTTTCTGAAATAAGGCTCCAAATGCCAAATTGTCGATGAAAATGATGTTCCTGACCAGAAACTAGCAAAACAACACATTTGGAATGATTCCCTCAACTTTCCAATTTTGGCAGTTTTGGCACGTTCAAAATGTTGAAAAACGCCAATCTCGCCATTCTGAGTGGAAAAAAGTTTTTTACTGAAATAAGGCTCCAAATGTCAAATTATCGGTGAAAGTGATGTTTCTGACCAGAAACTAGCAAAACAACACATTTGGAATGATTCCCTCAACTTTTCAATTTTGGCAGTTTTGCCACGTTTAAAAAATGTTGAAAAACGCTTATCTCACCATTCTGATTCGAAAAAAAGTTTTTTTTGGAAATAAGGATCCAAATGCAAAATTATCGGTGAAAGTGATGTTTCTGACCAGAAACTAGCAAAACAACACATTTGGAATGAGTCCCTCAACTTTTCAATTTTGGCAGTTTTGCCACATTCAAAAAATGTTGAAAAACGTTTATCTCGCCATTCTGAATCGAAAAAAGATTTTTTTATGGAAATAAGGCTCCAAATGCCAAATTAGTCGGTGTGAAAATGAAGATCATTCTGACCAGAAACTAAAAGCAAAACAACAACATTTTGAATGATTCCCTGAACTTATCAATTTTGCCAGTTTTTGCGAACGTTCAAAATGATTGAAAAAACGCTAATCTCGCCAATCTGAGTCGAAAAAAAAGTTTTTTTCTGAAATAAATGCTCCAAATTTCAAAGTAATCGGTGAAAATGGATGTTTCTGACCAGAAACAAGCAAAACCACACATTTGTAATGATTCCCTCAGCCTTTCCCAATTTTGGCAGTTTTTGCAAACATTCATAAAATGTTTGAAAAACCTTAATCTCTCGCCATTCCGAATCGAAAACAAGGTTTTTTTTTGAAATAAGGCTCCAAAAGCCAAAATTTTCGGTGAAAAATGAATGTTTTCTGACCAGAAACTAGCAAAACAACACATTTTGGAATGATTCCCCTGAATTTTCCACTTTTCAATTTTGCCAACGTTCAAAATGTTGAAAAACGATAATCTCGCCATTCTTGAGTCGAAAAAAAGTTTTTTTTCTGAAAATAAGAGGCTCTCCAAATGTCAAATAAACGGTGGAAAATGATGGTTTTCTGACCAGAAACTCGCAAAACCACCAGCATTTGGATATGATTCCCTCAGCTTACCAATTTTTGGCATTTTTTGCAACATTCAAGGAAATGTTGAAAAACGCTTATCTCGCCATTCTGAATCGAAAAAAAGATTAGATTTTTTATGGAAATAAGGATCCCAATTGCCAAATTGTCGGTGAAAAATGATGTTTACTCTTTTCTGACCAGAAACAATCAAAACAACACATTTGGAATGATTCCCTGAACTTTTCAATTTTTGCCACGTTTCAAAAATGTTTGAAAAACGCTAATCATCGCCATGTCAGAGTCGAAAAAAGTTTTTTATCTGAAATAATAAGGACTCCAAATGTCAAATAATCGGGTGATAAATGATGTTTCTGACCATCAACAAGCAAAAACCACACATTTGGAATGATTCCCTCCAGCTTTCCAATTTTGGCAGTTTTGCAACATTAAAAAAAAGTTGAAAAACGCTAATCTCGCCATTCAGAATCGAAAAAAGATTTTTTTTGGAAATATATAGATCCAAAATGCCAAATTGTCGGTGAAAATGATGTTTCTGAACCAGAAAAAAGCAAAACAACACATTTGGAATGATTTCCTCAACTTTTCAATTTTGCCACGTTTCAAAATGTTGAAAAACGCAAATCTCGCCATTCTGAGTCGAATCAAAGTTGTATTTCTGAAATAATGCTCCAAATCGTCAAATTTAACGGTGAAAATGGATGATTTCTGACCAGAAACTATGCAAAACCACACAATTGGAATGATTCCCATCAGCTTTCCAATTTTTTGGCAGTTTTTTGCAAACCTTCAAAAAAATGTAGAAAAACGCTTATCTCGCCATATCATGAATCTGAAAAAAGTTTTTTTTGGAAAAAGGTCTCCAAATGCCAAATTGATCGGTGAAAAATGATGTTTCTGACCAGAAACTATCAAAACCAACACATTTGGAATGATTCCCCCCAACTTTTCAGTTTCGCCGACGTTTAAAAACTGTTGATAAAAACGCTTATCTTCGGCCATTCCGAATCGAAAAAAAGTTTTTTTTGGAGCTGAAAAGAAGGCTCCAAATGCCACATTATCGGTGAAAATGTTGCTTCTGACCAGAAACTAGCAAAACCACACATTTGGAATGATTCCCTCAGCTTTCCAATTTTCGCCAGATTTTTCAACATTATCAAAAAAAGTTGAAAAAACGCTTATCTCGCCATTCTGAATCGAAAAAAAAAAGATTTTTTTGGACATAAACGGATCCAAGTGCAAAATTGTGGATGAAAATGATGTTTCTGACCAGAAACTAAGCAAAACAACAACATTTTTAATGAATCCTCAGAACTTTTCAATTTTTCCACGTTCAAAAATGTTGAAAAACGCTAATCTCGCCATTCTTGTAGTCCGAAAAAAGTTAAATTTATTTCTGAGCGAAATAAGGCTCCAAATGTCAAATAATCCGTTGAAAATGATGTTTCTGACCAGAAAAACCTAGCAAAACCACACATTTGTAATTGATTCCCTCAGCTTTCCAATTTTGGCAGTTTTGCAACATTCAAAAAATGGTTGAAAAAACGCTGTATTTTTTTTCTCCCCGCCCCATTTTCTGAATCGAAAAAAGATTTTTTTGGAAATAAGGCACCAAATTGCCCAAATTGATCGGTGAAAATGATGATATCTGACCAGAAACTAGCAAAACAACACATTTTGGAAAGATTCCCTGAACTTTACAGATTTTTGCCGACGTTCAAAAATGTTTGAAAAACGCAAATCTCGCCAATCTGAGTCGAAAAAAGTTTTTTTTCAGAAATAAGTGCACCAAATGTCAAATTGTAATCGGAGAAAATGATGTTTTCTGACCAGAAACTAAGCAAAACCACAACATTTGGAATGATTCCCTCAGCTTCCTCCAATTTTGGCAGTTTTGCAACATTTCAAAAAATGTTTAAAAACGCTTATCGTCCGCCATTCTGAAAACGAAAAAAGTTTTTTTTTTGTGGAAATAAGGCACCAAATGCCAAATTGTCGGTGAAAAATGATGTTTCGAGACCAAAAACAACAAGCAAAACAACACTATTTGGAATGACTCCCTGAACTTTTCAATTTTGCCCACGTTCAAAAATGTTTAAAAAACGCTAATCACAGCCATTCTGTAGTCGAAAAAAGTTTTTTTTCTGAAATAAGGCTCCAAATGTCAAATAAACGGTTGAAAATGGATGTTGTCTGACCAGAAAAACTAGCAAAACACACACATTTGGAATGATATCCTCAGCTTTCCCAATATTTGGCCAGTTTTGCCAACATTCAAGAAATGTTGAAAAACGCTTAACTCGCCATTCTGAATCGAAAAAAAGATTTTTTTTGGAAATAAGGATCCAAATTTCCCAATTTTGTCGGTGAAAAATGAAGCTTTCTGACCAGAAACTAGCAAAACAACAACATTTGGAATGATTCCCTGAACTTTTTCAATTTTGCCACGTTCAAAATGTATGAAAAACGCTAATCTCGCCATTCTGATTCGAAAAAAAGTTTTATTTCTGAAATAATGGCACCAAATGTCAACATAATCGGTGAAAATGATGTTTCTGACCAGAAACTAAGCAAACACCACACATTAGGAATGGAATATCCCATCAGCTTTTCCAATTTTTGTGGCAGTATTTAGGCAACATTAAAAAAAATGTTAGAAAAACGCTTATCTCGCCATTCTGAAATCGAAACAAGATTTTTTTGGAAATAAGTGATCCAAAAGAGCAAATTGTCGGTGAAAATGGATGTGTTCTGACCAGAAACTAGGAAAAACAACACAGTTTGGAATGATTTTCAACTCAACTTTTCAATTTTGTGGCTACTTTCAAAATGTTGAAAAAACGCTAATCTCGCTCATTCTGTGGTCGAATAAAGTTTTTTTTGTGAAATAAGTCTCCAAATGTCAAATTATCGGTGAAAATGATGTTTCTGACCATAAACTCAGCAAAACCAACGACATTTTTAATGATTCCCTCAGCTTTCAATTTTTGGCAGTTTTGCAACATTCCAAAAAATGATTGAAAAAACGACTTATCTCGGCCATTCTGAATCGAAAAAAAGTTTTTTTTGGAAAATAAGGCACCAAATGGCCAAATTGTCGGTGAAAATGATGTTTCTGACCAGAAACTAGCCAAAACAAACACATTTGAAATGATTCCCTCAACTTTTCAGTTTTTCCACGATTAAAAATGTTGAAAAACGCTTATCTCGCCATATCCGAATCGAAAAAAGATTTTTTCTGAAAGATAAGGCACCAAAGCCAAATTAACGGTGAAAAAGTTTGCTTCTGACCAGAAAACTAGCAAAAACCACACATTTGGAAAGAATCCCTCATCCTTCCAATTTTTTCGCAGTTTTGCAACATTCAAAAAAAATGTTGAAAAACGCTTTATCCACTCGCCATTCTGAATCGAACAAAGAGTTTTTGTGACAATAAGGATCCACAAGAGCCAAAATTGAATGACGGGTGAAAATGATGTTTCTGACCAGAAACTAGCAAAACAACACATTTGGAATGATTCCCTGAACTTTTCAATTTTGCCACGTTCAAAATGTTGAAAAACGCTAATCTCGCCATTCTGAGTCGAAAAAAGTTTTTTTCTGAAATAAGGCTCCAAATGTCAAATAATCGGTGAAAATGATGTTTCTGACCAGAAACTAGCAAAACCACACATTTGGAATGATTCCCTCAGCTTTCCAATTTTGGCAGTTTTGCAACATTCAAAAAATGTTGAAAAACGCTTATCTCGCCATTCTGAATCGAAAAAAGATTTTTTTGGAAATAAGGCTCCAAATGCCAAATTGTCGGTGAAAATGATGTTTCTGACCAGAAACTAGCAAAACAACACATTTGGAATGATTCCCTGAACTTTTCAATTTTGGCAGTTTTTGCGACGTTTCAAAATGTTGAGAAAAACGACTAATCTCGCCTTTCAGAGTCGTCGAAAAAAGTTTTTTTCTGAAATAAGAGCGTCCAAATGTCAAATAATCGGTGAAAATAGATGTTTTCTGACTCAGAAACATAGCAAAACCACACATATTGAATGGATTCCCCCTCAGCTTTCCAATTTTTGGCAGTTTTTGCAACATTAAAAAAAATGTTGGAAAACCGCTTATCTCGCCGATTCTGAATCGAAAAAAAGATTTTTTTATGGAAATTAAGGATACCCAAATGCCAAATTGTGTCGGTGAAAATGATGTTACTGACCAGAAACTAGCAAAACAACACATTAGGAATGATTTCCGCCAACTTTTCCAAGAATTTTACAATTTTGCCACAAAGTATCAAAATTGTTGAAAAACGCTTAATCTCGCCATTCCTGAATTCGAATAAAGTTTTTTTCTGAAATAAGGCTCCAAAATGACAAATTATCGGTGAAAATGGATGTTTCTGAACCAGAAACTAGCAAAACCACACATTTTGGAATGAATTCCCTCAGCTTTTCCAATTTTGGCAGTTTTGCAACATTCAGAAAAAAGTTTGAAAAAAAACGCTTTATCACTGCCATTCTGCATCGAAAAACAGATTTATATTAGGAAATAAGGCTCCACGATGCCACAATTCTCGGTTTGAAAATTGATGTTTTCTGACCAGACAACTAGCAAAACAACACATTTGGAATGATTTCCCACAACTTATATCAAATATAGGTGCAGTATTTGCCCACATATCAAAAAAATGTTGAAAAACGCTTATCTCACCATACTGAAGTCGAAAAAAAGGTTATTTTCTATCTGAAATAAGCTCCACAATGCCAAATTGGTCGGAGAAAAATGATTTAACTCAAGACCAGAAACTAGCAAACCACCTACATTTTGAATGATACACAAAACTTTCCAAATTTGGCAGTTTTTGCCACGTACAAAAATATTGAAAAACGCTTATCACGGCAATTCTTAGTCGAAAAAAGGTTATTTTTTTGTGGGAATAAGGCTCCAAATGCCAAATTGTCGGTGAAAAATGATGTTTCTGACCTAAACTGAGCAAAACAAACACATATGGAATGATTCCCTCAACTTTTACCAATTTTGGCAGTTTTGCCACGTTTAAAATGATTGAAAAACGCTTTATCTCGCCCATTCCTAATCGAAAAAAAGTTTTATATCAGAAAGAAAGGCTCCAAATGTCCACATTAATCGGTGAAAATGATAGCATCTGACCATAAACTCTAGCAAAACCCCACATTTGGAATGAATCCCTCAGCATTCCAATTTTCGCAGTTTTGCAACAATCAAAAAATGTTGAAAAGACGCTATTATCTCGCCATACTGAATCGAAAAAAGATTTTTTTGGACAAAAGGATCCAAGTGCGAAAATTAACGGTGAAAGTGGTATGTTTCTGACCATAAACTAGCAAAACAAACACATTCGAAATTGATTCCCCGTCACACATTTCAATTTTGGCAGTTTTGCCACATTCCACAAAATGTTTTAAAAACGCTTATCTCAACCATTCTGAGACGAAAAAAGGGTTTTTTTTCATGAAATAAGGCTCCAAAATGCCAAAATTGTCGGTGAAATTATGTTTTCTACTGACCAAGAAAACTATCAAAACAACACATTTGGAATTATTCCCTCAACTTTCCAAATATTTGCAGTTTTTGCCACGTTCAAAAAGGTTGAAAAAACGCTTAACACGCCATTCTGAGTCGAAAAAAAAAGTTTTTTTTGGAAATAAGGATCCTTATGTCAAATTATCGGTGTGAAAATGATGTTACCCTGACCAGTAAACGATCAAAAACCAAGCATTAGGAAAGATTTACCTCACTCAGCTTTTCCAATTTTGGCAGTTTTGCAACATTTCAAAAAATTGTTGAAAAAAAAGAAAAACGGTCTTATTCTCGCCATTCTGAATCGAATAATAGATTTTTAGGAAATAAGGATCCAAGTGCAAAATATATCGGTCGGATGAAAATGATGTTTTACTGACCAGAAACTAGCAAAACAACAACATCATTGGAATGATTCCCAATCAACTTTTCAATTTTGGCAGTTTTGCCACATTCAAAAAATGATTGAAAAAACGCTTATCTCACCCATTCTGTGTCGAAAAAAGTTTATTATCTGAAATAATGCTCCAAATGCCAAATTGTCGGTGAAAATGATGAATCTGACCAGAAACTAGCAAAACGCACACATTTGGAAAGAAATCCCTCCGCATTCCCAATTTTGGCAGCCTCCTGTTTTGCAACCATTCAAAAAAATGATGAAAAAAAACGCATATCTCTGCCATACTGTAGAAAGTCGAAAAAATAATTTATTGGAAATAAGTGCTCCAAATGCCAAATTGTCCGGTGGAAAATGATGTTTCTGAACAGAAACTAGCAAAACAACACATTTGGAATGATTCCCTCAAACTTTTCGATCAGGTTTTGCCACGTTTTAAAATGTTTGAAAAATAAAACGCTTATCTCGCCATTCCCGACATCGAAAAAAGTTTTTTTTATCTGAAAGAAGGCTTCCAAATGTCCAAATTATCGTGTTGAAAATGAATGTTTCTGACCAGAAACTAGCAAAACCAACAATATTTGGAATTATTTCCCTCAGCTTTTCCAATTTTCGCAGTATTTTGGCCAACAGTTCCAAAATGTTGAAAAAATACGCTTATCTCGGCCATTCTGAATTCGAAAAAAGATTTTTTTTGGAACATAAGGATCCAAGTGCAAAATTATTCTTGGAAAGTGATGTTTCAGACCAGAAAACTAGCAAAACCAACACATTCGGAATGATTTCCCTCAACTTTTCAATTTTTGGCATTTTTGTCCACATTCAAAAAATGTTGAAAAACGCTTATATCTCACCATTCTGAGCTCGAAAAAAAAAGGTTTTTTATTCTGAAATAAGGCTCCATAATGCCAAATTTGTCGGTGAAAATTATGTTTCTGAATCCAGAAACTAGCAAAACAATCACATTTGGAATTGATTCCCTCCAACTTTCCAAAATTTGGCAGTTTTATGCCACGTTCAAAATGTTGAAAAAACAACGCTTATCTCGCCATTCTGAGTCGAAACAAGTTTTTTTATTTTTTGGAAATAAGGAATCCAAATTGTCCAAATTAATCGGTGAAACATGATGTTTCTGACCAGAAACTAGCAAAACCCTACAACAATAGGAATTGATTGCCCACAGCTTTTTACCCAATTTTTTGGCAGTTTTGCCCAACATCAAAAAAATGTTGAAAAAACCCTTATCCTCGCCTTTCTGAATCGAATAAAGATTTTTTTGGAAATAAGGAACCCCAAGTGCAAAATTATCGTGAAAGGTGATGTTTCCTGACCAGAAAACTAGCAAAAAAACAACACATTCAGTAATTGATTCCCACAATTTTCAAATTTTGGGAGTTTTGGCCACATACAAAAAAATTTCGAAAAACGCTTATCTCACCATTCTGAGTCGAAAAAAGGTTGTTTTTATTTTTTCTGAAATAAGGCTCCAAATAACATGGCCACAATTGTCGAGTGAAAATTATGTTTCTGACCAGAAACGAGCAAAAAACAAACACATTTTGGAATTGATTCCCTCAACAGACCAATTTGGCCGGTTTAGTTTTGCCGACGTTCAAAATGTTTGAAAAACGCCCCCCGCTTATCTCGCCATTCTGAGATCGAAAAAAGTTTTTTTTGGAAATAAGGAACCCAATGTCAAAATAATCGGTTGTGAAAATGATGTTTCTGACCAGAAACTAGCAAAGACCACACCATTATGGAATGATTCCCTCAGCTTTCCAATTTTGGACAGTTTTGTGCAAACATTTTCAAAAATGTTTGAAAAACGCTTTATCCATCGCCATTTTTTATTCTGAATCGAATTAAAGATTTTTTTGGAAATAAGGATCCAAGTGACACAAAATTATCGAGTGATAATGTTGAAAATGATGTTTCTGACCAGAAACTATCAAAACAACAAACATTTGGAATGATTCCCTCAACTTTTTCAATTTTGGCAGTTTTCCCGCATGTTCCAGAAAAAATGGGTGTTGGAAAAGAGCGGCTTTAAGTCTCACGCATTCTGATGTCTAGAAAAAGGGGTTTTTTTTAATCTGAAGATAATGCACCAAATGGCCAAATTGGGGTCGGTGATAATGTGATTTTCTTGACCAAAATCGTAGGCAAAGACCCAGATACATTTTTGGGGGGTATTATTCCTCGTAAGCGTTGTGGCCAATTTTTGGGGCAAGTTTTGCATTATGGAACAAATATAAAAATTTTGAAATAATCGAGGTGATCTACGCAAGTGCACGGATTATAGGAAAAAGATTTTATTGGGAAATAAGGCTCCAAATGCCAAATTGTCCGGTGAAAAAGATGTTTCTGACCCAGAAACCTAGCAAAACAACACATTTGGAATGGATTCCCTCAACTTTCCAATTTTGGCAGTTATTGTCCACGTTTTTAAAATGTTGAAAAAAACGCTTAATCGTCCGCGCCATTTCCCGAAACGAATATCGAAAAAAGTTTTTTATTCTGAAAAGAAGGATCCAAATGCCAAATTAACGGTGACCAATGAATGTTTCTGACCAGAAACAAGCAAAACCACACATTTGGAATGATTCCCCTCAGGCTTTTCCAATTTTGGCAGTTTTTTGCAACATTCAAAAAATGTTGAAAAAAAACGCTTATCTCGGCCGTTTTCTTGGATCGAAAAAAAGATTTTTTTTCTGGAAATAAGGATCCAATTTGCAAAAATTATCGGTGAAATTGATGTTTCTGACCAGACAACTAACAAATACAACGCACATTTGGGAAAGGATACCCTTCAACTTTTCAAATTTTGGCAGTTTTGCCACATACAAAAAATGTTGAAAAACGCTTAGCTCACCATACTGAGTCGAAAAAAGTTTATTATCTGAAATAAGGCCCCAAATGCCAAAATTAGACGGTGAACAATGAAGTTTCTGACCAAGAAACAAGCAAAAACAAACACATTTGGAATGATATCCCTCAACTTTCCAATTTTTTGAAATTTTTGCCGACGAACAAAATGTTTGTAAAAACGCATATATCTCGCCATTCTGAGTCGAAAGAAAAGTTTTTTTTGGAAATAAGGCATCCAAATGCCAAATTGTCGGAGATAAATGATGTTTCTGACCAGAAACTAGCAAAACAACACACATTTTTTTATTAGGAATGATTCCCTCTAACTTTTCAATTTTGGCAATTTTGCCAACGTTTAAAATGTTTGAAAAAACGCATTATCTCGCCCATCCTGGAAACGAAAAAAGTATTTTATCTGAAAAGAAGGCACCAAATGCCAATTATCGGCTGAAAAAGAAGTTTCTGGACCAGAAACATAGCAAAACCACACATTTGGAAAGATTCCCTCAGCTTTCCAATTTTGGCAGTATTGCCAACAATTTTCAAAAACTGTTTGAAAAAACGCCTTTATCATCACCATAACTGAGTCGAAAAAAGTTTTTTTTTTTCTGAGAATAAGCCTACCCAAATGCCCAAATTGTCGTGTGAAAATGAAGTTTCTGACCATAAACTAGCAAAACAACACATTTGGAATGATTCCCTCAACCTATCCAATTTTCGCAGATTTTTTGCCACGTTCAAAATGTTGAAAAAACGCTTAATCACGCCATTCTGAGTCGAGAAAAAAGTTATTTTTAGGAAATAAGACTCCAAATGGCCAAATTGTCGGTGTAAATGTATGTTTCTGACCAGAAACTATCAAAACAACACATTTGGAATGATTCCCTCAGCTTTTCCAATTTTGGCAGTTATGGCAACATTCAAAAAATGTTGAAAAACGCT